>VXAA01000915.1:1004289-1065737 GCA_013399115.1 Anseranas semipalmata
GACCGATGCCCAGCCAGTCTCCGAACAACAGCCACCTTGGAAACCAAACCCACCCACCCTTCTTCTTCCTCCAGCCCAGCTTTTCCTGCTGAGCGTGACGTTCTATGGCATGGAATACCCCTTTGGCCAGTTTGGGCCAGCTGTCCTGGCCTCAGCCTCTTGCCCACCCCATGCTGCTCACTGAGCAGAGGCAGAGTGGAAAAAGCCTCGATGCTGCACAGGCACTGCTCAGCAATAGCCAAAACATTGGTGCTATCAGCACTGTTTTAGTCACAAATCCAAAACATGGCCCCATAGGGACTGCTATGAAGAAAGTTAACTCCGTCCCAGCCAGACCCAGTACAGACTTCTTTGTAAAGGATTTGTCAAATAGCTCCTTCAGTGTTGGGTCCCAGCCTACCAAGCTCTGTTTCTCCTGAGACCAATTCAGAAACCTGAAATTTTTATACCATTTTTAGTATGTAGAGATTTTTTTTTATTTTGAAAACAGGATCTTCCATATGGCCTCCCTGTTCCAGGCCCTTGCATCTACCATCATATGAGAAACTAAACCACACTGACACCGCATTACCATCCATCTAGAAAAAACTCTAGAAAAGCTGAAATTCAGCTTCACATCTCTAGAAACTCAGACTGCTAATTAGATTGGAGTACTACAAAATTAAGAGTCCTTAATAAGGCAACCAACAAAGAAGGAAGGAAAAAAATTCAACCTGAGATGAATGATTAATAGAAAGGAAAGTTGATCCATATGCACAGTCATTTATAATTGCTAGACTCTAACCATATGGTAGCACTCCAAGTATAGATGTTAACTTTGCACCTGCAAGACATTCATTAGCAGGAACACACAGCTGAACCCAGAAGGATCAACTTGTCTCTTCACCAACATTCTAAGTACACACCACCTTCTCTGTGTGGGGGAAAATCAAGGTGGGAGAAGATAAACCTGTAAGACTCTTCTGTTACAGATGGAACTTTCCATAGTTCGTAAGGAAAGCACTGGAGTAGAAGCAAGCTATTTTAAGTAAAGTGTATGTTTTATTGCCACTGTGTAGAAATGCCAGGCAAAAATTAAGTCACAATTTTGTACTCACAGTAGAGAAAAAAGATCTTTCTACAGTGCTCTTTTGACTCTGAAGTTGTGGAAAGTGAACAGAGGAAGAAAGAGCAGATCCATTTAAAGAAACTGTGCTTCCAGAACCATGAGTTGAAGGCTGTACATTTCCAGAAGTGAAGATGTTCTGTCCCTGATATAATTCGCATACCTGAAATGGGCTTTTTGTGGACTAGACTAAAACAGTCTCTTGCTGAAGCCATGAAGTAAACAAAGTAGTTTTTTTCAAGGTAACTAAGTATGAACGACCTTAGAGAAGAAATAACATGTCTCTTTGCAAAGCTTAAAAGCTACAGTTTCCAAGAGAGATGGCAAAAAAGCAGCTTTGTACTCTTTGAAGTACAGACCACAAAGTGACTTAAATTAAGTAGATACAACTGTGAAGAGGTTTGGGCAGAGGTGAATCCCATTCTTCAAGTAAAGCCCATCCTGCTGAGAAAAGTCAGTCTTCAAGTAAAATTATGTCTTTCCAAGACATAAGCATAGGAGAGAGACTACTGATAAGCAGCACTCAACAGCTTGAAACCTGCTCAAGATAATACTGAAAAAATCTAGGAAACAATGAACAGATAAGAAAAAAAGTACAAGGATGTTTTATAATAACTCAGGTTAAAAGAGGGGGGCTTCTCCGCTAAGCAATAGGCTCAAACAGGGAAAATAATCCTTGGTGTTACATGTGCAAACATTAAATATATCCAAGTTACCCTGAATATCCATAGAAAGTATTCCCAAAAAGAGATTCCCAGTTTGCCGATGTGGAAAAAAAGGATTAAGGGACCCACTGGAGTTCAGAGAGCCACAGCCCCAAGGGCAGAAATCCCACCTGCTGATCAGACCACCCTGCTTTTCCTGAAGCTCACTGTAGAAGGAAGAACTGAAAACATTTTAGGGAAATAACCTCTGGAGTGAAGCAATATCGCAGGGGTCAGCCATCTGTCAAAACACCCCGCTTATTACATCTCTTTCAAGAGCATGCCTTTAGTGGACAACACGTTTTCCCTGTTCAGCATTTGTAAAATAAGGGACTTAACATTTCATGTCGAAAAGGCAAGGCACAGGACCACCCGTGCAAAGCAAAACTAGGTGACTGAAAACTCCCAGAGGACAACAAAAACCAATGCTAAGGAAAGAGAGACACTCGTATTGGGGTATCTTTTTCTTTGCTATAACACCTGAATGCACCCAACATCATCAAGTTATTAGGTCTGTAATTTTAAAACTCGAAGTGGCTCAAAGTTCCTATCAAAGAGGGCCTCAGAAACCTAAAGACTAATTAAAACTTTCTCCCTGGATTTCAAGGAAGTGATATTTGAACAGAAATTACAAGCAGAATATTACTTTTAGATGAAGCAGTGCAATTTCCAGAAATTGACAACACTCGCATCTGAAATTCAACAAATAGCGGATGAAATTGGAAAGAAATAAGCTGCGTATGCTACAGAGTAAGCACTTTGGGTAACATGCAGACTAGGAATGAGAATACTGTTAAAAAAAAAAAAAGGAGGATATGGAAGAGCAGCCACTTTACATCTACCAGAGTACATTAAAGCCTCCTGACAATTCAATTTCCTGCAATACAGAGTCTCACTCTTCAAGCAAGCATGACAAGGAAGGCAAGTTCTCCCACTGGCAGCCCATTTCTAAAACACTCTAGCCCAATTCCACCTTCCTAGGCAGCAGCGGCTTTTTATTGACTATCTGCTTTGGTGACCAGTTAGCTCTACCCACAGCCAGTTCACATCGGACAGTATCTCATCACTAGCCTGGGTTTATTCAGGACGTTAGCTGCGCACTCAAAGAATGGAAAGCCAGCAGAGGCAGATGGGCTTCTCTAACAGGACACAAGAGGAGATCTTGGAAAACTACACAAATACAAGATGAAGTCTGAGAAACCTTGATGCCCAAAGATGTTCTGTGCCCTTTCAAGGAAGCAGACATGAAAAAACTAATTGAACCAGGAAAATACTTCAGGTGTTACTGTTTTAAAAAACTTGACAGGAAAAAGAATAAAGTCATTGAAGTTGATGAGGGAAGTCACATACCGGTGTTTGTTGTCCTCTTCCTCATCTCCTATCCTATAAAGCAAGATTCCAAGAGTAAAAGGTTAGCATGCCAAATTTTCAATTCAAGCATGCTGTAACACACAAAAAACACGATGAACTTGCAGAAAATTAATACAGAGATCAAAGGAAGCACAAAAAGGCATGCATAAAATCCCTTTTGCAATTGACATTTTTTTCCTCCTGCCTTCTGATAAGTGAAGCTATAAATGTTTACTATAGATTTTTTTATCTTCTAGGATAAAAGATGGGATGCGAGGGGGCACACAGTGTCCTACTTGCAAAAAACATGTGCTTCTATAATGTTTAGAAGAAACAGAACAGTGAGGGAGTGTATTACCCAAGAAAAAAATAGAAGAGCAAGTATAAAAAAAAAAAAGTAAGAATCACAGAGTTTTAAAGCTTAGCAATTAAAATCAAACACAATGCTTAGACACAACTTTTTTGTTGTTTTTGTTGTCTGGATTGTTGTTTTTTTGTTTGTTTTACCTGCGAAGCAATTTGGCCTTCAACTCTGCCTTCGTCTCATTCCAGGCATCTAGTTCTGGGCTAGTCAGAGCTGTGGGTTTCATATGGTCCAGGACAGCAATGTCTTTTCCTTGTTTCCATAAATCGTAACGTTCTGGCTGCAGAACCCTCACAAAGACATCCATGGAAATCTTCACCATGTCTTTGCGGCAAGTACACTGCAAGAGATTTCCAGACACCAACACCATGTCAGATCAGAAGCATTTTTTCTTTTCTCATCAGCTGAGCTTGCCTTTCTCCCGAGACAAACTGGCACGCTGCAGATCTTGTCTGTAAGGGGGTTACACGAGGAATTGCACAGATGCATACGTGGGTATTTTAGCTTGATGAAAAGCATCGCCTCCATCTGCCCTTGGCAAAACCAGAGACAGCACAAGCTGCCATATGCTCCAAGGGTAGTTGAAGACTTCCCCAAAGTTTTCTTCTCTAAGTCCACCAACCAAGTTAGAACCTTCTTATAAATGATATGCAGTATATATATTACTCATCTACTGTCTTACAGTCATTAGACAGTAATAACTTTGGTCGATATAGACCAGAGGCCTGAGTTTGATCTCCAACCTCCATTCCCCCTCTTAGCCAGACTTTCCTGGAGTTTCTCAGGCTGAAAAGAGAGCAGTAATACCACTTCATAACTGAAAACGCCTTAAAGGAACAAAAGCCTAACCTAATGACCAAGGCAGTTAAACATCAGAATTGTACATCAAGATGCGGCATATAAATCCTTCACAAGACAGTAAATTGCAAAACCAAAAATTAAGAACTTTTTGCTGCCGGCAAAGCAAGATGGTTTGAACATAAGGCTGAGGTCTGTTCAGCTGGGTCCAGCTACCAAAAATTAACTGGCTACTTAGCAAAAGAGAGTAAAAATAGGGGAGTGGTGGGCAGAGGGAGAGGAATCAAAAGAAAAAGCAGGAATGTACCGGTGCCGCTGGATGCAGGTAATAGCCGAGACACCGGCTTGGCAATAGCATTATTCAGGAAGCTGAGCCCACACAAAATGGAACGGAATAAAAATACAGATGTGCGTCACGGAAAGCAAGCAGCCAGCCACCCCGCAGTAGGAACCCTGGCTGCTCTCCACTTTCTAAATTGATAACACTGCAACTAACGAAAGCTACCTGTACATTGAGCACACTTTTAAAAATCAGAAGAGAAGCGTTGGTGTTTTATAACTAAAAAATTATCACAACTTGACTCCCCAGTGCCCTGATAGATGAGTTAAAGCAGCAAAAGAATATTAGTGCAACATTCTGGCACCATTTGTAAAATACCTCCAACAATTAACACACGAAGCCCCAGCCACAAGAAATTACCTTCACCCCTGCACTTCAGGAGACTAACCGGAGGGTATGTAGAGAAATGAAAAAGGCTAAAGCAACGACAACATTCTGCAACTAACCCAAATACGCCTAAGCCAAAGAAAATGTGCATCTTTCATTTCAAGTAGCATATGTTCATTAAAATTAACCTCTGGAATTACACCCTTGCCATTGTATGCATCTACACAGACTAGTTGCAAGTATTTTTACTTGGATATCTGTTTGCTATGGTGAAGCTCAGAATTAATGGACTGAGTCTTTCTTGCAAGGAGATTCTCACCCAGGACACAGACACCAGACTGAACGAGCATCTGTTCTTTACAAACTTGTACCTCAAAGAAGGACAGGACTGAGAAGGACACAGCAATACACCAGTAGCTGCTTGTCTCATGGGGGCTGCAGACACAGCCTTGCTTTTGGCTGTGAAAAGTCAGACCCCTTTTTAGTTCTGCTCTAAGATTCAAAGCATTGCTTGGTAGGCACTTGCACTAAATTGCCTTTCAACTTTGAGTGGAGGACAAGGTAATTACAGCCACTTTGCAGGGCTATTTTTTTTTTTTTAAAGCCGTTTCATCCTCCCTCTACACCTTTTCAAAACTATTCTATCCTGTTTTCTCAGCAGAAGCTCATGAAGTTAAACTCGCTTGTCTCCTTTCTTCTTTCATTTTTCATTACCATTATTAAAAGTCTTATGGCTGTAGTTGAGAAGCCATTGAGAGAGAAGAAAGATTCTTTCTGTGCGGTTCTCGGCTGTCCCGCTTCCCCCCCAGCTCCTGTTTCTCATTTGGGCTACCTTCTGCTCTGCTACGACTTGGAGAGCAGCAATAACTGAGTGCGTTGAGTGGGAAGAAGTATTTATGGCCAAGCACTTTCAGGAAAACTCAGTTCATTTAATGAAAAATAGTGCAGGAAAGAAAGGCTGGAAATGCAATTTGGCCAAAGAATGGCAGGAACACAGATGGTATCCATGTTTCAAATTCCTGCCCAGGCAGAAGCCTCTCACCAGCACCTCCACAAATGCAGGCTTAAGGGATTTGTATTGAGCACATTTTCAATCACTTTTCCTTAAAAATTTTTAAAAGCACCTGTGTACTGCTACAAAGCGCAATACAGAAGAGCGCCCCACAGCATACATCATCAGTGAGCTATGGAGATTGACCTCCTCTGCCTTTACAAAGTATGAAAAATGGCTTAAAAGAGGAACAGTCCACTTTCTGTTCCCAACCTGGAACCAAGATGCTGCAGCACTCGGATGTCAATTCCTTCAAATCAAGCAGAGCAAATCCTGAGTCAGACAGGTCTAAAGGCCTCAAGTACAGCCTCCAACACCACCCAACCACTGGCAGCCTACGAGTCTCACAGCGATGTAAAGTACACCCAGATTATCGAGACGCCACATGCGGAGCTAGCTGAATGCCATTCACACTGCTGTGCAGAGAAACGACACCGTGGGCTGCGATCTCCAAATAGCGCAACGCCAGAAGCCTGCCGTAGCCAAGTTCCTTTCTTCATACACAAATCCAACATGATGTATGTTTATATTTCAATTTTAATTTAATTTTATCGCTTTCACAGTAGCAAGCATGAATAATTTACAAAGCCTCTTTCCTCTGGGGCTTCTTCCGAACCGTGCAGTTATATTTCCTCAGCTGCAGCAGTTCTGTCACATTCGTGTTCCCGGAATGGCCAGGGTATTTTTCCATACTCTTCCCTCAGATCTAGCAGCAAGATCCCGCTCATACAGCAGACACTTGCAATACAACTCCAAAAGGGAACGTGCACGTGTGCATTAGGGCTGGGAGAGGGAGGAGAAGGGGGAGATCAGAGAAGGAGACTGTGGGTAAAGAGGGGCAAGAAGATTCGTCTGCAATTAATTACCTGCTCTACTCCATTAGAACAGGGCAAAAAGAGCAAGCCTGTGTTTCCCTGTCAATGACAGCCATTTCCATGTACTGCCCCCGCTTCCATATACATAGAGTCATATTTCTTCCAAATACTCTAAGTATGTAATTGTGGCCATAAACACACAAGTTTCCCAAGACATAAAACACCTTCACCACCCCCTCTGTCTCTCCCTATCCCAATTTCTGCAGAACTTGGCTTCCATATTCCATTGTTCCCCTCAAATTCTAACACTTTAACATTCCAGTATTATTAAACTTTGTAGAAGCAACAATACAAAATGAACATGACTACACTTACACAACCACTAACGAGGGATAAGAAACCCTGTTTTCTTTATGTGAGCAAAAACTGAACCCCAATCCCCCATTCAGGTATTCCAGAAATTCCTACTACAGATTTCCTTCCTTTCTTTTGTCAGCATAATACATACTAGGTGTAGGCCTGTGAAAGATTTAAGAGTAATATGGTACCCAAAGCACAGACCGTGACTAAAAGGCAACATGAGGGATATGCTTGTCATGTCAAACTGACAGGTGAGAAATTTAAGGAACTCTGAGATCTAATCAAACATCTTTGTGCCTCTTCCTCGCCTTTCCCCGCCCGGTAGCCAGATTGCCACACCGCACTGCTCAGAACAGCATGGCTGTAGGAGTGACAGATCAAACAACAGAATAAACAGCACAATATTCGTAAGCAAGGAAGATTCATCTCCAAGGACCAACTGCAAGTTCTGAGCAAAGTGACAGGGGAAAAAAATAAAAATAAAACGGCTTTAGGGTTAGTTCTTTGCCTTCAGTTACAGGGTATCCGAGACCCAAAACAGCAACAAGACAAGAGGAACTTCCATATTCGCCAAGTCTACAGGAACTTACTCATTCCATCTTCTGAACACTTTGGCTAGCCCCAGCTCTCCTTTTTCATAAGCTAAGGACTTTGCTACCCATACGGGATAAAAACATACAAAGGCAATTTGCAAACAAAACACATACAAAAATACTGCAAGGAAATGCAAGGGTGAAACGTTTTTCAAACACAGGAAAACAACATTCTTCCTCTACTTATTATTTTATTATCTGTTACTCAAAGTTGGAGGCTGTGGTGAAATATCTGACTACACCAAGAACTCTGTCTCATCAACTATAACTCACAGTGATAGTGAGAAATTTGTGACTACTGAATGTGTACTGTTATCTTATTTGCTAATTTTTTTTAAATAAAAAAATCTAACAAGCCTATATAAAATGACAGTCAAATAAAAAGACTGTCTCCTTAAAGTAATAAAATGAAATGATCTATGGAAAAATGTTGCCTCATTCAACCTCAACCTTCAGCCTCATTTTTGTAGGGATTCCTTCCCTCACTTCCCAGCTATTACCACTAAACTGAACCCCATCTGTTCCGTAACATATAAAAAGTAAATGTAAAATAACCCTTCTCCTTATGTAGAAATAGTCACAAAAATGATCTATTGAAATTGGCACATCTGGTTCTCATGGGAAAAAAAAAAAAACTCACATTTAGATGAAGTTAGGGCCTGTTGCAAGCACAGTTGTTTAGGACTCGACTAGCCTCCCACTTTGCCTTAATGGAAGTTTAAACAGAAGAAAACCCAATACACTCAAAGTTGAAATTCTTTTAGCTACTATGCCATCATTAAATGGAAGACCTAAATCTTCACTTAAAGTTTTCAAATCTGCTTCTCTGTAATGATGAAGCCTAAAAGCAAGTTCCTGGGAAAGAAAAGATGGTTATGTCCAAAAGGTAACAAAATTCTTACTGTATATTATAGGAATAAATACTGTTCACACAGAGAACACTCCTAAATGTCTCTCCATAAATTGCCAGGACAATGTCTAAAGCTTCAGCTTTTGGGAGAAACACAGAGTCCTCCCAGTACAATACTCTTAAACAGCTATCCAATTTGTTATGCGATTACTGAAGTGTTCCTCGAGATCTAGTTAATACTCACCCAGTATGACAGAAGAAACTAGTCTGGGCTCCAGTTTATTTTCCTTCCGTTCAGCCCAAAGTTACATCTCCACTCAGACCCTACACAGCAATGCTCTCATAGACCCACAAGTTTTCAAAAGTGACAAAGGCATACAAATTGCAGGCAGGTGCCTAAAAGAACGGTGGCAGGTATTCTGCAAGTCACTGAGGAGTTAAACTTTGAGAAGAAGGAGAAAAACCTAAAATGCATAGTTCGTGTGCCTAATGGTTGGTAGTTGAAAGCTTGTGGGAAGGAAGATGAGTCTTGACCCCCTGTTTCTACTGTAATTACAAGCATTGCTGTAAGTCTCAACAACAAACCAGTTCATTAGGAAACCCATTGGAAATCCTTCACAGAGTTTCATAAACAAAACAATTAGGCAAAGATTTCCAAGGACTCCCCCTGGTCCCTGGCTGCAGGGCATGCTTTCTCCTTGCTTGCTTCCTGAACTTGCTGTCATAATGTTCCATGCAGAATTTTGTGGGTAGAAGAGTTGGGTAAATGGCAAGTGGTGTTAGCTGGGGAGTCGGATTTACCCCACTCCTCTGCAACATTCAAAACAACAGGATTCTGTTTTAAGAAACAGTATAAAATGCTATGCGACATGCTTCATATGTCAGGCAAATAAAATGACACTCCATCCCAACTGGCATCAGGTTTCTGCTGATATGTTACTTGGAGAGTTTTTTTTTTTTTCCCCTTTTCTCCTACAAAGCCTATTTCACAACTTCTGCCAGAAGAGAATCGTTTTTTTGTTTGTTTGTTTAGCTCTTCTGTTATTCTGTAGACTACACCTGTACAGTTTGCCAACTACTCCTGAATTTCTCTCTAATATATTCCATCATCATTCCTGCAAGATGGACACAACCCCAGTGGGCTGGGGTCCTGCACTGTCTCTGATAAGTTGGAAAGGACAAAGAAATTCAGTGCTCTCAGCAACACTACAAAGAAGGGATTCAGTGAAATACCAGTTCCTCTCTGTTTTGACAGACTCATTGCAGTACAAGGGATAAACAAAATAAGACTAACTCATACCCACTGGATAAAAGTCTACAGTGAACATCATTTTGAGGTTAGCTCAAGCTATTATTTCTTCTGCATAGTAAGATTTGCAGTCGGTGAAAGAAGTCTACAACCAACCACTTTGGCTGGCAGAAAGCACGTCATTTCAGCAGGTCATCACTGTGTTCATGCATTAAGGAAGCAGCTACCATGAACTGACATGGCTTAGTGAAGTTCTACAGCTCTGAAGTGACAGACGTACTAGACAATTCTTGCTAAGTGGGTAAAGTTATCCTTTCATCCTCCTGTTTGATCATCTGCTTTTTACTCACTTTGCTTAAAAAGAAAGCCAAATGCTGTGATGGTTTACAGGCATGTAATATAACAGATGAAGCAGTAAAATCCACCATTTTGTATACCATATATGACTAGGAAAATCTACAGGCAGTTTGTAGAAACATGAATAATTTTATTTGGTGACAACCCAAGATCTCCTTCTAGCACACTGAAATTATTTGCCTTGGTAATAACAGGTATTCTTCAGTAACATTTTTCAAACTGATAGGAAGCTGAAATTTATTTGTTGCATCTCCAAGTGATACAAATTAGAATCAAGGGAGGGTTGATATATAAATAAAGGAGGCAGGAGGCTGTCCATCAATCCGAAAAGAAACAGCAATCAAGACCCCTCTGAAAACCGCACACCAAATGAAGCACTTCTGTCTCTTTCCAGTAATAATCTAGATTCACCTGCACATATTTTCGAAGCAGTTGGACAGTCTGCTGAGTTACAGAGCTGAGGCGAGATCTGAATCCTGACGACTGAGATTAGAAAGCGTCCACAAAGACCCTGCAACAGAACCTGCTGACTGCCAGTAGGGAACCAAGCTGGAAGAAAATTAGGAGCATGGCTGTCAGGAAAGACAAATAATTTAGCCAAATGAAGTTTAAAAAATTAAAAGAGGCTGCTCATAAGCAATCTACTCTAACCATGCTATAGTAAAAAGTGGGCTTTATTTTTAAAATGTTCTTCCTGCACAGAGTGAAGAGACAGAAGGTTAACAAATGTTGCCCTTAAGTACACTGAAGGAATTACTGTGGAGGACAACAAAAAGAAAAAGGTACCTGATGAGAAAGTGTGATGTGAATTCACAGCTACTTTACACTTCTACACTGCCTTTCAGAGTTCTAACATCATCATTCTGCAACTCTTGAGCAGAATGCACTATTATTTATTCACTCTTAGGTGGAACCTAAGACTGCTCTTCTTTCTTCGTATCTAAGCCCCCAAGAAGCAATTCCAGCAGAGCAACACCAACCACACAGGAAAGCACAATAGTAAAGGCAGCTTTTAAAAGGGATTTTTAATGGCCTTGCAATACTACTATCCCCAAAGCCAGATGACCCCGAAGCCCCAGCTCTGACACATGAATGATTGGGGCTGGTAGACTTTACCAGGGACTCCCGTGTGACAGGGAAGCTGAGCAAATAAGCTGCAGGGAGCACATTCTTCACAGAGCTATTTACTTGCAGCCACAAAGCACACAGCCACCTCCGCGCTATAAATCACGGGGTTACCGAGGCAGGGAGCAAAAGGGAGACTGTGGGCCCAGCCACATCAGGACCCAACGGGTTCGGGGCAGCTTCCATCGCAGGCTCCTGGAGAGTCACCCTGAGCTGGCAAAGTCATTACCAAGCAGCATTAGAAAAGTCAAGAGCAGCGTGCTTCACACCTAACAGTAATTAAGCTAAAAGTCAATCAGGCTGAGCAGTATGAACAGGCCTCGTCTTGTAAAGCAGATCCTTGCCAGTTCAGTGCTCTACGGGTGAAGACACTGGGTGAGCAGAGCAGGCAAGCTGCCTCAAGTCAATTCTGCCTGCCCCAAGGTACAAAATGTCCCCTTTGCCATGAACCAGGTCCTGAGCAGCTCCCGGTTACCTTCTGGACGGAGCGCTGCAGTCGCCCACGTGCCCCTTCTCCAGGGCAGCCCGCCCAGGCATCCTGGGGCTGAAATCCCAAAAACCTCCCGGGCGTGCTTTTTCTGATTACAGAACAGTAAGTGTTCTTCCTTCACTAACAAAAACGTTGACAATCAACCTCCCAGTCAGCACTTCAGAAGGAGATCTCAGATGAGAGCTGATAAAATGAAGCTTCAAGAAAATTCCAGAAAAATAACTGTCTCCTTTCCACCTTAACATGAAAAGCACTGTAAAAATTCCTTTTTATTGCAAAGAATCAGTGCTTTGGGGAGAGCAAGGCATTAGGAATGTTTACAAATAACACAAGAAAATAACTACCAAAAAGGGGAAAGATTTTATACAAGAGCAATTTTTGAATCTGTATTACAAAAAGGAACTAGGGAAATGCTATTCCATACTAGAATATTTATTTCTATTTTTTCAGTATTCTAAGCTTAAAAGGTCTGATTAGAGCCAGTTAAGAGATACATACAAAGTAATGCAAAAATACAATTCATATTTCCCATATTTCAGAGACCAATTTTACAGTACTACCTAGCAGTTTCTGCAAAAACCTCAGGAATTTTATTTCTTGGGAAATAAGGACATCCTTTAAGAGAAAACCTACTAGCATATGAATAGTAAGGAGAAGGAAGCTTCAATTTTACAATGAAAATTATATACCAGACAGCTTTAAATCACAAACACTCCAGAAGTAAACTTGAGATCTGTTATTCCAATATTATTAAAAAAAAAAAACAAACACCATGGCAGCAGATAGTTCGGAAACAACAAGCTGTGCAAAAGACCATAGTCTAAGATCCAAAAGGCATCTCTCTTGAAGATGCCTTTATATATCAGTAAAATCCAAAGACAAGAGTCCTACTCATCTTCTCCTTCTCCCCAAAGAAACGACTGAGCAGCAGAGCAGGACTGAGCTGCGTTGGAGCGGAGTCTGTATTGGAATGCTGTGCATGATGAGATAAAGGCTGCTTATTTCAGGACAAAGTGTAGGATTTGGGAAGGAAGGGCAACTTGACCCCATTTTATACTGAGAGAGATAATTCCAGCACTATCTCTGGAGTAAATAAAAGATAAAATGAAGGTATGAAAATGTCAACCGATAGTAACACAGACGCTATCATCCAGGAGTGTCTGCTATTAATATAAAGGAAAATGCAAGAAATTGTTCCCCTCCCATCCACTTATTTCCAGGCTGGTTTGCAAAAAAAATAGAAAAGCCGACCTGTGAGACACTTGAATGTCTTATAAAATTGTACACTCTGAAAGCGTCTTTCCAAACAGGAGGAGACTTATAGGCCACCTCAACTTCAGGAAGGACACTTTACTAAACCAGGTGACTTTGAAAGGGTTGTTTAGGCAAATACACAGCTAAGACCAGCCACAGTCTATTGAGGGTTGCATCCAAGAGTTTTCAGGAACAAAGTGAACCAAAAAAGCAATGCAGAAAGCAACTGCAAGCCCATATGGTGGGGCACGGACACACACGTACACAGACAAAAAACACACTGAACAAACCCAAACCTAATGGTAGGCAATGAAAATTATCATTCACTGTCTTTCATTCATCAGGCCTTTTTCAACAACCAAACAGAAGAGAACATGACAAAAAAAAAAATAATGGAAGACAAATAACTGAAGAGCTCCAACTATCGAGTACAAAGGAAAGTATTTCTCTGTAATTTTCTAGGCTCTACCTATGCAGGTGAACATTAACTACAGCATATAAAAATGAAACCATCCCTATTCAACTGTATTATTTAATCAGTAACGTTAAGGTCTAAAGCAGAGTGTTCAGACTACAGCTGACTCCTGATATTGTGCCGCTATCTACAGCTCTTTGAAAAACCCCTTCACTCATTTCTAGATATCTTTTTACTTCACACATTATAACAGACTGATGCTCATGTTAGTCAAATAGGACTGTATCTTAAAAAGGGCATTTCCTGCCAGAGTTTGACCTCCCGTTTAACATAGCAAAGAATGCTGAAATGAATTACCGTTGAATATTTGGAAAGACCTAGTGACTGCACTCCAGGATGACCTATGGGAGCCCCAAGATTAACAGAAGGTCTCTCCCCCCCCATAGAAAAGTAGCTGACATGTAATATCCAACTGCTGCTTTTCACACAGATTAAGTGAACTAGGTAAACTGTGGTTGGTCTTAAAGTCACCTTGACTGGAAAGAAGTCAGCTGCAACACCAGGTTCCTTGAGGACTGATGGGAGACATTTACATTGACAGTAAATGGGATAACAGTTAAAGAGCTGTTAATTCTTATACTTCTGGGCACAATGTCCAGCTGTAGGCAAGACATCTATTTCCCAGCGGTACACCACCATATAATTAGAGACATGAGGTAAAGGTGAACGTTATACCCTTCCTCTGAATCTAAAGAGATTGACATTTTCTAAGAACAGAGAGCAACCAGTCCTGAGGATTTAAACACATCATGAGCGATGTCAGGAATTTTGTCTGTCACATACCAGCACCGATGTTGGGGAAGCACATACCACACAGATCAGCAAATCAGACTTCAGAGGCAAGCACCTGCTATAAATAAAAAGCGGAAACAAAACCAGGGCAAACACAAGGAAAGAAGCCAGAGAATTCTACTGAACACTTGTGGCAACCTATGTGCCAAAAGCCATCAGCTCTCAGATTCCCCACCTGAGCCTGGGACAGGCTAAACATAGAGGAGACATCTGATAGATGAAGACACAAATTTGTCACTGCATGTTGGCTCTGTGTTCAGGTAGTAAAGATTTTTTGGTTGGTATTTTCATATGGTAACAGCCTACTTGTCAGAGATGGTTACAACTTGCATCTAAAGACGTGAAGCCCAGTAGCACATCCCCGTTACCGTTACATACAGACGCACACCCTTCCAGTTCCTTTATATCAGCTTCTCCTATGCAGTTCTGAAAGAGACTCCAGAAACTCTCCATTAGTTCTCAAAAAGTCTGGACCAGACAGCTAGTTTATTCACGTGGGGGTTCCCACAATTTCCAATTGCATTTTTAAGCATCTGTTCATCCTGGTTACAAGTTTACACAAATACAAGTACATTTACCAACGATCAGTTTCCTACACAACCCCACGGCCACTGCATTTTTTGCTAATGCTGATGTTTGTTCTACAATTAGAGCAGAAACAGTGTCTAAGAAGCTGATCTTTAAACTTCACTCTAGTTATCGTGTATTTTTACAGCCTGGGCAGGTTCCACTGTGGTTAGCAGAACATTTCATCTGTTTAGCAGGCAATTAGCATGGTTCTACCTATGTTTTTTGGAGGTAAGCCATTACTTTCCTATGTGAGCTTTCTCTTACTCTATGCCATTGACACGTATCATTCTACTCACAGCTCTGAGAAAAGCAGAATTCCAATTTAATCCCCAGGATAATGTCCAGAAGAACATTACAACCAGCTAATTTTGAACCTTGTCACCAACTTTATGAGTACTGGCAGGACAGGGAAAAAAAAAAAGAATCTCTTTACCTGGTTTCACTGCAGTAACACTATATACCTACAGTGCCACCCAGTCAGGAGTTTCCAAGAACGTTAAAAATGAGCGTATGACATGAAAAAAGCCTGCTCTGATGTAGGCAAGTATAATCTAATTGTGCCTGACAGCACAGAAATCAATATAGTCATTTTTTAAATTTAGGAAACCTGCAGTAGTTAACCAAAAATCACACACTCCTGAATGTCTTTTTCCATGAATTCTCTCCCCTTAAATGTGCAGGCAGGTGGGGTGTACAGAGTCAGCTGATGTTTCATTAAAGTTACTGTTTAACTTAAAATGGGATTTAAATAAACCTTTTGCCCTTACAGTGTAACAGCATTCACACCTCATCTGGAGCCTGATAGTAAGGTATCAAAGAGTTAATTAACGTGTATGCAATGCGTGGTTTAGGTAATATTAAATGGAAATCTCTGAACAGACAAGTGTCAGCAAGTGCAATGGAAATAAATTGGGCATCTCCTTCCACACTTCAACTTTCTCTCCCTAGATTTGCTCAGAGCTCTCTATGCTGCTTGTTCAGTAATTTCACGCTACGCTGCTTAACAATGTAAGCATGGAGGCTCAATCTAAAACCGCACTTCCCAAATGTCACTTGTTTGTGAACACATGGCTGAACCCAAAATTGCTTTTAATATTAGAGTGGTTGGTGCCTGCTGGCACTGCTGTAGTTAAGGGTCTGTTGGAACTTCCATGATAAACCCCATTTTCCAGGGTGTATAACCATGACCATTTGCTACAGACAAACCTGCTATACAAGGTCACAGCAGACAAACTTGATTTTTAAAATTTTCAAACCAAGTTTGCTTGGCCATTTTTGAGCATAAGACACTTAACACTGATTTGAGGCCTCTTACGGTTCTAGGTTTTTCTTACCATCTCTTTAGCTCCAGAACAAATTCAAATGTACGACTCCCAGTCCACCCTCCACACAGCCTTAGAGCCTATGGCTACTGCCACACAGTCTGACCTACCACCTTCATGGATTATGAAAAAATTACAACCACCAACACTGGATTCGCATACTTGAACACTGGCAGGGGACAGAGAGGACAAATATATGACTTTTTAGTGTGAGAATTTTTCTGTTATGAGTATCATTTCAGCTGCCATTACTAGCAATCTAGAGGTACTACCCCACTGGCCCAGTGAATACGTGTATTTTATACTTCATGGCGCAGCCACTACATGGCTAACATAAGATGCTTTTACACCACTGTTGTTTCAGAAATGAAATAATAAAAATCTATTTGTTTATTTTAGAAAAGGAGAGTGCTCAGATGCCAAATTTGTTGACTAACAGCAGACTCCTTGAAAGTATGGGCTGAATATTACTGAAAAAATAAACAAGACAGACACTTCACCTTTCAGTAACCCAAAGGGGTAAACTTGCTTTCCGTGGATGAGCTTCTTGGACACTGATGGTTGTGACATTTGATAGTCAAGGACTGCCTGCCTGCAGTTGCTGAGGCAGGATATAAATACCAAGAGATGGGAAAAAGCAGGAAGAAAAGGCTCCTGTGGGGTAACAACTATCTTCCTTTTCTAGTTGCATTAATGATGCTTACTAGTTAAAAAGGAAAACTAGGAAGAAACAGCATGTTTTTTTCCCCATGATTCTACTAGATCCCTCACTGTCGCAGTGCCAGAAACAGCACTAGCTTCTAGAAGGAGGAAGGAGTGACTGGCATTAATCACAAAGCAACCACTCAGGCTAATTAACACACAACATTGATCACTTCTGAATATAATTCTGTGTAGAAAGTTTCAGCTTGGGTCGAGCGTGGCTGAAGGCATTACAGCAGGAAGGTGGAGGGTTAAAGACGGCACTGTCAATGACCCTAGGATCCCAAGGCAGAGAAGAGAGTGACTACACTCAGTAATCATCTACCTTTCTTAGAATATAAACCCTGATAAAGGAAAAATGGACATCATTACAGTGTTCCACAGATTGAGGCACAGGTGCACTTGCAGCCCCTTTTCAGCAGAGTTGCTTTTGCCCAGAACAAAGCATTAGGATGCATTATGAAACTTGCAGAGTCAAGCTGAGTTGATAGAAGAAAAGTAAGTGAAGGAGATGATACAAATGCTATTCTAGAGTGAAAACTAAGTCTGCCTTTCTGGAAAGGAACATCTGAGGCAATTTTAAACTGCTACCCCATGGCAATCATTTATCCTCTCCCCAAAGACTGTGTGGAACTGATCCCCAATTTAAAATTTCACAGATTTTATTGAACCAGTTATGCTGCACTGCATCACATCTAATGTACCAAAGACATCAACACATTAAAAACAACCCGTTTAAGGCAGACTTTCAAAAAAGAAAAACCACATTAATCAGTTTGAAATATATGCCCATAGCTGCTAATACTTCACATGTAAGAGCTAGAGAATGCAGTCCGCATGCTGTCATGAAAAACTGTCGGTGTCTTCAGAACTGTCAAAAGTAACAAAAACATACAAGAAATTTGCCCTAATGAAATAGCCACACCAGCCATTCCAGCATGATTCTCCTCTTCAGACGTGACTCAGACCTTTTGGACTATGCATATGTTAGAGAAATTCAAATATTTCCAGGAGGTTATTAGTATACTCCTATGAAAGTTTAAGATGTCTCCAGCTTATTCCTTCTCCTTCAGCGTGTACCTAATGAATTGTATTCAGTTACATCAGTCACCTTATTCAGTGTGAAATACAGTTTGGATGCTTCAGAAAACTAACCCAAACTTATTAGTTTCAAAACAACCTCTCCACAAGGTATATGTACATTCAGCATTCAAGAAAGTCATTACTATGCCCTCAAAATGGCATGAATTATCAGCGGGAACAAAACAATAACATGGAACAATGAAAAAGCACATTCTCAAAACAATGACATTTTCAGTTTTGTTCAAAAGGGCAAGTCCCCCACTCAATCGTTTTTATTTCATGAGCTGGTGGTCCTAAGCAATCCCTCATCCAAACAGACACCTACTTGGGTTGCCATTTTTCCATAGTCAATCCATCGCAAAGTGGCAAAGTTGGTAGACTCAGCACAGTTGAAGCCATGATTGAAGCCAGCGTGGTAACCATAAGGAAATGTAATCATAAACTCTCCAGCTTCCTGGGTGATCTGAAAAACAAAAATAAAAGGAAGACATACCCCACAGATCAGTTGAAATAGCAGTTTGAGAACAGACTTAAACCTCTCTGGTTAAATCTCTCTCTCTCAGCTGGAGGGTTGGCAGAACAGTCACTGCCAGCTCTTGGCTAAACCCAGAACAATTTCTTGTTAACTGCAGAAATACTTTAGTAATTCTACTAATGAAAAAAGACAGTACAAAGGATGGAAGCCGTCACAAGATCTGAACTCTTTTGAGTCAAAGGCTCCAGTTACAAAAAGGGTCCCAGGCTGCAGCATTCCAAAAGATTGACGAATCCTTTGATTGTCATCACTTCAGCTCATGTTAAGTCCAAACCTACGCTCACATTCCATGCTACTGGAGCCAAGTAAGCTGGATTTCCCACCTGAACATACACTCTGTGTTGCACTGTCCTACTGAAATACATCCTGCCTTCCACTGTATTTATTTCCCCACTCCTGTTTATCAGTCTTACTCCCATTTGTTCACCCATAAGTCAAACCACCTAAAAATAACAGCCCGCCATTTGTCTACCCAATTAAAATTAAAACAACAATAAGCAAAAGGATTGAAAACTGCAGATTACAGCTGTAATCAGAAGCCAATCAACTCCCAATGTTTCTAGAAAATCACCTTTTAAAAACCTCCAAAGAGAAGACGTTGAAGAAAGGAACGTAATTAAGTACTAGCACACAACACAGGAATAACTGGCAGCAATACAGCGCACCTCGAGCAGCCCTCCCAGGCCAGCACGCCAGCTTACCAAAGCATATGAGAGCACCTCCCTTCGATAGATCAGAAAAGAGGCAAAGTTTGACCTTCCCCTGTCTTTCTAAACCAGAAGTGCTGACAAGGCTTTCCTAACAGCCACATCACACCTCTGGATTATTTCCCACCAGCAGTAACTCACAACAGTTCAGAGCCTACAGAGGTTTTGAAGAACTTACACCTATAAACACAAGGATGGGGCCAAACAGAAAACGTAAGCAGAAGTTAAAACATTTACCCACTAGGCTGGTCTAATGCTTAAACTTGCTAATGTCATGAACATTAGCAGAATACAGAAAGAGAAAATAAAAGCTTATATGAGAACACAAGAAGCTTCTGGATGAGCAGCCTGGTCTGCAGCCAGCTTCACGGCGCGTTCCCCATCCAGCCCCCTCCATAAATCAAAGCAGAGCGGTAGATTGCTAACTTCAGAAGACGGAAAGATTATGTTTCTGTCACGAAATCTACATCCTGGTGTCTTCATTTCAAGCCCACAGTGTATGTCCTCCATGTCACTGCTGTCAACATTATCCCTACAATAAATTAGAAAGCACTCGAGATGATGGATAGGCCATGCAGAAAAGTAATAACTATTGAAAGAAAGCCAGCACAAACTGCCACTCATGGAGAAAACCCTAAATTTACTGACTTCTGCAAGCTCTTGAAGAATAAATGGAGAAATCAATAGGAGATTACAGAAATACACATTTTTAATTATTAAAAAGCCCTAGTATTGATCTGCTTCTTTTTTTCCAGAAGTAAATACCATTATAGAGATTTATAAATGTGTGCTTATTCACTTCATTGAAATCTGCCAAGAATTTAGATGAAGGGATCCTATCTCTGTTTCTAAAGAAAAATGGCACACATTCCCTGTTTCTGAATAATAGTGATCCTCCTTCAAAAGCTACTATTTCAGGACAGGGGTTATTCAGATATAGGCTGCTCTGACTGAAGAGATCTCCTCCTCCTCTCCACATTTCAAAACACCCTTCCAGCAGTGCCATAGAGAAGAGAGAATCTATCACAAAAAAACACATTTTTGCCCCATATTCTGTAAATTAGGATTGGGAATTAGATTTCTTTAAGTAAGATGTTAATAATCCCCCTTCCCTTAAAAAGACAAAGCTTGTTTTTTATTAGCAACATTGTTCTCTATGCATGCACTGGCCTCACCCATTTTTTGTAAAAACAAAACAAAAAACAGAGACAAAATCAGATTCTTAGCATTCAGGTAGCACATATTTTAAAGGCTCTACATATACTCAGTATGAAGGAGACACCAGACATGAATATGTAAAAAACCTTCACGTCACAAATCACAAGATTCATAGCAGGAAGCCTAACTAAGTGGGAAAAGTCTTTTTACCAATTTAAAAGCCTTATTTAAAGTACTTCATAGCCCATGTGTACCACCATACAGATCAGTAAAGCTGACCTGGGATAAGCTTGGAAGAAAAGCTTTCCTCTACTGCCTTTTTATGAACTTTTGCTCCTCTTGCTTGGTTATTGATCAGAAATCACTTAGTATACAATTACCAGTCAATGTCATTTTCCACAGATACATGGAAAAGCAAACACATAACAATGTACCTCTCCGGAGAAAAATATGCCCACCTACAGCACTCCAACATTTGAAATCTCGCAAGAATTTCCTTCATGTTCTGACCCCCCGCAGACACAAGAGCACTGCCCAAACATGCCGCTGGAACGAAATGGCAGTAATTAATTCCCATTTCCTGTTCTCTTCCATTCCACAGGATGGGATGCCAGCAGGGGACTGCATGACAAACTTCACTTACAATGCCTAGGTTGCACCAACTTTTTAATCATCATTATGATTATTATTATTTTCAGCTTCTTTAGATAAGCAGTGACCTCTTTTTAGGTAAGCAGTGACCCCTTATTTAGGCTCTGTACAACCCGTTATTGCATCACTTACAGCTTCTGGCTAAAACAGCTTCATAAGAAAAATACCAGTAGCAGCAAGACACAGCATTCAACTGATACAGCAGCAGAAAGAAGCGTAAGAAGAAATCCTCAAACTTTCCAGATTAAGTGCCATTTAGGCCAATAAGGTTGGACAGACTTTTCAGAAGATCACACTGGCTACAGGTTTTGTACTCTTTTGTGAGGATAGCTGGAATAGAGAACGTCTCTGACCCTCTATCAAGTCATTTCTCAGAGGGGCATCTATGCATTAAATTGAGATGCCACCCATATTCCAATCCACCCATCTACTTTCCTGAAATTTGTAAAATTAAAATCCTTACCAAAAAAATAAAAATAAAAATTCGGATCACACAATTAGATATTTTCATTATTATTTTCAACCATGTGTAGCAGATACCATGTTTTCACACTTGGGATTTAGGTTTCACAGATAGAATTACAAGAAAAATGGTTTGTTGATCTCTAAGAACAGTTTAATATCGACCATCATGTGCAAACTAGGCAAAGTCTAGCCACTGATGTTGAACCATAAGCACCACACATCGCTTCACACAAGTCTCCCCTGCACTGACAGCAAGCTCATCTGACAAGCCAGATGATCACACTTCAAATTTCATTCATCATAGCCTTCCACTAGGAAAAATGAAACAGTCTCTGGAGCAGTAAATTGAATGAATTCATAGTTTTTATGCTATAAAAGAGCCAAGATCTTTTACCTCCATCTCAAAGAATCACTAGACTCATCAAATAGGTGCTATACTTTGTCTCAGGTGGACTAACTCCAGCAAAACCATGCTTAAAAAATGATCAGAACTCAAGAGTTCTTACTGGCCCTGTGTAGATAGAATGCTTGTACAACAGAGAACCAGTATGTCCAACTCCAGTTTTTGGTTCATACTGGATCCAGGAGAAAAAATTTAAGCCTGTGTTCAAGAATTACCTGTGAGTTATGTTGCCTATTGATGAGCCATAGCACCTGTATTACAGTTTACCTCTGTCTACCTGGAGAGGCTCCCTAAGTGACAAAGTTACAATGCTTAAGTTAGTTCTAGTGCAAGGTTTTATGAATAGAGGTACTTCACAAAACATGTCCTAGCCAAAACACAAATCCTCATTTACAGGCAGCCACCTGGTTTAAACTGATACGATACATTTAGCATAATAATGCGTTTAGAAATTAAGCAAATTGCTCCCCAGTGGCTTGCAGTGAATTGTTTCCTTAAAAGAGGGGTGTGTGGTCTGTGCATCTCAACAACTTGCCAGCATCTTCAAAGCATCTTTTGTACCTACCCGGTCAAAAGGAATGCCATACTTCTTCAAGATTGAGGGCGAAATGAGGGTCATCTTGTGACGGAGGAAAGCGTCGCATCCCTGAGAGCTTCCAGGAAAAAATCCTGTGGAGACATTCCAAAGAGGACCATCACTTCAGGACTATTATATCCAACCATTATTTAATCAGAGACGAGATGACAAAATGAAAACCTGCCTAAATACTTTAGATATATCAAACAATAGGCATACTACTAAAGATGTCAGTAGTTAGCACATGCCTCATTGTTCAAAATACCACATAAATTTTGTGAAAAAAAATTGCATGTTGAGGCACATAAGTGTTAATTCCATTCGAGTTGCATCGAGAGTTAGCATCTAAATCTTACATATTTGGGCATAAGCAACTTGGGCAGAATTTCAGTAAAACCCTAACAAATTAAGAAACAGAACCTGACTGTCTCAAGTTTTGGCTAGACTCTGAGCCACCCTTTTTCTGAATATGGACAAGGAAAAATCGACAGGCATGCACCATCTACTCCATACTGATATGTCCTTTTTATACCTTCTCTGATGGGCAGCTATATTATTCCTGGGAAAGTAACACAACTGTTATACGATTCCAGAATGATCTGCCCTACATACCAGCCTAAAGGAAAAAAAAAAAAATAAGCATGCAGATGTTAATATTCAGTCAAAAGAAAGACACGAAACAAAACATATCCACTACAATGTAGTGGGAGAAGGGACGCTCATTCACTGGCCACAGCGATCACTCGTAAGTCTGGTACAGTATGAGCTGACTCAGCACCTCAACAGTACGAAGTGCAAGTTCAACCATAGCTACAAGATCCACACCGAGCCATTAAAACAAACCACCAATAATTAAAATTGGGGTAAAAACTAAACAAACCTATTGATGTCAGCACTTCCTTCTCAAAAACATCAGCTAGACCAATGTAAGAGCATTGTGTTCAAGACCATGTGTTCCACTCCAAGCAGGTGATTTAATCAACAAATTATATGTTTATAGGGATTAAAAAACACCACCATTTAGAAGGGGAAAAAAAAAAGAAGAGAAAAGTAACCAAGCTCTGGAAGCAAAACTAATTGATGGGACATAATGGAAGGGGTTTCAGAAAGTGAAAAGGATTGCTGGATTCCAAGTTTTCTTATATTTTTGTACTAAAAGCATTTCAATTACAATTATGACTGTCTGCTACCCAGTCTGTCATCCTTCTCTGCACTTCCTCTTTTTAATGCACAGTTTAAGTGGCTCTCATTAAAGCTACTAATAAAGAAGCACATTTTAAATGATTAGCACCAATAACATGGCAACACATTAACATTCTCTCCATGGGCTCCACAACTCTCCCAGTGAGCCCATTTACAGCTCAGCTATTCATTTTCCATATTAATTGCACACTCATCTCTCCATAGTATAGACCACTGATGCATGGGACAGGGAGGATGCCCAAGCAGTAATACTGCTTCTTTGTAGTTTTAAAACATTACTCATCCCAACTTCCAAAAGGAAACAACCAGCTCAAAATGAATCATTGATAATTTGTGTCTGGTTTATACATTGCCAATCGCTGTGCTTCAAAAATTGATCATCAGTAAAATTAAGTTACAAACAGCAAGAGTCTTAATACTACTTATGTCAGACTTTGGTGTGATATTTCAGATTCTACAGAACATGAGTCATTTAGATTTATTAACTTCTTAATAGATGAAACAGAAACTTTTATAAAACCTGACAAATGATTAAACAGAACTGTACAGACCTGAAGTAGCTTTGAAATGGAACACTTCTGAGCAACAATTTGTAATATTATTAGTATTTAGGGATATTGGCTCTTAATGCAGAGGAAAACAATACTAGCACGCCCTAGGAAGTTTATACCCATTTATTCTATATTTATCCTACACAGTCAATTGATCCCTTCAACACTCTCCCCTTTTTTATTCTAGTCTGAAACAGTCACTAGAACGTCAGACTGCCAGCAAGAAATGTCATTAACTATGAATACCTACTTCTTTATTATTATTTTGCATCAGAATACATACAGCCTTCCAGATCTTCCCGCCTTAGTGCAGCAGTGCTTTTGCTGCATTAACTTCAACAACAGATTTAAATCATTAAAGTATGCCTCACTGAAGCTGAAACATGTAGATTTTGAGTTAATTATTCTGGGACGGGAGCTTTTTTTAGCTGGGCAGCACTTAGAACATTTGCAAGTACACGAAAATAGCAACAAAGCACAAACACAATATCAACCAATAAAAATATATATATTTCTGCAGTCAGTCATCTTTCCTGAAGCTTCCACCGTTACCAGCTGGAAATCAGAAGCGCCAAAGACAGGACACTGATGTCCGTGCTCACCGCTCACACCAGGGCAGGTGGCAGCTTGCAGGATGACCTTGGCAGGTACTCAGGCAAGAACACGTATACAAGTTTTCAGCAGCTGAGGCTGGCACTTTGTAAGGCCAAAAATTACAGACAGCCTGGTGAGAGGTGGAAGTTTATCACAGCTCGAGCTAGCCCTGCTTTTTGTGATGGACTTTATTGTACTGAAAAGATCAAGGGGGATGAGGCTGGAATAAAAGGAAAGCCACCAAACACACTGCGCATCATCACACAGGGCAGTGAGAATTCCCCTAGCTATCCCTCCATGGATGTTGTTGCGGAATTTGTAGGCACTTGCCTAGTTAAGATCAAAAGTAATCAATGTCAATACTGTATATGTAACATTTATAGCATAGGAAGAAAGAATAGTTTCTACCACACTGTTTCCCAGCAGAATGTATGAATGTGGGGGAATCATCACAAAGACCCCATAGACCACACACCACAGAACTGGAGCAAGAGTTCTCAGCTCACTGTCACAAACCTCATGTTACATATGGAGATGCACGATGATCTCTTATTTCCCATACATGGTCTTCCTGCCTCAAAAATGAAGTTTTTTCCATCAGTTTTAGTTAGGGCCATGGTGTATTCAGAAGACTGAGGCTTTGAAAAAACAGTTGCACTGGTAGGAACTGTTCACAGCACTTCTGACAAGATGACAAGGTTTCTGCCTCTGCAGCTATTATACCAATGCAGGTTCATCAAGCAGCTCTTGCAGTAGTAAATTATAGTTGTCAGTTCAAAATCAATTCTTTATAAATCCATTTAAAAATTAAGGGTAGGATTCTCCTCTGGGATGCTTTAAGTTTTCACTAGGAACATACCTATGTATTTGTCCAAACAGCATTAACATGGGAAGAAGCAAAGCTTACCTTTTGCCAGGCGTTCCAATCTTTTGCCATGTTCTGGAGGTATGGCATACCTAGGAGAAAGTTAACAGAGAATTAAAATAATAATAATAATAATAATCACTCCACAACCCAAGAACAGTAAAATAAAAAAAGGGTTAAAAACAACTGTGGTAATAATTTTTAGCACAGCACACTTACAATTAACATCTGGAAATACAACCAAAACTTTAGAGGTCTGGAAGGTATCAATAACACATGACTATAATACATGGAGGAAAGCCAGTATTCCAGTCAAAGCCCTTAGACATGTTACACGATGCGTGATATTTTCCTGTAGTTTTTTAAAACACCATCACAGGACTTCATAAGGTAGAAGGATAACTGAGGTGACAAAGCGATGATACAACAGAAATAATTCAGCATAGGGGGAAGCAGGCTGGTTTTCCACAGGAAAGATAGCTGCAAAATAAAATCATGAGGCTGTGCTAAAGATTAATATGTAAGAAATTTCAGACAGGCTGAGAAGGTGTGAAGGGGGGTCCATGTGCATTGGCGTATCCACAGGGAACGAAGATAAACATTTTTCAAAGAAAACTGTGCAAATCTTTTTGGTTTTATTCGAAAAAGTAAGTACTCTTTGTAACAGCTGTCAATCCTTGTATACATGCTGGATTGTATTGTCTGATGTGAAATGAACAGAATTAAACTACTAGGTAATTTTCTTGAAGAGGTGAATAGAAAAAGCAGGGTCTTCTGAGGAAAACGGCATTAAAGAATATAGGGAACAACTTCACTTTGTAAAGACAGTTTTGTATCATTAGGGGTAAAAAGAACGCAAAAGAATTTGATTGAAATGAGTTTTTTTTTGTTGTTTTGTTTTGTTTTTTTACTGGTGCGAAGTATTGAATATAGTTCTGGAAAAACAATCAGCTGCCTAAAGCCACACACCATCCTAACTGAGGTGTTCTCCTGTGATCACTGGAAAACTGCAGCTGAACTACTTCTGAAACAGCTCTGCCATGTGAGCAGATAATATACGAGGAGATAAAACAAGGACCTCTGTGTGCAACAGCTCATGACCGCTGCATACTTGTTCAGTCAGCTTCAGAAAGTTAGGGACAAGAAATTTCTGTTTTCTTACAGGTAATTTAGACACTCTATTAAATGTGCTTTGATACAATGAAGGCATTAGAAACAACTTGGAAAAAAATGGCAAAAAAAGCTTCTAGCAGTTAGAGAAGCAGTGCTATATAGCAGTGAATGCCATGGTGTACTTAAACGTGTTTAAAGATGAAAACAGGATATTGTAAGCAGGCAACTGCACGATCGCAACAACAGGTAAACAGTATTGCTCTGCTTATGATAGAATCTCTCAAAATACACCTGATTTTAGAGAACTTTCAGCCAGTCCCTTTGCTCAGCTTCTCAATTTTCAACTCAAAAGTTTATCTACAATGTAAGGAGAAATAGATAGAAGTCATATCCCATATTGCTTTTGTACATAACCAAAAATTTACCTTTTGTGATCTGGCAGGTTAGAAAGGATAACAAAGGAAAGAAATCATACATAGGATGCTTCAAGATTTAGACAATAAGCCGATTTAAACTGATGGCTTAAAAAAAATCTAAGGGAAAACACTATGTAGCACCTAATGTTATAAAATAATAAATATAGCAATGGGCTCCCAACATCCTCTGACCAAAGTTTGACAGTGCCTTCAACTGCATAATTATCAAACAATTCAATTTCATTTGTCTGGGACAAAGCTAGTAGCTTTCATTTTACAAAGACCATTCATCACTTACATAAATGTGATAAAAGTAATCCCGATCCAAAGCTCCTTTGTGGGATTAATGTCCCTTAAAACAGGGAAATGAGACATTCCATTCCTTTTGGGAAAAATGCTGAAGGATTGGGAAAGAACTAATTTATGGCTACAAGGCTGCTGATGATTAATGTAATATCCCCAGTCTACAATGCAACCTTCACTTAATTAGTGTCTGTAATTGGGAGTTGTAAAGATAAGATTAATTGAATCTTGAGGATGTTAAAAGTTTAATACATTGGAACGTTGTTATTGTGCTATCTGAAACTGCAGACTGCAAAAAGCCAAGCTGAGCTTTGGAGAGAAGTCCATGGAGAAAGAAAGAAAAAGGACTTGCTTGGATAGAAAACAGCAAGAGAGGAGGAATTTCCAGCTTATAAACAAGAACTATATGTAATAATATACAAATCAGAATACCCTACACCACGGAACAGCCTCTCGGTAATAGCCGACTCCAATTTTATAAATTAACTTCTTTGTTTGGACCAAAGCTTATAGGAAGCAGAGTATATACATCCTTATAAATTTATTCTTAGAAATTCACAAAATTAACTGCAGAAGAGAATTAAGAGTAGGTCAAATTCTGCTTTAAGTTACACTCACAAACCTGACTGATTTACATAAGGATAGGCAATAAAGAAAGAATTTGGGCTGCTATTTAAAACCAGTAATAGAAAGAGAAGGCTTCTGCAAGTATTGCACAGATTGAGCTAGCTGTATATGATCAGACATAAAATGATTGATTACAAGGTAGAATAACAATGGAGGTGACATGGAAAGATTAGAAATTGCTGCAATCAAAGGAGTACTGTAATTGAGCATATAAGCATCCACGAAGGGCTGGCTTTTGTGTACGACCTTATGGTAGCATCCTCCTGCTTTCACTATGAAAAACGGCCAGGCACTTATTAGGAACAAAATCCTTGACAGGGGGAACTGACAAAGTACTGTCATTCAACACGATTTGTTACCGTCCCTCTTGCACCCACAGGTTGGGGCTCAGATCAACAGCAAAATATCTTTAATTCCAAAGACAGGTGCCAAGATTGTGCATGGTAAGGCATATCCAGTAATTTCCTTTTCTACACACATCACTTTGAACACTTCAAGATTTTTTTTTCACCAAGTAGTAGGGTTCTTTTTCCTTTAATACCCCAGCCCCAATACTAAAAGAAGTAGGTTTCCTCTGGATAAATACCAAAAACAAAAGCCATCCTATCAAAATCTTAAAAAGGAAAATAAAAAAGAAAAGCACATGCAAAACTGCTTCCCTTTTCTGTCCCATTCAGATGCTAGCATAAATGCATTCCACAAAGACATGGAAAGAGAGGAAAAAGCACCTCAGAACAAGAAAGATACCACTGGGACTTTTACATCAATTGGCCAAAATAGACCACAGTACCCATTAAAGATCTAGAACTGGGCTGTGTCTAGAACATCAGACTGACAACTACCCCGTGCTCCACCACTGTTGGCAGAAGCAGTTTCATGACATCCATCTGCCTGGGTAAAACTGAGCTAGGAGCACAGCAGACCTAGCTTTGATCCAGCCTTCCAGACACTTATTTTTAACCACAGCAAAGATGGAGCAAGAATTTTCTGTCGTCCCAAACAGCCACAAAGTTAAGGAGAAGTGACGGTGGCAGCATAAATATTTTAACAGCCCTTATTAAAAACTATCTTTTTATAGACTACTTCTGCTTCAGAGAAAACATCTGCAACAGCCAACAAAAACCATAACAGTGCCAAAAATGCTGACCTTGAGCCACTGCTTCAAGCGGAGTAGCTGCCCCTTCTGGCTCAGCCAGGTGCCCCAACAAAAGCTAGGTCTGTGTAAACAGTGCTAGACCAGCAACTGGTTTAAGGTGCATCAAACTTCCAAGAAACCAGGCTTGCAAACAAACCAAGAGACTATGCCTCAAGTCCGTACTTCCAAGGGTCAGGTCAGCCTTACCTTGGTTGACTGGGACAAAGGGCCAAACCTAACTGGAAAACCTGCCACGCAGCACTTTGTCGGATTACAGTGTGAGTAACGGCTTGCTGCTTTGCCAGGGAACACAAGATTTACAGAACGGAAAAAAAAAAATCTCAAGACAAAAAAAGTTATAGCTATATGACTCAAATGTCATCTTACCCTGAAGTCAACAATCTGAAAGTAATATACTGATCCTTCTAAATTACCTTTTCCTACTCTTTCTACTAAAACAAGAGCGGGTCCCTGAAATAGATTAAGTATCACTTCTACAAAAATGGAACTTAGTGTTCCACATGAAAGATTTTCAGCTTCCAAACTTGTTTCACAAAACCTAATTCCAGCATATCTGCTCTCTATTTCCATGTAATTTTCTGAGTTCTCAACTATCTTGCAAACCTGATGGTAATTACCAGACATCAGGATCACGGGTCTAGGAGGTATATGCCCCAAAGCTACAAATGTGTGAGATAATCATTTCCATACAGTGGTAGTTTGCTTTTGCTAACAAGTAATAAGTTTAACCGGACAGTCCCCTTTTTATCCTTAATACAGAAGATCCTTCCTATTTGCCATAAAGGATGTCATTAACGGTGCAATTTTCTTGGTGTTTTGTTTATTCCCCTGGAATGGCTTGATGGATGTGGATAATTATCAGACTATAAAAGCCAGCAAATGTGCTATTTTCTATCGCTCTAAATCATCAAACAAATAAAGTGTGAAACAGCATTTTTGAATACAATTTTCCCCTCTAATGGCTTCGAATTATTATCAGGAACAATGAAAATAAATAAGCAAATGTCTTGTGAGTTAAGAATTAAACGAGTGTGTCAGTAAAAAAAAAAAAAAAAAGAGCACACCGACCATCCTGGGATACAAGGACCGGTTCAGAAGCCATTAAAAGATGACATAACAGGGAATTCGCTACTGCAATGACACGGTTTTCCAGCATCAGACGTTCTTCAGGGATTTTCCAGGCTAGCTCAGATTCTGACCTAAGGCTGCCTCGTCAAAGTGGGGGATGAGGATGGTTCGATTTTGTCTTAAAAGCTATTAAAAATTTTATCCATAACAAAGCACTGCTGCCTCAGGCGATCCTCAGCTCCCTCACGCCCTCCCCACCAGTTTCTCCCAGTTTAAGAGGTGCTGTTCTCACCTGAAGCTATCATTAGCTTCGGCAGAGCACCAGAGCATCCTGTCCCTTAGTTCAAGCTTCCCTCAAAGCTTCTAAGACCTTTTCTTGCTACAGTTGTGACACACACAGATTTTGACACTTACAACACCTTGCCTCCCCACCTTGCACGTCAGCAACTTGGCCTCTCCTTCACCAAAACTGAACAATTAAGCAATGACTAGATTACTAAGCCCCACGCCCCCACTGCCTACTAGAGATTGGCCACCATGGGCAGAGGTTCAGCTGCAAGGCTTCAGAAATGTCACTTCTGTCCGATTCATGTTAGAAGGTAAGAAAGTTAATTTCACAGTGTCTGCACAAGGTCTGGCCAAACAGGGCCCACACAGTTTAACATGCTATAATTACTGAAATAAGGAATGGAAACAAAAAGGGAATAGCACATTTAAAATGCCTAAGACCATGTGTCAAGCTGGGGGTTAGTTATCTGTCTTCAAAGCAGGTTTAGTTGTGCCAAAAATATTGACCCTTTGAAGATTCAAATGCCAACCTACTCTCAGTGGTGACAGGCAGAATAAAAAGCTATTATTTCAATCTCCGTAAGACGTGTGTCCATAAATGCGTAATCTGAACCCTAACCTTCAACATCTTTAGCCTCCATGACAGCAGCAATGCTTCCCCCCAGAAAAAATCCTTAGCCTATCAAGAATATTTATCACACAATAGAAGCCATTAAGAGCCACCACTACATACATACAGGGGAGTCCCTCATCTGCAAAGATCATATCCTCTAAGACCTATTTTTTCTACAAGGTAAAGTATTTGTAATACAACATCTCCTAGCAGTGTCAAGGCAAAGCTCAGAGCAATAATCAGAGGTTTTTCTGCACTATTCTTGAAGCTGGTTTTGCAGCCTGTCTGAAAAAAAGGCATTTCAACAACAGGAATGGATTGCTCCTTCCTCGCTAGCACTGTCAGCTCCCTGCCCTTCCTGGTCAGCTCTCTTTCTCCTCACCTTCACTGTCCTCCATGGTTGGCAGCCCTTCATCCCTATCTCCCTCCCATTGTGTTAAAAAACAGCAATCAACACCCCTTCTTCTTCTCCTCATCAGTACCTGAGGTTATCCAACAGTGAATTTGCTTTAAGTATCTAGTTTCAGTTCTCACAATCACCACTTGGAAAGGAAAAAAATCTCTGGCCTCCCTCATCCGTCCCCTTCTGTTGTGGCTCCTCTGCATCAAGAATGCAAACACGTGCTCTGGAGATAAGACCGCACACGGATCAGAGAGCTCCTTGTTCCTAGGAAAAAACCTTTATCGAGTGTCTGCAGTTTTATCTTTAATGGATCATTTTACAGGACAATAGATGATGGAATTCAGTATCTTTAACCAGCAGTGTCAATGATTTCAAATAATGACATTTTTATTGAAATACACATAGGAAGAAAGATAAACACAGAGGCTTGGGAGTATCTGCTCAAAAAGCCATAATAAGGAGTAAATAGGTAATGACAGAACAAGATTACAACCACACAAGCACACCAAATCAACCTGTCTTCTAAAGCTCAGAGAAAAATGAGCTCTGAAGACAGCTGCTCAAAGGCAACCCTATGGGAACGAGCACAGGAAAAACATCAGGACAAAACCTGCTCAGAAAGGTAACAGTAAGCTTTCTCAGCACTTGTACCATGGAGGCTATTTCACGTGATAAGATCCCTTTTCCATTAGCATAGCTATCTAATTATCAACCCCACTGCCCACCACAATACAGAGAAGTGGCAAGTAATTTTGCTCTTAACAGAACAATACACCAGATGTAACCTCCTCCCTCCCTTAAGAAACTGACATCTGTGTAATTACAAACTCTCAATTTGTTGCCCAGCAACATTAAGCAGAATATTTCAAGTCACTCTGGATTTTGGATTGAATCCTTATGGATCAACTCTTGGAAGATTATAGTCAAAGGTAACTTGCACCAATCACATATTGTTAAAAGGTTCTTCTGATCTTAAAGCTACCATGAGCTAGAAATAGTATTAGAGACATTAGTTTCAAGAAACTACATTAGACAGCAGCTTTTTAAAATTCTGATTTTAAAGCAATATAAATTTTCGAGAGGGGCACCTGAACATGTAACTACAGAATTTGCACGAGACAACTAGGCAGTTAACTACTTTCACGTTGTTTCACTAACCTAGAGCCTGATGAATATGAGAACGAGATTTTTCCAGAACTCAAATGCAATTTTTAAATACTATTTTAAAACAGGGAGTTTAAATATGAACAACCATCTGGTCTTGGAAAGACTATCAATGTAACAGTCCAGTAAGCTTCATAGCAACAAACGCCAGGCACAAAGCACAAAATTACAAATCACATTGGAGTGATTCTCCTTGCACATGTACAAAATAAACCCATAGTCTGCTATTGCATGCAGTGAATGAGCAGTATGAAGGGGGTATTTTACTAAGAAAAGGTGTTTGGGGAAAAACATTTTGAAATCATTTATTCATTCAGTTTGGCCAAGAAGATAATTAGTATACAATTCAACAGAGATGAATGACTATAATATGCATCCTCTTACCATTCTCTGTTATTTGTTTGAAGAACCTGTTCACATCAGATTTATTTCCCTGAACTGGTAATCAGATTATTAATTACTGGTTCCTTTTGTAGTGGAAACTGTACCAATACAAAAAGAAGCAAAGATTGTGGTTCAAAGACGTTACATAGTACAAAGACCTCAACACAACTCAAGAAACCAGGAGGAAAAGAGGTAACCAGGGGAGATCACAGATGTTTTATCTTGTGCCAACTGGCCTGTGAGAGCTGCCTCCTTTCCTGGGCACCAGCACGCGTATGCTCCTGCTCACTGCTTTTGGAAAAGAATACGGATAGCTTCCTACAGGAGACCAAAAGAAATCCGTTCATTAGTAATGAAAGGTATCTTCAGATGCTGAAACCCCTTGTGCTAGAGATGCAATGCCTCTACACACACTTTCCTTTTTGAGGAAAAAAACATTCCAAAGATGTAACGATCCTCATCCATCAAGCTACCTTGTTATAAGCTACAGCAACACCCACTTTAAAGCCAGTGCCTACGCTCCAGTCAGCATCAAAACTAGAAGTGCTATAGCTAAGGTCTGATAAAGATCGGTGACACAGTTTGTAAAGCTTCCTTTATTTCTTCTACTTGATCCCCCTTGCCATGCTGATTGTCCAGTTAGAAATGAAGTGGCTAGAAACCCAGCATAGATATTACTTAGCACATTAACTAGTTAACAATCGCACAGCACTCCAACGATGCAGAGTGCTATTTAAGTACTGTCATTACTATAGGCTTCCGTTATTTTAAACTATACTTGTACAGCACTTGGCGTCACCCAATGTCAATTTTCTCTGCTGAGCAAAGAAAAAAATCCCTGCTGATTTCTGCCAATGTGTTAACAAAACACGAATAAAGACAAAGCTCTGCAGTGCCACTGCTGGTCCCTTCTCGTCTAACCAACCCATTTTCCAGGCCACGCCAAGCCAGAAATTGCAAGCTCGTTCTCCCACAGGGCCCAAGTCAGATCAGGCTGAAAGAGTTCCATGAAGCATGGAAGCACATCTCCCTCCCATCTTGTCTCAGTGGCAGAGTGCACTGTTCAAAAGGCTCACTTATTAAAACCAATCTGTGATCCTGTCAGACTTCCACAGATCTTCATTTCAAATCAGGCCTGAGCTTTGAGCAGACACTTTCAAAACGCAAGAATGAGTTTCAGCGAGAGCCTTCTTGGATCAAAGGCATGCTTCTCTCAATCCAGACCGGGACTACTGAGCTGTGATGAATTATTAGCGCTGGCGGAAACAGCAGCGCACGCATTAAACGCTGTGTCAGTGGAGTAGGAGCCCACTTGAAGACACCGCTATAAAAATAAGAACGAGATCACAGATCAGCATTACCACCTTCCAGGATCATTATGGAAGGGTACAAAGACGAACCATAGATCAGAAGGATCTCCACTTTGCTAGGTTTGGTACAAGCACTAGCAGATGAACCCCGTCCTCTAAGAGTTTTTAATTTCAAGAAGCTAAACACACATAATAGAGATGGATACAAAATGCACAGACTGAAAAATCAAAGGGCATCAAAGTACACACTAATACCGTATCTTTTGCAGTGAATTTAGGCAAGAATAAGAATAGCAAACAAAGAGCAGAGGACTTCAGCTGGGGAGAGAAGGAGAAAAGCACATCTGTAACAGAGCTGAGTGAGAGGAGGAGAGCAAATGGGCACGAACAGCCAGCTGGCCGGCTGAGGTCATTTCATCCATTCCTACAGAGCAGCAGTCCTTCCTCGGACAATTTCTGTAGTTGATCCCATTGGTCCGATTCTGCCTTGACCTTCATGGCATTTTCTCTCAAAGTTAGATGAGAGTGAATGAAGAAAGGCAACGTGCAAGCCCCACCTCCCCTGAATATCGTGCCTCCCCTGCATCAGGAAAAATTATCTTTTAATCTATCTACACCAGCATAACAACACAACAAAAATCCAAGTCTATTAAAAAGAAAAATCTCCACCATTCTGACTGCAGGTACCTGATTTGGAAGATAATCCCCATAACACAAGTCAGAGCTCATAATTCTTCATACAGTTTGGTTTGATGACTTAACTACATTAAAACCACTCCAGTCTCTACGCTGATCCCTTGGACTTTTAAAGCAGACTATCAACTAGCACCGTTCCCTTTTTAATGAGTTACATCATCCTTCAGCCACAGCACCACCTCCAGGATAAACAGCACCCTCAGACCTAGGGGAGCCTGCAGGAAGGCTGGTTTGAATATTAGTAGCATAGTGTGGTTTGTATTGATTAACTAATGACTGCGGTATATGAGGCTTGAAAGGCTGTATTAATAACTCACTGCTGCACTGCTCTCATTTATCAGTGAATTACAGGGGGATGCAACTCTGCATCTCAATATATCAATCCCTTCACGAATCTCAGAGCAAATCAACATGCACACGGATTCTCAATGCAGAAACCCTGCTCCAAAGCAGCTTTCACCTAGCAGTTGTGGAAGAGGTAACCGAGTGAAAAGCTGCTCTGCCTGGTCATACTTTATCTGCCTTTCCTTTTATTTCTTTTAATGAATATCACTGTTCCTTCCTCTAGCCCTTTTATCAACAGAAAAGGGTCTTGCTTTGCCAAATCTGCCTGAGAGTAAATGGTGTTGCAGTTAATCTATAAATCAACCATCACCATAAATTCTGCTCTTTTTCACTCCAAAACTGCAGAGCTGTAAAACAGATTACATGGGATAGCAGAGGCTGGAAGGAAATTTGTGAGCTGCGAGGAGCCCCTCACTGCCAAATGGCCTTCCCCTGCCTCTCCTTTCTCCCGCACTCCACACCAACAGGCCTGTAAATCTCTGCTGTCGCAGAGTGGAACACACAAACAGCAAATGTGCACACGCATTTAAGAACAAGCCAGCCTCATACACTTCCCACGGAAGGCTGATGCAGACCTTGGGGACCAAAGGGGGTGAGGGAGAAGGCTGCAGAATCTTCTTCTGAATTCCCTAAAGCCAAGAAATAGAGTAAGGAAAATGCAAAAAAAAAAAAAAAAAAATCTCTACATGGAGCAAAATGAAAAGTCATAGTATAACAAATTCAGAGTCCTCAGTTCCCTCAAGGGCAAAATGCTTATGTGATTCCAGCTAATCTACCTTTAAGAAACTCACAGGATCTCCAGGGTGCAAGGGTTACTGATAGCCCAATAATCAAGACTTATAATCACATCTGATCAATTCAGTGATTCAACCGCCTTGTGCAATGGCTCCCTGAGGGAATGTAATAATTAGAAGGCAATAAATGATGCAAGGGACAAGTGCCCTTCCCCCCGCCATACAATTCCGTATCAAACATTCAATCCAGCTGCTTTAAATGGGATTACATCAAGCCCACAACAAACTGCAACATATGTGAGCGTGTGTTAAAGCAGAGGGATGGTGGAGAACACCACACAGGGGAAATGGGGACAAGGACCCAGGGTCCTGCATTGGAAACGAAGAATGAGAGAAACTGGAAGAGTTGAGCTCTGTGACTGCGTAGGGCCATTTTATTTCCCCAAGATAATTTTCCAGGGATCAACATTTTCTATCCTGGTGGGAGGATAGGACAGGAATTCTGACTAAGACAGCTGCAGTGCTCCCTAAGTCAATAATGAAAAATAAAATCAGCAGTAAGATCCTCAGCACTTGCATAGCTGCAGCTGCTTTAGTATATGCTATTAGCCAAGAATAAAGAGGACTCCTTTTACAACCCACTCCCAGGGGAACAAACGTGTTTTGCTTTAAATCTCCCCATTATATCACTCTTAGAAAATGTGATATTTCCCTATTCAGTAACAGATACTACAAATCTATTAAAATGTAAATGTTACAAGCAAGTCCTCCCATGGACTTGTTTTCCTCAGTTCCAGCAGAAAGACTTGCCCTACACAGACAACACTGCGAGAGAACAAGAGGAAAGAAAGTAGAAATTCTAAAATACTTTAACCAACAAAGTTTTCAGGTAATTTTAGGTACTTTCAAGCAAGCAGTGTCGAGACTTTTACAACACAGAATTCTAGAATGGTTTTTAAAATGTAATTGTATCTGTGACCAGTGCTTTCAACTAATCATATTATTTTAAAATTCCTCTGTAATTTGTCCTTAATTCTACATAAACTGCTCTTCTGGCAAAAGTGTACTATGTGATATCAAAGTCAAACAGATTAGGCATGATCCACTTTCAACATGGGAATGTTTTAGGGAAGAGACCATACAACTTAAAAGCTAAAGCTGTCTCCCTCTTTTAATTAAAGGGGATTAAACATCCACCACGATAAGGAAACAGAGACATTTTATAAAAATTGATTACCATCCTCAGTGTCACTCTGGTTTAACACCTGCAGTTTCTGAGAGAAAAATACAGCATAACATCCCGTTAATACTTACAAAAACATATCAAATACTGTTGCTATATGGCAAGATCAGTCACAAAACATCTGAGAAAAATAACCTTATTACCCAGTCAGCTGTTATCATGTTGACAAAATAAGATGGAGACAGTACTGCCTCCTAAGTGTATTCAATCAAATTCACATTACTGAGGTTAGAGGCATTTAAAGTTTCCTTTGGTACTTCCTTACTACTGGAAGCCCTGCAAAGATTGGTGTTGCGTTGGCTCCTCAGGGGCAGGGGACATGAAAGGTCTCATCACATCCGAGGCTCTGGGCACAAATGAAACCAGTTCAGGCTGCACTGCTTACCACCCTGTAAGGTGACGTGCCACTGCTGGTTTGGCAGTGTTAGACCACAGGGCTTATTTTGTTACTCTAAATCTATGCGATTACTACTGCTATGGCAATTCAGGAGCATAAAACAACAACCCATATCTAACAGAGGTAGAGAACATACATAACTGATACACAAGACCACAGTTCATATATGGAGAGCGCACCTATATGCACTCACACATTTTTGTAGAGATGAAATGAAATGATGGTGGAGTATCTCAGTGTTTAAAAATATGCTTCTGAAACTGCAAGGGCTGAGACGCATACGTTCCTCAATAAAATGCCATAATAACCGTGAAGTATTAGACTTGGCACTCAGTTTTGTTGCTTCTGTCACTATAAAAATCAGTCCTCTGTTAGCGTCATTTGACAATACTCTCTATTTTAGATCTCAGCATATGAATGTACAAGGTAATTATACATAATATGTATAATTGATACAGTAAAAACTCCTACCACAAGAGGTTTAATATAGGGCTGCAAAATGAAATACATTCAAACTTTTGGGAAAAAAATGAAGACGGACTATGAAAAGGTTGTAATTAAACTACTAATGTGAGAGGGACGTTTTTATAATTTGAGAAACAAGCAAGCAAGAGAGTCAGTCTGGCAGCTTCCTGCCTGAGAAGCTTAAAATGAAGTTACACAACAAATTCATGGTACATTTGATGGACAGTGTCCACACCTTCCATATTACCTCTTTCAGTCTAATCTGACTTATTTTCTAGTTATATCAACAGAAGTGTGACTACAATGTAGATGAGATGCGTATGGCTGAGAAACACAGCATCAAAAAAGATGATCAACTTCAATAAGAGGCAAGTATAATCCTAAAGGTGCAGCATAGATCTTTGCAGCAGCAATCATACTGAAGACAAACAGTGCTCGTTCTTCTTGGTATGAGACAAAATTTAAGAAATAAATGTGTTGCAATCTACAGGCATAGATAAATCATTTAATGAGACAGAAGCAGGAATAAAACTGTCTTCCATTACCCCTCTTCCTTTCCCCCATCCCTGGATGACCCTTTACTGCTCGAGTACCTCATTTAGCACTGAAAAATATTTTAACCTGCATCCCCAGCACCACAACGCTGTGCAGAGAACTCATTTTGCTACAGTCTGTTCTACTCAGTTTATGGAAAAGGAACAGTACAAGGAAGTGTTGGCAGCAGGACTTCTCTGCAGTGCAAGAGACATATTAATCAAGAGTTGTATGACTAAGCAGCTGCTTATTAGGTTGTACAAAGAAGTCATCTTCAGTTGTTGAACCACAAACATTTATTTCAACTCTAACCCCAATCCCAAAGTACCTGTTTTGTAAGAGGTATAACCTAGAATTCCAAACGCAGAAATGAAACAGACATGCAAAATAATACTTCAGTAACTATCCTCCCTGACCTGCAAAAGGGAGAGATTTCTTTTTCAGCTTATCTTTGTCCACTGAGGTAGCTTCTTATGGTCTGACTGTATCCAGACCTCCCTGAGAAGGCACTTCACCTCTTCCATAGAAAACAAACATGTCGATTTTTGGTCTAACTCACTTGAATGAGGTCTGGGAAGTAACTGCAAATGGCCCAATTCCTTTCTCACCTTGCTTTTATAAAGAAACAGAGCTGGTGGCTTCTCACTGTTCCCACTCGCTACCCTGCAAAGCAGGGCTTTGGTTACATAGCCTGAATTAAAGTAGCCTAAGATAATTTATGAGAGACATGAAGAAAGTTATGTTTTGAACAGACAATTTTGAGGCAGAATACTACCAGTATACAGAGTGCTTGGTTTCACTATATAAAAATCTCTGACAGCCAAACAATAACTCTGCCTCTTATTTTAGAGCTCAACCCCAAACTGGTAGACTTCGTAACTCTCCACACTCCTGTTATTCCCTGAGGTGCTTCTAAGATGATCACTGTCAGAGTCAAAGAGTCTATAAAAAGGATGAAGGAAGCTGGGAAATTTCCACAGTGGTAGTGCCAGAAAAAACAGAACTAACATTTTAGCCTCTTTGAGTAAAGCCAGGCTGCACCACTGGAATTTCAGCACTGAAGTCCAAGAGCTCCCCCAGCTGACCTTTGGGATCACTGCAATCGTACTCAGAAGATGGGCTATTTGCTCGTGTGCCTGGAAAGTTCCAGTCTGCTCAAAGTGGTATTCAGATTTACGCCTCAGAAGCCAATGCTTCTTCACAGAACAGCTTAAGAACTCATTAACAGAAATTATCAGAGTGAAGAAGAAGAAAGAAATGACTTGGGCAAGTGACATACTCTTGCCTGCTTCTTAAGGGAAAAGCAAGAATGCCTGTCAAACCAGCAATGGCATCCTGTCACAATACATCTATTTTTGTGTTACACAGTTATCTACATAACAAGCTCACTTGAACGGGAAAATGTTTTACCCACAACATGGTCTAACCTGAAAATCCCTACTTTCCCCCCCAGTGCGTAAGGTTTACAGGACTAGTTACCATCAAAAGACCTGTACAGCCACAGAACAGCTGGATGAAAATCCCACCCTCCCTCCTTTTTAAGCATGGTAGAAGTACCTTTTTTTTTTCCTCCCCTAAACCAGGTGCATAGCACATCCCTGCTTTGATTTTTAACCAGCAAGACTTGAGCTCCTTCACGAGAAGATTTTATGATCTCGCTTCTCCATTTATAAGCAGCAGTGGCCAAACTTTTCTACAACTGAAATCCCTCTTAGGGGAGTATCAGGTGTTCCCCAGCATCTCCCCCAAATCCTCAATAGGATTAGACAGAAATAAAAGCTACTAAGAACTTCTAAGATCTGGTATTGGCCAGATACAACTTTCAATCTACAATTTCTAGTTCTTTCTGACTCTTACCCTCTTCATACAAACATGCTACACGCAGGTGTTTTGGGTTTTCCTTCTTGGAGGGTTTCTTTGTTTGTTTTTCTACTATGCAATCTGTATTTTCCACAGGAAAAAAAAAAAGCATAAGAACATAAGGAAAAGCCACTCTTTAGCACAGATGAGGCAACAGCTTCACACAATCAGTTTATCATCCTTATGATAGACACAGTATGTTGGTATCCACATATTGTTATTTACAAAACTCCAGACAAAAAAAAACAAACACCAACAATAACAACATGAAGATTCTAAGACACATACAAGAAGAAAAAGTTTACTTCAGGCCACAAATCGGTAGTGTATATTTCATTTAGCATCTGTTCTCCAACTTCTGCTCACAATGTCAGAGTTTGTTTGTTCCTAAGCAGAACAGCCATTATTTTCATGTTGTAACCTGCTTCTCTTCTCAAGGTAATCTGTTCTTACTTCTACTTTTGAAAGAGAACCCTCTATTCTAGGCTCAGAACAAAAATCAAGCAGAAGGCAGATGGGGCAGAACTCGTAACACGTCGGCATGGAAGGAGTGGTCGGGGGCAGCCACGACCACACGACACTAACGCCAACCTCAGACCAGCCGCTTGTACGACTCTGAGAGCAGCTAACTCGCGTGTGCTGACACCGCCACGCTACAGAGGTGGCTTTGCTGATGGTCACTGAGCTGTCTGGGCAAAGAAGAGTAGGTGGTTCTTGTGTGCTGGTGGCACCACCTACTGGAGATGAGGACCAAATAAAAACAATTTTGAATGAACTGCTTCTGAAGATGAATTTAAAAATTTGACAGTATCTAAAATGAAAGCACATCACATTTCATTCATAATCCAGAGACATGTTTCTTGAGATCAAACTTGTTTAACAGAGGTATCATAAGTGATTCTGCAAAATCCTCATACATCTGACTGAACGAGGGAGACTAAGAATCACAAACGCTGGGAAACAGATTTTCTGACATGTTGGAAAGATTTACAAAATTCACATTACATTAAGACGATAGCTGAATGTTACAGATCCAGCCCCTCCTTCCACTCCTTTTCAAGACTGTGGAAGAATACTACATCCATTCCTCATAGCATCTTTGCTGTTGGTAGCTTTTATATGCCCGCAGGCACTAATAGCCTGGAGACGTGGTGTCACCGGGGACTCATATTGTGGAGGGATGGGAGGATCTTGTCTGCCAGTGCCAGGGCACAATGACGGCAGTTTCACAGTGACATTTAAGCTCTAATTTGCACGCAAATGTCAATATTTATTAGTCACATCAAAATCTTCAGCAAAGCTCTTCTGGGTTGCTAAGTCTCTCTGGTTACACTTTTAAATAGGAGGCTTGAGGAAAAAAGGATACCAGTTCTTGTTAATTTATTCCAGATCTCCTAGCTTCTTAATTTCATCCTCATCTATTGACTCCTTTTATGGAAAGTTATTTCCAACCAGTCTATGCATCAACAGTGTTGAAAAATGTTTATCGTTATTCTAAGAACTGACCGTGAAAAAGTAACACTTTGACCTACCTTGTCCCTGGAGTTGAAAGCATATTTATATATTTAAATAATGGAAATTTTAAAGTAACAGATGTCCCCTGCCTACACCACTGTGCAAGAACAACAGCTTTTCACTATTAAAGTGCTTCTGAAGCGCCTATACATTCCCATCATCATTAGCTCGTGTGCATTAGTTTTCAAAAAAGCCCCAAATGTTGAAATTTGTTTTTAATCATAACATCAGCAGGTCTCCCTGAATCTGCCACTTTTCTAGAAAGTTGGGAATTAGGCCTCTAACCAAGTTATCAGGGAAGAAAATAAAATTGCTTTCAAATGTAGAGTAGGAGAGGGGAAAAAAAATGTGAAGTGAGAGATTAGGTAGGAATTAGGTAGACTTGAATAAAAGGATTTTGCAGTGGTCTCTAAGTAGAGGGCAAAGGTACATTGTCACCATCTATTAGTACTCTACCACTTACCAAGATTTTGGCTCCCCAAAATGCAAGTAGTTGATACTGTAGAGATCCATGTCCTCTGTATGCCAAGCAAATGTTGTCTTCCACATCCCAAAGTAGAGGTAGGGAGTGTTTACACCTTCTATAATAATACCACACTCATGTTCCACCATGTCTAGGAGGGTGTTCAGATTGCCAATATTCCATTCTTCCACATCCTATAATTCAAAAGAAATGTTTTGTACTGGAACATTATCAGGACTTGCTATAGCACAATAATAGCCCACAGCTTCTTTTCAGTACCTTAAAATGTGGATATCCTACTGTTATCCTGGAGGGTTCCTGTATTTGCATTAATTTATTTCCACCTGCTGCCAGAAAGCTTACTTTTAATGTTCATCAATAACCATGAAAAGGATGCATTACCACTACTTTGTGGCAAAGCAACTGATTACTAGCTTCTCGCTAAATGTGTTCTCTGAAGAGGCACTTGTACTCTGTGATACTCTACCATTAAGTAACTGATCTACTAATAAACCGAAGATAAACTAAGGGTAAAATACACTTCTCTGAGTGACATTCCATCCAGATGTTCTTCACCTGGGAAGTATATATCAGCTGGTGAGAAACACGAGACCGAAATGTGGGCAAAGTGACAGAGGCCTCTACATCAGCTCAGTGCTTCAGATAAAGAACAGGGAAGACAGCATCATTATTATCAATATTTAAACAGAAAAAGCAATAATAGGAAGTGTTCTAAAACTGGCAGTTGGTTTTCTCTACTTCAACATGAAACAGAAAAGCCAAATAAATTGATAAAAATCTTTAACCTTGAGATTGTCTGAAGAGTATTGCTGTCTCCAAAAGGAAGCTAACAATCTCCTTCACACCCCTTTCCCCAGTGTACTTAGCATGCAGGCAAGTAGCTGACAGGTATGCAAGCGCACCCCAGCTTCATGCTGCTTGCTGGAGTAACTGCTAGATAGTGAAACTCAAGCTGTTCAATCTTGAAACTTTCTAAATCAACCTCAAAAAAAAATTATTTTTTTTTAAATATGGGGAGAGAGGAAAGGGCTAAAGAAAGGAAGTTGCTGAAAAGTGAGATGAAAAGGAGTGCAGAGAGAGAATGTTTATCATTACTCTGACACCTCTATGCTTGCAGCAGTATTGGTAATTGGGCAACAGGAAATGTTCTTTAGATGTGACTGGCAATCCAGTTATTTAATTTCTGCTTAGAGGAACTTGAAGTTAACTGAAGGAAACAACATACATTCAGTATATGCAGAAACTACTTCTAAAGCTTGCACTTGGACAAGAAAGTGATACTCTCACAGAGCACCAAATACTGGATAACTTTGATGTCCATGGGTGTAAAGACTTCAGAAATCTATGTTTATTCCAATTAATTCCATATTAAACCATATTGATAAAAAAGACACTTTTACACCAACACGCAGTTATACTGCAGACAATCAGACAACACTCCAAAAATCAGGCAACTTTCTACTCGAAAGAAAACTACAGAAGGACACAGTTTTAAATTAGCTGCCTAAACACAGTGATAAAATAAGCAACCTTTATTATTTACAGTAGAAGAAACCCACAACACAATTACTTTAAGCAGAGGATGTACTTTCACCAAGGAAAAGCTAAAACAATTTGAATTGTAATATAAATTAGCACACAGGTGTGTTATGCCCTAACGTAACTGCCTACAGAGAAAAAATCCAAATGTAAATAGTTTAGTTGTATCAAGTGCTAAAAAACTGCAACAAGGGATAACAAAAAGTATTTCTGATGAAGGCCCCGATTCCTTGAAATACTGCTTTTCCAGCTCTCTAAGGTACAGATGAAATCTCTATTTTATTCTCTCTTTAAATAAACTAGCATGATAGAGATTAGGACCAGTAGAATACTTTTAATTTACCCGCATACCATCATGTAAATCTGGACGTATCATTAAACCCAGATCATTATCACCAGTCCAGTTTTCTTTAACAACCTTTTATGCAAGCTTCATACAATTTTCTGCCATGTTTCCTAAGAACTCTTTCAAATCACATTTTCCCTCATTTTTCTAGCAAAAATAAGCTTTCACAGATTTCATTGCTTCTATTATCCTGAATCTCTACGGACAATGGAAAGTTTAGTCACAATTTCCTAATGAGGAAAAAATAAATATATTGTTTACCTTTTTATTTTTAACTTGCTAAATCGAGCAAATTCTAAATTACTGCTCCTTCATAAGTAAAGAGTGATAAAGCAAAGTAAGTGAACACATTAAAAAAAAAATTAGTGAGGAGCCTTTCACTTACTGCGTCATATAGTGAGCCACTGATATCAGCCCCATAAATTGGTGAGACAAATGTCAGATTCTTCCAGTACTTGCGCTCCAGGTCTTCAAAATCTTGATGGCGTGGAGTACAATACCTGAGAAGAACACAAAAGAGGTAAGGGTGCAACAAGTCCCAGGGAACATTCATCCCAGACAAATGACTGACAAGAAGAGTACATTTCTGAGCAGTGTGAAAGGCCTAGCTGCAATTGCCACTCCCACCAGTTAACATTACAGAAAGGCTAAGCCATAGTTTGGGCAGCAGATTCTATACAGCACACAGTAAAACTGCACGTAGACCATGTTCTTATAGCATCTTCCATATAATTATCTCAAACCGATGTAAAAATTATCAGCAAATTAGATTTGTTATTATAGTGTATTAAATTCAGCAAGGGGGGAAAAAGGGCAAAGAAAAAAGTAACGTGGATTAAGATCATGTTGTAAAGTGTGGATATAGCCACGCACAGAACTCAAGTATTTTTGTTTCTAGTCCTGCAACTTATGCTAGTAAACTTTTCTTCTCTCTTCATTTCCTAGTGCCTATAAAAATAAGTTAATATTCCAAGTAGGCAGACTCAGAAGGTTACTGAAGATGCATCTCATTTTTAATTCTGCTCAGATTCAGATTATTTACCGCCTTTTAAATCTTTCTACAAAACCTCTTAGCACATATTGACAAACAGGATGAGCACTTCAGTAAAGCATCAGATCCTCATCCTAATGATGCATGAGGTGAAGTTATCACACAGTTTGCTGAACACAGGTAAAGCACTCTTATATGCTGCGTTAGCAATATTTCAAAGTTGATTGCTTGATGTCAGTAATGCTCAAGTTAAAACCCACAGTACCCCAGAGCTCTGGGAAAGCGACTCTGGAAAAACGATGCAACTGCAGCTTGTATCAGTTAGCTTGTCCCAGCGAACCGAAGTGTTTTGCAATGTTCCCAGGCACTTCAGAAGACACTCGTGCTATTAATATTACCTCAGGCACTCAAATGTACTCATATTTGTACCTGAGCAATGGAACACATTTTCCCAGAACAACCATTAATAGACTAAGAGCTCTTCTCAGAGCCCCGAACCATTCTTTTCGGGCAGATTCTTAGCCAAATACTGACTTCAAAGAATCTTTCTATACCAACTCCCAGAGAAAGATCAAAGATACATCAAAAGCCATCAGGTTACAAACTTGTTTGAAATTCTGGACGTCAACTATCAAGAAAATGTTGTTTCCTACAAAATGCTTCCCATTTAACAAGGCTGACTGCATTTTCTTTTCAGTTTGTTTTCAGAAAGAAAGGCTTTCTGCGCTACTCCCCCGTTCGCAATGTAAGCACACTTAACTCTAACATACTTCTCACTATTCGCCAGACGCCGGTACTCTCCCACAGTCATGGGTTTCTTCTGTATATTATACTGGGTGAATAACCCCGACTGGCCAGTAACCACCTGCTGAATAGGAGCTGGGATAACCATGTCATCTATGTCATCATAGGTTTTTCGTGGCTTCCATTCCTTGGGAGGAATCACCTGGAAGAGGAAAAAAAAAAAACACCCTTCAAGTTCACAACAGGCAAACACAGCTTCTACTACGGAAAACAAGTTTAAATGGAAGGTATTTCACCCTGCTGCTGCATGTTATCAGATAGCAGCAGCTCAAATAACCAGCACATATGACAAGACACCTGTTCTGCAACTGCTGAAGTACAGCACTAGCTGACATGTTTAGAGGGCTGGTAGCCTGCCTGCCAGCAGTCCCATCAGTACAGGGTCACGAAAGATGGCCAGTGAATGAAGAAAAGCTATACAGTTATTGCAAGGAAACATGCTGCATGCCAGAAGGTATGCACACTGCACGTGCTTTCCCTCCAGGGCAGCGTTCCTCTCTCTTCTGCCTTTCCACAAAGCTGCATCGAGGCTCAAGCACCTTTATTCGTATGTTGAATCTCTACAATTCCATAACCTTTTATAGCAGTCTACATCACTGTTCCAGCTAGAAGATCGCTGACATTCAGGAGGTTTGTTGTTGTTGCTTTGTTTATTTTTAAACTAGGAAGGCTCACAATCCTGTTGCATTATTCCTGTTGGTATTTCTGCATTATAGGGGACACATCAGGGGTCCAACTCGTTAAATGAAGAGGGGTAAAGGGCAGAGAAGAACAAAAGAAAACTGTGGGGAACACATCCAGAACTCTTTCCTCACTCTTAGAGGCTGTGCAAAAAAAAAAAAAAAAAAAATTGCTGCAAAGCAGTGCTGAATCTGGAAGAAAAAGCTGTAATTTTAAAGAGGAGAGCTGCCAATAATTCTAGGCTCAAGATCAGAGAACAATCAGTAGGACATTCAGTGGGCACGAGGAATGAAAAAAAGAAAAAAAGAAATCTACAATTTAATTTGGTTTAAGGATTTACCAAAAAAATAAAAAGTTACAGGAATGTGAATACAAGTTATTGACTTTTGTGGGCATGGTTCCTTTAGGATGTGATGAGCTCTCCTTCCATTACACAGCTCTGAACTGCAGGTGCAGTAGAAACACAAAAATTAACTTGAAATGCTGGGATTTCGTCCTACGGGTAGAGTCATTTCTTTACAACATCTGGAATTCGCCAACAACCTTTATTAAAATAATCTACCCTAGCGGACTCACCAAACATAATTGCTCGTACACTTGAGTGGACAAGGAAACATTTCACAGAGAGCTTTTTATCAATACTCTGTTCTACTTAGAACTGTAATAAAAACAGTAATTGACCTATTTTAGAAGAAATAACTATTATTTCAAGCCCAACAGCTTTACTTCTCTGCTGTGCTTTATTAAGTTTTGCTAAACACCACGTTTAACAACTACCTTGTCAGAACAAATGCTCTTTCAGCCTGTGGAGCAACATGACACTTCCACAGGAGCAATCCTAATCGGTTCTGTTTTTTTCCAAGCAGTCATATGTAAAGTATTGGTATTTAAAAGTGTCACAGAAGAGTTCTCATAATGTTTTACCAGTTTCAGTGTAAAGATGTTAATGGGAAGCAGAGGCAAAAAAATGTTTCAGAGCTGGCCAGAGAACTATTTCCAGAAGGTCAAAATGGCTTTCAGGTACCTTTGGGAATCACACACACATACAGAGCACATTTACAGGTCTAGATTCAAGCTAGCATAAGCTAGTAGCTCAGAACATAAAAAAGGTAAGAGTAAGAAGCCTGCACCCATTCACATAGATATGACTTAGGAACCTCTTCCCCATCCAAACCTAGTTAGGCTTGGAAAAACTTGACCATGGCTACTGGTGTGTATTTTCAGCAATAGACTCAAGACATGGCAATATCCTTCACCCTTCTCTATAAGGGCTGGGAATGTTCTTGCTTTCCAGTTTGGGGTCAGGAAAAGATATCCTTTAAATAAACACTTCTTTAACAAAAGGTCTGCAACTCCTTTGCCTTTTCTCTCTGGGTAAACTAAAACAAAGAGATTGCAAGTACAATTTTCAAAAACGTACTCCACTTGACTACATGAAATAAAACTACTTCTGAGTGCTATTCCTGCACAGGCACCTTACATACAAGAGCCTCAGGAAGGTAGCCTTCAGAAAGCTTTCAACCACCGGAGCTAAGCGAACTCACCTTGGCAAGCCCTGCTCGGTGAGCTCCTTGTGATTCAATATAAGCAACATATTTCCCAAAGTCCCGAAACTCCTCAAGGGTGGGACGAAAGGTCATGATCTTACAGCCAGGGTTCTGCGGACTGGGGTTTTCAGACCCCATATTTCCAGTAGGGTGGCAGCACCTGAACAGTGAAAACAAAGGGAAAGAAAGAGAGGCAGAAAAAAAGATAGTTAAAAAATTTTATTTTCTTTCTACGTGCTTTAATGAATCTCATAGAAAGGCAACAACATATTTTTCACTTCTCTCTGCCCCACACCCCAAGAAAGTATTTATAAGCAGTATCCTCTAGCATGGTTATGAAGGGTTTCTGCCCCAATATCAAGGCCCTAAGAAGAGTGGTGTATGAGGGAACTCCACAAGGTTTTCTAGGCACTTCTCTATTATTTTTCTGTGAAAAGACATCAGAAGCTGTAACAAGTGACAGAACTCACTTGTAAAACAGTTAACATCACTGTGGTGAATTCTTATTTCCATACAGGAGAATGCCACACTAGTGTGATTATACTTATAATCATGTCACCAAACCTACGCTTGAGCAGGCCAGAGGAAACTATACGATGTTAGGAATACCAGTATCACTTCAGAGTTCAAATATGGCCTAAATATAGCCCATAGACTTAATATCAGCCCCCTCCATTCATCATATGAAATTGCGTCTCCCCAGAACGGCAGTCAAGATCAACAAACTTCTCAGTACCTTCAGCACCTATTCAATGCATGCATGGAACTAGCTGCCCCTCAAAGCTCCCCATAAGAATGCTTCCTCCTTTTCTATATTTAGTTTCCAAGGAAAAAAAAAAAAAAAAACAGCTTTGACCAATGTATTAGCACTGTATTACCAATGTATTTCTTCTGTTTTTTTTTCCCCTTCATGTGCTAGGCTGCATAAAAATTACAAAATGAGGTTTTTTTAAAATGTAATTTCATTATGCTTTGATTGTATTTGATATGTACGCAGAGAAAATTAAGTGCCAGACAATGTGTTAAAAAAAAATCCAGATGCATAATTTCAAAGTGTCTCTCAATACGAAAAGCAAGATTGCTCAATTTACTTCAAAATTCACAAGGGAAAAAAATCCCAAACAATTCAGGATGAAATCACAATTTTGAACACAGACCTTTTAAGGTTACTCTAGAAACTTATAAGGCAAACAAAAAGTTTTCATGGCATTACAGTTGCAAACACAGCTACGGAAACATCCTCCATGTCAGGAAAGCAATAGAGCACGCACGATGCGCTCCTGCTGTCACCAGAGGGCACTCCGGGGCTTTTAGGGAATAACACAAGGCGCAGCAACACTATGTCAACTGCGACTTCAAAAATCACAAGTAGGTTTGGATTTAAATTGATTTCGACCTAGTGAAAAAGTATTCCAGATGCTAGCAAAAGTACTCTTTGTGTTAGAAAAAGAAGACGGGCTGCTATATCATGGCTTTAATCAGCACGCATGGCACAAAACTCCTGCTTCTCCAAAGAGGCAGCAGATAGACAGGCTCTCTTGCCTCCTGCAATTAAAGACAACGTCACACTGATGTGGACGGGCTCAGCACCCAGCTCTCCCAGGACACCAACTTTTCCTTTACATTTCTGACTGAATAAAACACTTTTCCTTTCAAATACAAACGAGCAGTTTTGACTTGAAATTTTAGAATAACCTTTGCATAAGATTTGTTTCAAAACAGCGGTCTGCCAGCCTACACCCCTCCCCAGCACAGCCATTAAAATAATTCCAGGCCCAGAACCGCAGCTGAGGCTTTCCTGCATCCCAACAGCCCGGTTCGTCCCACGGAAGGAGCTGGAGCTGCTGGTCTCGTGCCGTGACGAAGAGAATCCATAAACCCGAGGATCCCACGACATCCCAGAGCAAAATGGGCCCAGGAAAATGACACGGACCCGGTCCCTTCACTCCTGGCCTCAGCGCCTCACAGATACCCGCAACGACGGCATTTCTGACAGAAACCACCGCCATCTGAGGACAGGCCCCGTGCCAACCGCTCCACCTGCAGGGCGGCCCGGCCTGAAGAGATTTCTGACTCTGCCACGCAGAAAAGATTTTCCTACATTTCGGGGTCAATACTTGAAGATAAGAAACATTTGATCTATACCTGCATGAACAACTTGCTACACAAATGTTTTACACAAACACAAAAGTGGGAAGCAGCATCTCCTGTCCCTAGGGCTGAGCAGGGCCTGGCTCAGGGCGGCCGCAGGCGTTCTCCAGGTATTTGGGAAAGTGCTGTTCCTCCCCAGGAAAATAGGGCTGGCTCCGGTGAAAGTTCAAAGCAAACGAAAAGCGAGTACTGAAGTGGGACACGCAGAGAAACCATCCCCAAACTTCTGTTCAAACGCAATAGCACCGAGGATACTTCTGCTATTTTTAAAGCGGGACTAGAACGGCCGCGGGGCCGCACAGCAGGAAGCATGGTGTCACGCTCTGCATCAGTGCTGTGCGCAGGCTGCTCTGGCATATATCTGGCCCAGAGAGAGAAACTTGAATTCCTTCCTGAGGAGAACCCATGCCAGCACCATCTGCTCCAGGGAGGCCTTCCCAGTACTTGCAGCTTTACCCACAACCAGGAAAGGAAAAACAAAAGGAAAAGGAATGAAAAAGAAGTAGTCAAAGCCAGGTTCTATCCCATCTTCTCCTGAAGATCACCTCCACCAACTCCAATTTTTATTCAATGAACTGAGAGTGAATAGTCAAAATAAATTCTCTGACAAGGGAAAAAAAGATCAGAAACTACTTCCAAAGTTTGACCAATTAATTAAAGGGTTTACTTGCCTCAGCAGAAGAAATGTACTTTGCAACTCTGGAGTGCAGAGCTAGTAAAGCACACTGGATTTTTCCATGTTTAACCCCATCTGTTTATCTTGAGGAACATCTTAACGTGTTCCCTGGGTAACATTTGCTGCAATGTACTTTCACCTGACCAAATTAACTAAGCCATTACAAAAAAACTAGCCGCAGAGCTCATGTGAAGGGAGAACCAGCTCCAGCCACATCCCCTCCACCTCAGCAGCCCTGCAGAGCTTGGAACACCCAAGTCACCAAGCAAGCTTTGGGAGAAAAGGATTTCTCTCTCTATTCCTTTGCAATAGCAGCACTACAGCAGCTTGGATAAATAGTGGCAGTATTCCCTGTTAACCCCTCGGCTCCCAGCCCCACTGAGGACAAGGGGCCACAGGAGCAGGACGAGCCCGGGGGCTGCCGAGAGGAGCCGAGCCATGCTGCTGCTGCACTGTGCAATTGTAAGGAGACCGCCTCAATAAAACGCTGCTGTAATAAGCTCGCTGAGAACGATTTCACAGCAGAATCCAACTGTTCTGAGAACACTAAAGCCATTTTTCATTCAGGGCTCTGCCGTACAGCAGAGTGGATGGCGACAATGTGAACAACCTCTTCTCTCTTCATTATTAATTCTGAAAAGGACAATTTTGCAGAAAGAGTCTAAGCCCCCTATTAGTTCATGAAAAGAAGTATTAAGGTATTTTTCTCAGCTGGGTGCATTCTGTTTCTTTGTATGAGCGAGTAACAACGTGAAATATTATGAAATACCTTCTAATTTGCAGTGGTGGTAAGGAAACACTACTACTTGTCTCCAGAAATGATCTCAGTGGACACAAAGGGCCGAGTTTTTAATTTCAATGACTTTTACATGAGACTTTTACCTCTAAAATTGATGTGAACTAAGACGCTTTTGTGACTGAAATCCTACACCTGTTGATTGAAAGCTCTGTATAGCACAGAAAAAGCCTACGAAACCCAGCTGAGATCAACGACTTGTGCTTACTAAAGAACTTCCACAACCAGGAATCCTGGCTTTCAGTGAAAGGCTTGGGACTTTTCAAGCAGTTCCCTACGGTTCTGGCACTATTGATCTTTGAGCAGTGGAATAATGCCAACTCATCCTCCTCAGGCTTTTGAGTCAGGGGGTAACTTTGACTAAAGGTAGAGACTATTAGTGGAAACAAATCTGTCTTAGCGCTGGAGTTAAACACTACACGTGTACCCACGGCACACTTCTGCACGCGTAAAACAAACCAGTACTGCTATTACCACAAACCATCCGTTATGAATCCAGATTTCAACAGTAAGAACCCAGCAGAATATATGACATAAGACTTATTTTGTTTATACAGCAGCACTAGAAAACCATCTTTAATCTTGCTAAGCAAACTCAATACACTCTTCAGAGCCCTTTAAAGAAGGCATGAGATTTCTGTTTAAAGGCAAAACTTCTACCCAGGTTACGCCCTGCTGCCATGTATGTTACCGCATACAACTGGCAAAAACACTTTGGAATGACCTGCTGTCTCTCCAAAGGTGCAGTTTTGTATCATCAACCCCACAAAGCCTGCTGCTGGCTTTTTGTCAAAGACACTGAAGCCCCACAACCAAAATTCAAAAATATGAAGGAAAAGACCCTTTGGAATATATGCCTGTAGCACAAAAGCAGAAATGCATTCAAATCTGGTAGGGAAAATTATCACATGGAAGCAACAGGTAGCAAAAATAACTTTGTCAGAAGAAAATTCATAGCATCCACAGCAACTCCACAAGATTTTACTTGGGTTGTGTTAGAAGGGGCTGAAAAGGCGCCTTTCGAATCTATGAAATATCCTCCTGAGAGCACTCTGCAACCCAGTGCCCACTGAGAGCAGAAAACATGCACATCGACCCGCTTGCACTCGGGGTGGGCGCAGGCTCTGGCATCAGCATCACACCCTGCTGAAAGAAAAAGAACTACAGCCATCAATATTTCGCAGAATAAACAAAGCGCTGGCTATGGTTTGAAGCAAGAGGAAATTTCACAGCAGTACCAACTTGGAGAGCGACTGAGCTCCCATCCACGGCCATTTGTTCCTCTCCTGTGCCAAACAGGATTACTGTGGTGCCACGGAGCGAAACGATCAGGGAGCTGACGCTGGCTCCATGCATGTGCTCTAAACCACGGGTGTAGTAGGACTCTTATGGCAACAGTGCAAAGCCGCCATCTCATCAAACCACAGCCCTGCCACGAGACAGAAAAAGTGTATCCGAAGCAGTTACAGGACAAGACTTAGTAGATAAAACTTTTCTAGAAGGCAGGCTTATAACAAGTTCTCCTCCTACAATATAGTATCTATTCCCCAAACAGGACAGTTTGTTATCACCTACATAAACTGGAGTTTGTACATGCCTTTAAATGGATCGAGGGTTACTGGTGCTCTTCAGCCGTATTGCCCTTTTATTACAGAACACTGAACCTACTAACTCTTAATCTAATCAATGCAGACAACAAACATCACTGCACTTGTAATACCAGTAAAACTACTGTTAGCAGTTAAGAAAATTAAGTTGTGCAGCTCATTACACTATGCAAGGACAGTGAATTATACACCCTTGCAGGAGACCGTCTAAGGACAACATACTCCAAAGCAAGGCAGAAAAATGTAAGTCCCCAGTACTGGAAAGGAAAAAAATAAAATAAAATAAAATAAACACACCGAGATCTAACGAAGAGATCATTATAACCCTCTGGATGTGTCAGAACACAATCAAAGCTTTGCAGCACTGCGGAACACAACAGGAAACTGAATATCAATGGTAACAAATTCTTCTAATTCTGTTTCAACACCCAAATTGTTAAACCTTCTGTGTTTTTCCTTACCCAGCAATTTCCCTTGAAAACTCACATCCATTGATCCAAATACACCTATTTAACCTCCCCTGCCCTTTCAATGCAACAACAAGAAAAAGACAAGCTTGACTCATTTCAGATTTCTCATCGTGAGGTAGGCTGGACAGCATATTAAGAATTCCTCGGTGCCTGTATGCATTTGCCACCAGTAAACACAACGTGCCTTACCTCCTTGTCACCGCAAAGCAAGCAGCTGTGAATCTACCACCATGCACTCTCTGGAAACCGCTGCGGAGCGTTCAACACGCTGGAAATCCATCCTCGCCTCAGACTGCCCTGTCTGTGCTAACTCCTGCACCCAGGGCAAGACGTTCAAGTGAGACCACTCTGCTAGGAAATCGTTGTTTTACCCACAGGCGTGCAAAATGTTAAAACCACTACTTCTGTCAGTGCTTGGAAAAGGGAAAACCTGTAAAAGGGACTTAAAACTTGGTTATTTACCTCACTACCCTCAATTAAACTGCCAGTCAGGGTGGTTTTATGCCCCTTCCAGTGAGGCAAGGCAAAGTCAGGCACTGATGAAGAGGAGTGTAACTGCAAATGAAGCGTGGGCGGAGGCAGAGCAGCCTCCCTTGCCTCCAGTAACGCCCGCTGCTCTCAGCAAAACCCCAAACCTCGCACAGAACCATCACGCAGCACCGGGAGGAACAGGGGCTGGTGGCCTGGCACGCTTTTACCTCCCTCCCTCCGCACCCAGCCAGCAAAAGGCTCCGCCAAGCGCCCACCGGGGCACTGTGCTGCGGGCCTGGCCGCAGGCCCCCTTTACTCTTACAGACAGGAGAAGGCCCGTACTCCAAATCTGCCGCAGGTCCTCGGCGAACTTACAATGAAAATAAGTTCAGTTTCAGGGGGAAAAAAAAAAAAGAAAAAGTCTGATCTGAAAATACTGTAGAAAGTCACAAAATAACAACAACAAAAACCAACAAAACACAGATTTCAAGTGTGCCTGCTTCAGCTTCTTGTTGCGACTCGCTTACTATTTCTGAGGCATTTCACACACAAAAAGGTAGGAACCCTATTCATGAAAGAATTCTTAAAATTTATTTTTAACTCATTATTTGACTGCTAAGTCCTGAGTGGAAACATTAATGAAAACCTCATGTGTTTATTTGAAATGGGGTTTTTTTGTTTTTTTTTTTTTTTTATAAATTAGGCTGGAACTTAGAGGGCAGATTCTTCTATTTCTATCTACTTCCTTTCTCAGTAAGGCAACCAGCTACACTCAAATTTACATCCAGCTTCTCCTGGATCAGGCACTATCAAAGTTTCTAGCAGCACAAAAGATAAATTGTTGCAAAATATCCAGACTGTATATAAAGAGGCGATTATGTATCCCCAGTTTTAGGAAGGGTTACAACCATCTGCAACAACGTTCATTCTTCCCCCTTTATTGCCGAGAATCAGATTACAGCATTTAGTGTGAATTCGCAAGTTTGCAGCTCGTTCTGCTGTTGTTCAGCTCAGTTTTAAACGACCGTGCTTCTGTAAGACTACAGCGAGGATTTAAAACTAAGTCCTTCTCCAAAAAATGATTTATGTATTCAGTTCATTACCTTTTTAACCTCCGAACTGTTCTGAGCTTTGTATATCCTCCGTAAATTCTATGCAAAGTACAGAGCAAAGACGAGGAACAGGAACAGAGACAGTGCCATGCAGGCACAGCAAGCACCCACCGGCCAAGCATGAAGTTCTGGGGATTTGACAAATTGGAGCATCTTCCAATAAATTTTACACTCCACAAGCCTTCCCCAGAATTCCAGATTCTCCCATACTTGAAATTGAGCAGCATATGTAGCTCATTAAAGTAAAATAAAATTCTCTCTTAAAACATCTTCTTAGCTGTAAGCGTACAGTTGCTCATACATTTCTTCGAACTGCAGCAAAATTATTTAAAGTCACAAACAGCACTTAAAAGCAGAAAACATGTTTAGATTTAAGAGCAATAAATCCGTAAGAATTTAAAACAATTATTGCCTGAATCAATGTAGTCAACAGCCTTCTGCAATGCTTATTTCTGACCAAATTCAGTATCATTACACAGCCATCTCTTCTTCTCACATTCACTGTCTTACTGAATGGGCAAGATAAAGCAGTGTTAAAAAAGAAAAGAGAAAAAAGAAAAAGAAAACAAAGCAGTTAGCATGCCATTACTGAGACAGAATCTAGAACCAGGAACCTTACAAATTCCAGTTTAATGCATGGCACAATAGTTATCTTTACTGTCTTTTACTGTCTTCATTATCTTTAGTGCAAGGCTATTGAAGTATATAAAGTCATCTGGATTGGTCTTTTGAGATTCAGCCTCGCTGCAATTACTGGGACGCAAGAGGAATGCCCTTTGAGTTAAAATGGACTGAGCTAATTCTCCTCCAAAAGCAAGACCCAAGAACACAGTACACAGAGGCACGTTTTGCTCGGCGTTGTACGTTCCGAGATAACCACGTTTAAGAAACTGCTTTCTGGCCAGCAAAGCTTGCACGGGGATACATTAACTCGGGTCCCAGAACTCTGCTGTGACCCAACACCGCTTCGGGTTAACTTTGCGAGAACCCCCAGAACAGCACGCAGGGGCTCACCATTTCAAACTCCGGGAGCTCGCTGGAAGCAGAGCCTTCTTCCCAGACCCGGAGCAACTGAGGACAGCAAGCACCTCTTTTCCTTACATTCCTGTTCACTCGGAACAAGAATTCAAAGTCTCAACCCACAATACTCACATCCAAGGCAGCAGTGCTGCAAACTTTAAAATATTGTGAAGTAACCCGGAGCCTATTATCCCTATCAGAAAGCGTACATGTACCAGAAAACTTGACTACCGCATCCCTTTGTACAACAGGTAACTCCTACATCAGGCTAATACCTTAATGAGGACTAATTCCCAACAGCCTCCCTTCCGCAAACCTGCCAGAACTCCAAGCCCGCAGCAACGTTCTCTGCAACTTGCTCAATTCCTTCTCTAGGTTGCCTCAGATTTTTGCAAGACAGAATTTCTACAAATGAGCTGGTTAGAGTATCGATTGCTCTAACTGCTTTTAACTATTTTGCCAACATAAAATTAAAATCTTGGTTGCTTTTTTTTTTTTTGCACAAGGTGCTTACAGGTCCTGCACAGGGTGGGTGTGACATACTGACCCAGATACCAGGCTCAAGAGCAGCTGCACCGCCACAAAATCATCTGCTCAGAAGAGACAGAGCAAGAGCAAAAGCCAGCAGGGGGAAGAGCAGGACCAAGAGGCACCTCCCATCCCATACACCTCCAGAGGAACTCTTCAGCAAGAAATCCTGTCCTCAGCTGCACCTGTAAATAACTTCGAATTGTCATCTTCACAGAGAGACAAGGAAACAAGAAATAGTTTTCAGGTATGCATTTCATATCTCATTTCACACTTTTTAACCAAAACTGTGACTGAAAGGAGTGAAAATTTAGAACCTAAATTAGAGCAAAATCTGGGAGGAAACGAAGGTAGCTTCACATGAGCTTCAAGGAAATATTTGACAATTTTTCTCTCTCCCAGCTCGGTTTTACCCAGTTCTTCCCTCTGGAAGTACAGCCCCAACCCTTAACGTACACACCACAGCCAAAGCAGCACTGCTCGTTTTGCCAGCACAGAACTGAGAACAAATGCAGCAAACTTCATATAAACTTATCTACAACAACAACAACAGAAAACTACAGAGGTCCACCAAAATCGTCCCTGCTACTCTGAATACGTATCGGAAACCATAAAGGAACATCACAGCTCCTCGGGAAAGAATCTTAACACACCACCAACCTCCAACACTGTCTTCTCACGCCATATTCAAATACAGTATTTTTGTCAAACAGCTTTAGGAAACAAAAGAACACACCTACATGTTTCAAGAGATCAGGGAGTGTGGCTTGTTCGTAAGCCTTTTGAAACAGCAAGGAAAAAGAAAAAAAACAATCAAGTTGCAAGCCATTTCTGCCACGACTGAGGCATATAAAGACTAAGGATCTTATATGATGCAAAAACAGCACAACAGGACACAAACGCTTTCTCCTGCATTAGCAGCCAGCTAGTAAGAACATAACTGAGAAGCTTCTCAATGCATAAAAGAAAATAACTTACTCCGTGAAAACACAAATGAAAATAAGCATCTTAACAATTAAGCCATGGTAATAAGTGACGATATCCATAAGTGGTGACAAGGTGGGACATACGTGGTCCAAAAGAAAGATAAAAGTATTGCTAAGCAATCATCATTTTACTGAAAAAGGAAAAAACCACCTCTCACCACACAACAATTTTACACAGATAATGTTAACGTGACATTAATATCACTAAGTACAACATTTCTGCCAATATTTTGCAATACTCAAGGATTTCAGTTTGCTAGTGCATCAGAGACAAACCGTCTTTTGATTCTTAAACAGATGACAAAATTATTTCAAACAGTGCCTTGCACAGCCACAGAGAAGCCTGAGAGCATCCAAATATATTAAGCAAATCCCCCACTTGCAGTGACATATTTAGCCGTCATCCATCTTTGAAATTAACAGATGCTATATTGCAAGTAATGCTGCGTATAGCACGAGCAGACAATGAACGGACAGACAGTAACAGGCATTGCAAATCCATTTCAACAGCGCAAGACAAAACATTAAAAAGTGAGTCAGAAAGGGGGAAAAAATCGCTAGCATGCAGTTCTTCTACATTGCCTAGAATTAATTAAAAGATAATAAAGTTTTTTAATTCTTATAACTGCAAAGAGATTTTCACGATGTGTTAACTGATGCATGGGTGTCTCAGCCTGCAGCAAGACGGTGCTATTATTTTTAAGTATGAACTTCCCTATGCGTCAAAATAAGATGTACACTTTGAAGGTTAATTACAGCTAGTCGAATGACAACACATTGGCTGTATTACTGCTGGACATCCCTAAAAAAACAAAAATACATGACTTGATAAGTGTACAAAGAAATATATAGCCAACGTGCTTATCCAGCGGGGCTGGACAAACTGGTTTTCCCAACCCATATAAAATTTCTCGAGTCCTGTTATACAAAAACAGCTCAAAAGTTTTCAGAAGTTGCCTACGTGTTTGAGAATTTAAAATGCCTAATGTCTGCAGATCTGTAAAACAAATCCCTCTCCTTTATCTGGTAAGGGACAGGAGCTGATTGTATCACTAGTTTTCACTACAATTTGCTCCAACAATAGTCAAGTTCAATAAACCAATGAGGAGTTCTGAGCACTGCATTTGTCTGAGAGCAATAACCAGCGTTATCTGCAGGAAGCAAGTGGGATTCTCTCTCAAAGTGCGTTTTGCTATCAACTTCTCATCAAAAGCTGATGAAACTTCTTATGTATGTGAGATCTTAAATGGAAAACACCATAATCACCCTTATGTCAAAGTCTGAATGGCAGACCCGGGCAAGTACTTTGTTCTTTCCCCCGTGTGTTCTAATTTCCTGATATAACTAACTTCTTATATATGGGATCACATATATGCTGCTCTCACTGGATTGTTAAGTGAATTATCTCCTTTCAGGGAGCAAAAGAGGAGAAAGAATAATACACTACTGAGTGTTGGACAGCATTTTCCTGTCAAAGGAAGTTTCAGCGAGCATCTCATCCAGGAACAGTAGCTCTCTAACAAAGAACCAAGTGTAGCCACCTACATATACTTTGCATAGGAGTAACTCCTACCACCAGTGAGAGAGATTCCTCTGGGCACCGGAGGAGTCAGTCTACCTGTCTCAATTTTTTTCATTTATTATAGGGGAACCTAAGAACTAGGAACTTACTGTCAAAAAGCAATTACCCCTACATACTCCAACAGTTATTTTATGTAATTGCTGAAATGTAACTGTAAGTTTTAAATTCTAGTCCCAAGATTTCTAGTGATTACATGGGTTTTAACAAAACGGTAGGAAGAAAAATACTAGGAAATAAGCATGAACCTCAAAAACAGAAATGTCCATAAGAAAGTGACTTATTGTGTGTGAAAAGGGCGAAAAAAAAAAAAACAAAACTATTAGGTTTCAGACAGAGTTCCTGAAAATTGACTCCTTTTGGTTAAAGAAAACCTTACTTTGGAAAGGACAAACTTGATATAACACAATTAGGTATTTACACTACCTGACCACAAAGACAACCTGTTCACATACCAAAACACCAATGTTCTAGGCCTTGGCAATGCAAAAACGGTTTGTGCCCCTGAGCAGCGCCCATTCTCTATAGCAGCTTTCATAAAAAAGCATAAAAGTTAAAGAACGTACATAAAGCTAGATCTAATTTGTGACTTTAAGCCCTCGAAGCAAATGAGTCCAAAATAGTCTTTCTGCAACATATCTAGATCCTAAGCAACTTTATATACCCTTGTAAAGAACAAGAACCAAAGCCAGCCTTAAAGGAAAGCTTTAAAGGAAGTACCACCTTCAGATGAAGGGTTTCCTGAATAGTTTCCCCTTACACCACATACTACATCACAAAAGAACAGAAAACTCGTGCATCTTCTACCTATTTCTTAAAAACAAAACAAACAAACAAAAAAAAGCAACCGAGCAGCTAAAAGCCCTGGGAAGTCGACAAAGCACGACCGGACAAACAATTTCTGCAGACCATAAGCGCAGAAGGACTGGTCATCTCACTTTTTCATGCTGCAGCGTTTGTGCTTAAACTGCTGGGCGAGAGGAAGGACATCCACAGAGAAACACAAGTGCTGCTATTAATATTAGGTTTATTTAAAAAAAAAAATAAAAAAGAGGAGAGAAGACCTGGTTTTGACACCAGACTTTGACAGTCTGTGGAAGGCGAAAAAAAAAAAAAAAAAAGCCCAGTAGCACATTCTACTGCCAGGTTTTCGTTACACCCGGGCCTTTTGTACGCTGTGGGAGATCACAGCGCGGATCCACCGGCACCTTCCAGCCACTTCGCACCGCGGCAAACGCAGC
>VXAA01000915.1:1066602-1081575 GCA_013399115.1 Anseranas semipalmata
GTCCCGCCCCCAGCTACTATTGGGTTAGAGGAGGGTAAGGCAGACGCCAATAGGCGATGCGGGCTCGCCCGCCAGGAAGCCCTGGGGCCCAAGCGCTCACCCCTCCTCGGGCCCTGGCTTCGCACCCGTGGGGGGGTTACCCTGAGGTCCAGGACCACCGGCTCCCGTCACGATGCTCCCTAGGGTGGCCATCAACCTCCTGCTGAGGAAACCTAGAGCAATGGAAGCACGGAGGCGTTAGAGGGCACACATCGTGTTTCAAGATAGTTGGATTACCAGAAACAGCGTGCTAGCCTGCATGTGTCAAGGGGGCAGGGGGGGCTCTGGGTAAGCTCACCTTGGTGCAGCTGTGGTGGGGGGCATGAGGCACACAGGAGGCAGGGCAGGGCTCGAGCAGCCCCAGCCCAGCTCCCCCCTTACCTGGCCTGAGGGGCAGGGGGCCCACTGGACCTGGAGCCACAGCACCTGGGGAAGGAGGGGGACACAAAGAGGTGTGATCAGCTGGTACATGCTCAAGCTTTCATGGTACTAGGGCAATAGTACTCTCATGACTCCAGAAACTAGGTTTTTTTAATTAAACAAGTTAACCATCAGCTACTAACACTACCCTCTTCCCAGGTACAGTGCATTCTCTACAGTCTGTGGGCTTCACCTACACTCCATTCCAATTGCCCACACAGATACAACACTGCCATGTTACTACGCAAGCCGATTGTGGACAGGCTCCTGCCAGAGTCCCTGACGCAGAGCCGCAGTGTTGCCTGCAGAGATGCTACAGGTTGTGGCAAGTACCTGCGGTACCTGTACCTGCGCCATGAGCTCCCCCTGTGTCCTGGCATCCCAGTCTCCAGCAGCCACCATCACCACAGGACAGGCACTTTTTCTAACTGACTGCAGTTACAGGACCATGGAAACCTGCCAAGATAAAGAAGTATCAGGGGCATTTTTTAATTTGTGCTCAATTAAACTGTGCAGAACATAGATTCTGTACACTTACTGGGAAGAGAGATGGGAATTCCCGAAATAGAAGGAAGATTCTTACATTTTTTTCAACATTGGTTTTCTTGCTTCCTGATTCTTTATCCATAAAATACTTATTTTTACCAAATCACATACTAGATATTTACTCTAGAATTTCAAAACACAAATTTACACAAGTATGTATGTTAGTAGGATGATGCTTCATTTCCCAATCTCCTACACTAAAAAAAGCAAATTCCTTAGTATCCAAAGCTACACACTAGCTCATATTATAGCAGTTTTCCTAGTAGAGCTTTATGCTTTCAGATCTGCAAGCCTAAATTACAAACTAATTTGCAGCAAAATTGTCCAAAATCATGCTAAACAAACACTAAAACTCAGAACAATAACACTGAAACCTATGCAGGAAAACAAAGCTTTTTTTTCCAAAACCCAAATAATAACAAAAAGCAATATACTAAGGAAGTCAATTGCAATAGGTTCTTTCTATTTAAATATACACATATTTCCTCAGTTTCACCTACCCACCAACTCTTCTCATCACAATATAGACTAAAAAGAGAAAAGGACATTTTCAGTGGAATCTGAAGACCTGAAATTGAAGTGCTTAGTGTTAACACCAACCTTAACATAAACTTATTTTAAAGAGGGCAGACTAAGCAACAGTTGCACAATTTCACAGCTTTTGTTTTCAACATCTCAAATGCCTGTATGATTTCTTCATTTACTTCAGCTGTATTTGCTTAGGAAAATCTGTCTTTAATTCTCTGGTTTGAGAAGTTGATGGAGATGCTCGCAACAGCTTGCTACTAACACCTCCAATATGATGCATGACAGGGTAGTTCTAACAATTTTGGTTTTATTCATTAAATATGCAGGGGGAATTGCAATTCCCAGTTCATTCACATTTGGATTTTAGTACTGTGGAAATCTAACATGTGTTAACCCCCCCAAAAGTTGAAGAGATACTGGGAATCTAGTTTTGTTGTTTGTTTTTTTAATTGAACATACCATATGCCTCTTAGTAGTGCCTCCATGCACATACTTTGAATACAGGAATATCAAAGTAGTATTTCCACAATTTCTTTGTAGTGAAAAATAATAGGCCTTTTAAATAAATAAAAGAGGCTTAGCATAATGGAACATAAATACAAATTCCTGTACAAGCAATTAAGTCTGGAAACCTGCTTTAGAAAGAGTTAAATGAAAACAGTCACCACTTTCATCTGAAAAGATATTTATTTTGAGAACTTCAACTTGCACATTGTACAAAAATTGACAAATTCAGCAAAAAAACTATAAAATGTTTTTTCCCCCTAACATATTAACATTATAATTTTAAAAAGGGTAAGAGTTAAGAAAACTTAAACCAGGCACATTTGTTCCAGTCTGTCTGCAGTAAAGTGTGATTAAAAACATCTCTGTCTTGTTGAGGTATTAAACTGCAAACTTTGGTAATGTTAGAAAAAGACAATCCATTCACAAAAGCAAGCCTTCTTGGTGTCATGTACAATAACCAAAATGTTTCATTAAAAAGTCAAAATCGATTATTCTCCATTTCTAGGTAGAAATGCAGTGAAACAAAAAAAAAATCATGTTACCATAAAACACCTGAAAGTTTGCAAATCCATGCTAATCGTATGCAGCTACAGTGTTATATTTAACCCAAAGAACAAAATCCGGTTGGCAAGTTTAAACAATTCAGTGCTTATGAAAAAAAAATATATATATGGTGATTCAGAGCCCAGTCTTTCCAAAAAGGACAAAAGGCACTTAAGAATGGCTTTAGTATATTCCACAATGGCATTTCTGGATAGAAGACAGCACCTGGCTGAACAAATAGTTGCCTAATAAGAAGTCCAACTGAGGTAGTACTTCATATTGCTCCAACTACTTGACTATAAGCAAGCAGCTTTTTTTTTTTTTTGATATACAAAATTAGCAGGAAATGGCTTTTGATAGGTTTGTCAAATGTATAAAAAACAGTTATTTTAAAAATAGTAAATACCCACTTGTGGTTAAAAAAAGAAGTCATAAGCCAGGAACCATCTTGTACAAGTTGAGCATCAAAATGCTCCCAAGGTGATGCAAAAATCTACCTTTATGGCCAAATCCCCAAATGCTGAAGATTGTTCTAGCAACCAAGCCATTTTTTTGAATTAAAAAAANNNNAAAAGTTTAAAAAAAAAAAAAAAAAGGGAGGGGGGGGGACAGAGGGCAATCCGAGAACTTTCACAATCATTAGCAGCCTTACCGGAAGCAGTTTGTAAAGAAAAAAAAAAAATCTGTGATGATGAATGGCAGTTTTGAGGGGGGAAAAAAATGCAAAGTTCAACATTTAGAACAAAAACAAAATCCACGAACATACAGAAGGATATTCCTTGAAGTTTATAGTTTTTTTAAAAACAAGGAAGACTTTAAACTTTTTTAGGGATCTGGGAGAACACAGACTACTTTTTTTTTTTTTAAATTAAGCCCATTGAAAACCCATTAATAAGTTTGAACAAAAGAAAATTAGAAGTGCTTTACAGAATCACCGTCCATTGCCATATCCAGGAAAGAGCTGAGTTAGAATGGTCTGCAGTGTTTCGTTCACTTGCATGGTATAGTTTTTGCCAAGATCGTAGCGGCAGGCTGGACAACTGTACACATCAGCTTTGAAGGATCTATCCAAACAATCCTGGTGAAGGACAAAAAAAATTAGTTAAGAAACACAGATGTGCAGTTCAGCTTATTCTACAAAGCCCCTGTTGGAAAATGAGGTTCTTTTTACATCCTACTTCACCCAGGTATTAACAAGAGCTGAGAAAGGCCAAAAGCAACACTATCATCTTCTCTTAAAAGAACCAGACAGTAGCACTACAATAGTGGAACTTTCTTTAAAGCAAACTCCCCTATGCCAAACGACTTTTATCAAATATTAAGTTTTCAAATATATACCTGACTCCTGCTAAAAGACTAACAACAGGCAAAAACAAACAAAAACAACATCAAAAACTCTGTCTCACCACTAAACAAGTCAGTTCAAGGCTTGTTGGCTCAACTGCTCAACAGAAGAGTTATAGCAACTGCTCACCTTGCACACATTATGCTGGCATACAGTTGTGACTGGCCGAAACACAACCTCCTGACAGCAAATACACAAGAAAGCCTCTTCAACTTTATTTAGAAATTTCTGGAAAGACAACATTGGAATCAACTTATTGTTACTACACTCTGAAAGATACAGCCAAAAAAAAATGAAATGCAAAGGATTATTTTAGACATAGAAAGTTGTTTGTTTTTATATACACAAAGCTCAACATGGAAAAAAGTCACATTAACAAGTTCTTAACCTTCTTACTGGTTTCAAATAGTGCTTTAAAGTTATGCTGTGGATGCCTACATTAAAAAAAAATGCTAGAGGTCTGAGGCTACTTCTTTATGCAGCCAAGAGGTTTATATCTAGGAATAGTACAATAGTTAATTATCACTTTATTTTGATATACCGGTCCATCTTTGAGAGCGTCTAGTACTTCATTCCACAGTTTTTCATTGGCTTCATCACTTTTTATAAGAGATTTTTGCTGAGATGTCAACTTGTATGGCTCAACTTTAGTTTTCTTTGGAGTCCCTGTAGGAGAGTTAATGACTTTTTCCTCCCCACCTGAAAAAAAAAAACACAATGACTTCTTAAACAAACAAAAAGCAAATAAAAAAAGATTAAGTAGGTAAAATCCACAAAGACCTACAAGGCTTTCTATATCCACTTGCCTACTCCACAAACCTGCTGATTTCCTTTTCCTCTTTCCTTTCCCTGGGGTATCAAACTCATCATCTCCATTATTTTCTTTTTCTTTATCTTTGTTTGCAACAGCTTCCAAATACCCCTCAGGATACTGCAGAAAAACACAGAACAAAAAGCATTCAATGCAAACATGCCAATTCATAGACTTACAGACTGTTACAGATTGGAAAGATGACCTCTGAGGGTTGCTGCAGGGGTTATCTGTTTTAAGCAATAGATTCCTGCCCTCCCTAAGTGCTCAGACTGTAAAAATTCAGTACAAGAAAATGAGTTTTGTCCATTTAACCTCCAGATGTAGAAAGAAAACAAACAACCCACAAGAGCGAAAGCACTTGTGTCCCCCTCAGTCTAAAAGAGGCTGTCTTGATTCTTAGATTCTTACACAAGGCAAAGCAAATTGTCCTCAATAAGAATGTATAATAGAAAAATTCCTGCTATCCATCAAGTTCATTGTCCAAGGGAACCATGGTGATGTTCCAAAAGTGTACCTGCATTGTTAGGCCAAGCTTTTTCATCCTGTCCTTTCCTTCTTTGGTCCAAGGAGCAGGTTCTTCATCATCCCTCCTAAGTAAGTAACGCCACACCAAAAATCCAGATTTCCCTGTTTCAGGCCAGTATTTCACAACCTAAAAAAAAACAGCCAGATGCAAGTCCACCAGACAGTATAAAAGCTTCTTTGCCATAAGCAAATTACCTTTCCCTAATTCAGTAGGGGAATTCAAATCCTTCTTACCTTATATATTCCATCATATCTGTTCCCTTCTACGGGAGCGTATTTGCTATGTTTGCCTCCTTTCACATTCCTCACCACTCGGACTGGCTTTCCAGCTCTCCAGTCCTTTGCTTCAGCTCCATTTTTGTCATTGATGGGGGCACTACAGTTTAGAGCCAGAGCTCTGTAAGAGAAAGTCCATTCAACTTAGCGTATTTACCAGACAGAACTCTTCAGAATCAGAGAAGGAGAATACAGCAAAGCAGAGCTTGTGTGGTAGAACAGCTAGTAAGAAGAATTAACTATACTATTTTACTCAGCATCACATTGATACAGTTGGGTACCATTACTACAAAGAGTAGCGGTGTACTGGCATTGTGCTGAACCTCAGCAATAACCTACCAAAAAAAAAAAAAAAAAAAAAAAAAGAAAAACTGGAAGCTACTGCCTACAGGAGCCCTTCTGGATCTCTTCTCAGGAAAAAGCATGTAGCCAGTCTTGTTGGTTTGTCTTACATAGTAACGCTTGCAAGTATCTAAGAACTAACACTAAGTAACACTGAGAACTCTGTGAGATAGTACTTGAGTCTCTTGACTAGGGACCACATTTTAAATAGGCTGATTATTCATTATATTACCCTAATTTAATTGCATGGACCACCTCCTCCACTCAAATCCACACTTATGTGCAGGAATAACAGCTTCGAATTACGAATGATCTGGTCTCCCAAGATGACTCATACAACAGTGGCTGCAAAGGATTCAGGAGAGAGTATGAAAGTTTCTACACTATTTTACTACTCTGTTCCTTAAGTTTCAGTCAACACAGATTTGTAAATGATATTAGTCTCACATTTATAGTCATTTATAGTGCACTGTAAGAAGCATTTCCATTGCACAACTTATCTGTAGCGTACAACAGTTTTTACAAATTACAGTTTTACAGATTACAAATAAGATAAACAATTTTTCAGGTTGACAGACTGACAGCTACTAAGGTTTGGAATGGAGTGCAAATGTTGCCAACCTGTTCATATTGGTGAGTTTTTGGTCGCAAGACTGTTCCGCTGTACGTTTGTTTCCAGAAAGATCACGACCTCCGCTCCCTGTATACGTGAAGGAATTTCCATGATCCTGAAATGTATATGGATGGTTGCAACATATTCACAACAATAATTCAATAAAAGAAGGAAAAGAGTCTTTTAATCAGGTAGCTTTAATATCACACTCTGAAAAAAGGAAAGACAATCCCTCCATTTTAGTCTCCCAGACTCCATTTGCCTGTGGTCCCCTCTTAACTTGCTAAGAAGAACAGAGGAAGAAGTCAGGGTGACAACTGTTGTCTCATCACACACCTTAACAGTGCAAAGAGGCCTCTGCCAAGAGAGCAGCGCACCACTCGCATAGATTCTGCTTGGAAGTGCATGGCATGTTCTAGATAAAAGATAACATAACTTGGGTCTCAGTACTTACGCTGCTTCATGACCTTGCAGCACAGATTTAAGACTTAAAACAGCAACCAAGATATAATCTACATTCATGGGTATCTGTTTTACATGGAGTTCTAACAGGCATTCAGGGGAAGGAGCCAGGGGCCAGTAATGCACTGGTAAACTCTAAGAAGAATGAGTAACAGAGGCTGGTAAAGCCTAGTAAGGGTTAGGTTTGGCTAGCTGAACAGCTGAACCATGTTCAGAAGTAGCACTTCTCTCCCTAATTTTCTTCTGAACACTCTCCCAACACAGGAAGACCTGGCAGCGTATACAGAGAGATTCTCTGTTTAAACTGGGGATGAGATGGAGACCCTGAAAAGGCAGCTAAGGATTCTTGGATTAAAAGCTTTAACATATGGATGTTAAAGTTAATTCAGGTGACCTTGTTTCTACTGGATTGTAGTTTTCCTTTGCCTAATTTTCCTCTGAAGAACTTAGGTATCCTCAGGATGAGGAAATGTCTGATACAAAACAAAAAAGTAATTAAGGCCAAATCTACAGTTAGTTTGGTTCTTGGACATAAATAATCAGGATTCACTTACTATATCATCTTCATAGCCTCCTGCCAGAACCAAGGAATAAGCACCATCATTACTTCTGCCATGTATACCTGCTACGTGGGGCCTGTGAACACCAGATTCGCTCACCTGGAAGAAAAAAGGAAAAAACACAACCCAAAAGTTTGCTATGCAACTGTCAACAGACCACAAGCAATGTGATCACTCACTGGTGTTGAAACTAAATCAATTAATCATATTATTTCACATTTGTTTTGCAGGGTGAAACTGTGTCCTCACCACCGTCCTCCAAAAAGCTCCACATAGAGGAAAAGAGTGTTTTTCAAAAATAAGTAATTGGAAATTCCAGTTAATTAAACACATGGATATTTTTTGTGATGTGAATTTAGAAATTTGGATCTTTCTCACCTAGACTGCTTATTAACAAGCTCCAGGAATTTTAGAGTAATGTAGGTACTAAAATGAAATACCTGTGTAAGGGGATTGGTCTTGAAAGACTTGCAGTAGCAGCCTTCATGTCATACTTGAAAAACTTGACAAGAGCTCAGGGCTCTTTCTTCTCCCCCTTTCTAACAGGATGAGAAAACTTTGTTTAATATACCTAGATACTTGAGAAAGACCTAACAGCAGAAGAAGTGGGAGATATTATACATCTCCAAGGCAAAATACTGGAAAGATGTATGTTTGGTTTGGAGTTTGAGTCACCAAAAAAAGCACAAAGGAAAAAAACACTTGAAATGCCTGGACAATGCAACATTAGTTATGGAACACTCGATACAGACAAAGCCAGAATTCTTTCCTTTCTGCACTTACATATCCAGTGACATATACTTCAATATTAACTGTTTCAGGTTTCAGGTATAACAGTTGGATCGTTCCCATTTTTCTTTACAGTGGCTGAGGCCAGGATTCACCTTCATACCTGAACTCTGAACTTCCACATAGTGCCAACCGGAATCCCAGGAATTGGTCCATAGTGGTTAGAGGGGACAATGGTACATTCCTTTGTGCGGCCAACACATGCCATACCCTATTTCAAAAGCAAGACCAGTCAGCCAAGAATTGCAAGCAACACACACCAACACAATTCTTCAAAATAAAAACGGTTTTTGAACTCACCTTGCCCCAGTCTCTCCGTGAGGATGAATTAGCAGATGCCATCTTTTGTTTCTTTTTACTTTCTTTTAATTTCTCTCCTGCTAAAACCACCTCGCTTGCATCATTTCGACATTCAGGGCAATACCTGAAGTCACAAAACAATGAAAATTAACAAGTAGCAAAGCCTTAAATTAAAAAGGGAACTTTCTCAAAATACACCAAGTTATAATATTACAATTTCCCCATAGGCAACCAGACAGGACACTGAAGCAACTCTCCACACTGGAATTAGATCTGTATTAGCTAGTGTCCTTCCATGATCTTCTAAGCCATTGCAGATGTGTCAGGAAATATTTGTGTCGTGAAAATCATTGTATAAAATGCTGAAACGGGACACATGAAACAAAACAGTATATTTCACCATAGATACAAATATAGGTGAATACATACATTTTTATATATGTAATCAGCATATATATTTCTTATATAAAAAAGTATATATCACAAGCCTACTATGACGATAGGGGTCTGTGGAATACCTGTAAATGTGTAAAATAAAAACCACTACACAAGTTAAGCTTCCTGGCATCAGGTTTATAGGTATCTGTACTTCTCTTTGTGTAAGCATTTACGTCCCAAGACTAGGGAAAAAAGCTTAAAAGCCACCGGCTTACTGGCCTAAAACATACTCTCACTAAACTCAAGAGAAGCTATGAAGTCCTATTTAAGGACAAAACCAAAACAAACAACAGAGGAAATAAAACACAACAAACCCCAGACTCAGAACACCCATAATGGTAGCACACATCTCTTCACCTCGTACAGTCACAATATCGCCACCTAAGGGCAGCATTAAGCCCTAGACCTCGCTTTCTACTCAATCTAGGCAGCACTGGGATCCCACACAGCATCGTTAGAACTTACCAGTCCTCATCATCTGGTATACTACTAAGGGGAGGGTTGAGGCAGTAGATGTGGAAAGCCATATCACACTCATCACACATTAGCTGTTTATCTGGATCTTGTTTACCCCCACAGATATGGCAAGCACAAATCCGGCAGGTTTTGTTCGGGTTGTCCTTACAAGCTTTACACACAGGTCCGTTTTGTCCTGTTAGCAAAGAGAAACAACACTACTTCAAACTCCAGAAAGTGCCAAGATATATTAGAAACGGTCAAATGAGTCGCAACTAAAAGCGTTTGGGAACTCTTTGATACTCAAAGACTATTAACAGAATATCACAAGACAAGACAATACGGTACATGCAAGAACTATGCAACAGACTCACGTTTTAATGGACTGGCACTAATTGGACAAACACTGCCCGGTTCTTCAATTTTATAAATTTCATCCACAAATGTAATTCTGCAGTCATTCAAAGAATCACCAGCATCCCTACAAGCAGAAGTTGATAGAAGTGAAAAAGATCAGGAAGTATCATACCATAGGAATTCACAGCTGTGCATGTACGTGAGCTGTGCACCAGTAATGCAGACTGGTCTGGTATTAGCCCTGTATCACAAGATATCTGATGTAGCATCACATGGTCTAGCACGGTGACATGACAGCATCACCACAAAATACTTTTTGTGCAATTAGAAAAAGAGTACCCCCTCTTGTCTTAATGAAGATTTGGGTACTTGTAGCATTCAAATTATCATCGGTGACTGCTGTCACCCCAAAATATTTCAGAGTAATTCCTCTCTTATTTTATAGCTATAAAGTCAAAGTAACTATGATGAGAGGAAAAAGGAGGAATGATCTGGCAACCCTGCGAAAGTCTACTTGTATACATCAGCAACTTAAGTTGAGAGTCCCTTATATGTATACTTGTTTTCTTTAGAAGAGAATTGGAGTAGATTTTCATCATCTTTATAAAGTGAGGGTTTACTCTACATTTTCGTATCTAGCACAAAATATTACACTTAAGTTCTTGTAAAACCATTACAGATAGTTAACACATAAACAATTAAACAATTCTTCGCCTCTTAGCAAATATGGGGCTTTGCATTCTCCCAGCAGTACGTGAATCCACAAATCAGTGTGCCCTGTGATTCCACGAAGCATCCAATTCCTCCAGTGGAAGTTAATTGAAAATGCAGTACTACAAAGTCAATCACCCAGAAAGACAATCCAGCTTTCCATCTCTCCTCAGCACTTCTGTTGCACCATTTTTGCTGCATCATTTTTTTGGCAGTCACTCAGACCTCATGAAGGCTTAAGCAGAGCTGGAGAGTTCCATTTACTCCACATTTCTATTCTGAATTGCTTACCCAAGTAGTATCTTCGCATTTATCTCCTTGATCATTTTTGTTTCCCTTTTCTGAAGAATCTCAGCGTCATACCAAAAGCCTCTCTCTTTTGGTTCATCGGGATTATAGTTGACCATCACCACCTGTCCTACTTCTAGCTGGTGCCATTTCAAAATAGTCCGTGCACGAGCCCGTACATCATTCGAACTCAGTTCCACAACTCCATTCTCTGGATAACTTGAGGTAGAAGGCAGGAATGGAAGGAAAGAGAAGAAAAATCAGATTCAACATCAAAAGTTGTTATTTGCGATATATTTTATCTAGACAAGTTGATTTAAGAACTGATGCAACACAGCATACAAATATACTGTGAAAAATAAAATCTCCTCCTCCCACACAGTCACAGCCAGAAACAGTCAGCCTAACTTTGTTAGTATTGTATCCCATTCAAAACTTGGGTAATTGGATTTCATACGTCTAAGAACATAATTCTAGCCCGTGTGTTTTGTCTTACAGTTAGTGTCTTACAATTACAGCCCAGTTCTGTTCTACCTTAGTGATCTCTACAGGGAAATTCCCCATTGATATCATGATCCCAATGACTATTAGCCAAGAAATTAACAGAACTCACTCTTCATATTTCACATGATATATTACATCTTCTTCAGGAATGGTTGTCTGCTGATCAGGATCTGCACAACTGTCATTTGCAGCTTTTTTTCTGGTTACATTTACAACCTGGGCTTCAAACCATGCTCCCATATTCATATCACGAGCATCAACCAAGTCATTGATCTACACAAAGCAAAGTATACAGCTCACCAAAATGGGTTTTCAATTTGAGCATTAATTTTCAGACTTACTTGAAGCTTTAACCATCTCAAGTTAACTACTATCAAGATATTTAACTTATCTTAAACATTAAGATCTCCTTTGCCTTCCTATTCCCATTGTGCACCCCTATGGTCTCCTCAGGTTGAACCTCTAAGGCTAAAAATCCATTCTACACCAACATGCGTACAAAACTTATTATCTAGTACAAGCCATTATTAATTAGTCTACAACAGGCTTTCTGAACTGTCTTACTCATAGTCTGATGAAGACATCACTAGATCTATAATAAAATCCATTGAAACAGACAAGTAAAATGTTTCTGAACAGCTGGTTGAGATTTTCTTTTGTTCATTCAAGGAAGTTTCAGCTTCGACAAATGCAGTGACTCCGAGCAAAAATACTGGGGAAAGTTTTTAAATTAAAACAAGCACTTGCAATGCCTTTTATTATTATTATTTAAAAAAAAAAAAAAAATTGTAGTTTTAGTTAAAAGGGTAAAATGAAAAATAAGATATTTTAACCCAAAACATGTTGTATTTAATTAGTTTGTGGGTTGGTTGGTATTTTTTTTTTTGTTTGCTATTGAAGGGTTTAAGAAAAAAAAAGCACAATTGCAGAATGAAAGATTTTCAGAAACTCTGAACCACAGAAAAACACGTCCCCTCCCAAAGAGGGGTTTTAAGTAACGCTCGTTCTTCTCCCTACCTTATAGAGGCCAAATCCCGGGTCAGTCCAGTCAGGCTGCGCAGCTGTACTAGGCTGTCCCTCCAGTTCCATGGCACCTTCTCCATTGTGAGAGCTTTTGTCAGATTCGCTTTGGCCTGAGCCACAGCCAGAGTCTGTGTCGGAGAGTTCAGAATCCTTCTCCTTACTAACAGCAGGAAGCACTGCTGGGCTTTGTCTGACCAAGAGCTGAACAATGTCATTCAGTCCAACACTGTAATCGAAAAGGGAGTGACCATCTTCCATCTACAGGGAAAGCATCAGAATAACCTGGTTACTTAATCGAATGGAGATTTTCCGATTCAAAACCACCCATCGTGTTGCAACGCTCTCTATGGGCCAAGAAAGACCACATTTCTTGAAAACCATTAACAACCAAGGAACTTGGCAGTTCTTCAGCAGCACAGATACTTATAGGCTGTTATTCTTGCTATTTGAAATGTTCTTTTTTCAACAGATTCCACAAACTAGAAAGACAAAACTTCCATGCTGCGGTATGCTTGCTACCCAGATTAAGCCACGGTGTCCTGTGAGATCTGAAAAGGTTTGCAGTACGTTCCCTAGAAATACCACTGCTGGGAAGAAGGACTTAAACCAACATCCCCTACATCCTACCAAGATTCAAAGATAATTCTACATTACCTATGAACTCTAATGGAAGTTCTTTCTTCCTTAATTCAGACACATCTCATAATACAAACATTAACACAAACTGGTCTTTACATTGTATTTGGGCATGCTCCAGATTAGTGTTAAGACATCGCTCTGTTAAATGCAGCATTAAGTAGAAGCCAAAGAATTAATCACCTACTTTTCTCTGGGCAAGCACACAGGTTTTCCATTGAAAGTAACAATCAAAAAGGATTCGATTCAACTTGAAACCACCCAATCACTTTTTAGCATGGCCAGGCACGCCCCAATATCCCACTCTCTCTAATTTTAAGAATATATTTTGCAAATCTGGCACTGTATGTAGTCAAATCAAAATCCTACCCCTGCAAAAAGTAAGAGAAGTACAGAGGGCCAAATAGGTCTCTCTCCTTTCAGGAACCCTGAGGAGCACTACCATTCTGGAGTTAAAATACAGCACTCGAGACTACACTGCAGTTAGAAGTTTAGACAAGCTTCACCACATATTTAAGGTCTGACTAAGAAATTATACAGGAAATGATCATCCCCTTCCAGCCCAAACCACCAGAAAAAGCGATCCCCAGAGCTTTGTTCTCTATCAGTGGGAAACAGAGTAAAACCACAAAAATTTACACTTTACAGGAATCACTATGATAATTCAATTCTGATTTATGGCACAAAATGGTTATGGAACAATCCCTGGAAATCTGACTGTACAGGAAGTGATCTGGACTTTTTCTGTTTTAGAGATGAAAACTCACTGAGATGCACAAGAACGAACCAAAAATTTGTTGTTCGTTCTTAAAAAAAAGAGACAATAAACACGGTATTGTTATCAACAGTCATCACCAAAGAACGTAAGTGACAGCAGGTGCAAACAGAAATGAAAAGCGGAGAACATGAACAGGACATGAAACCACAGGAGTTCAAAGGAAATTCTGAAAGAAGTGACAGCAGCTGAAGATGCATCTCCAGCAAAGGATGCATTTTTTTTAATTAACGAGTATTTTCCTGACATTTGAAAATTTAAACAAAGAAAAACTTGAACATTTCAAACGATTCAAAAAGCCAGACAAAGCACTAACGGCCGCAGCAGGGAATGATGACTACAAGAGGTTAGATCACACTGGATGAATGTTTCCATTTAAAAAAGAAAAAAAAAAAAAGCCCACACGCCTAAACTAAGAGCTACTGGAGTTACACAAAAAGGAATCAACTTTGCAAAGCAAGTGCATCGTTACTGAAAAAAACCTTCAGTCCTATTTATCTGCACAAGCATAAGCAAAGCTCATTCAGCACAAGCAATGCTGACAGCTGCACGGACCCCGGCCCGACCCCCCCTTATCTCCCAGCACAGCCGGGCAACCACCGCAGCAGGCACACGCGCACCCAGGTGCGTTCCTGCGCTCACACCAGCACCGAGGTGCTAAAAGCCCTCCCGAGGTGCCACGCGTGTCTGTGAACAAGTCCCCGCTCCCACCTCTGGAGCCCCGCGGTGCCCCGGCCTCTCACGTTACGGGGGGGGGTCCCAGCGCCCACCCGGCCCCCTCACGCGCAGAGCCCGACAGCCGCGGGGCGCTAGGTGGCAGCAGAGCCCCCCCGCTCCCACGCGAGTCCCTCCAGCTGGCGCGGAGCCCGCCGCGGTCGGTCCCTGGTGGGGGGGTGCCGCCGGCCGGGCGGGGCGACCCGGCGGCCGTACCTGCTTGCCGCGGTAGAAGAGGCGCTGCCGGTGGGGCTCGACGCCGAAGACCTCGTGTATCCGCAGGCGCAGCCCCTCCACCTTGGTGAGCTTGGAGGGCGAGTCCACGCGGTGGGTCTCCTTCCCGTCCATGGTGCGCACCTGGATCCACATGGCGCCGGTCCTGCCCGGAGAGCGCGCGGCGTCAGGCGGCGGCGGCGGAGCCGGAGCCCGGCCCGGCGGCCCCGATCAATGAGACCGCTCAAC
>VXAA01000915.1:1082733-1154911 GCA_013399115.1 Anseranas semipalmata
CCCGTTGCACCGCGAGGGGCCAAAGGGTCCGAGCTGCGGAGGGCCCCGCAGCGGGCGGGGAAGCCCCGCGCCATCCCGGGGCGCGGGCAGGGGCGCCCATGGCCATGCTGTTATTTAAAAACGGGATGTTATTAAAAAACGGGACCGAGCACGTCCCAAGGTGACAAGTGTGCGAAACGAGCAGGAGACCCGAAATGTCGCCTCTTATCTCCCCTCCTCGCAGCCATCTTTCAAAGCCACATCGTCACCGCTGCGGTCGCCGCCGAACACGCGCTGTGGGTCTCGTTTCCCGCGGGAGCTCGAGGCCCCGCCATGGTGCCGAGCATCGGGGAGAGGCCTCCGAGCCCCCAGGCCGTCAGCTCCGAGCTGCCGAGCCCCCGGGCTGGGGAGCCGTGCTGGCGCTCGTGGGGCGTGTGTGCAGCCCCCTCAAAAACGCGGCTATGGGTGACGCAGCGGGGCTGTGTGACCGAAAGAAATGCTGCTCCAGGAGGGTGTTTTCCTCCCAACTACTAACCCTACAAGGAAATTAAAAAGGATAAAGTTTGCTTAGGATGGCCATCAGATGGAGTAAACTGTAAACAGGGGATTACCGAGAGATTTCTGAGAAAACGTGTCGGCTTGACAAGAAGTACAAAAGTATGAAAATTGGCGATTGTGGGGGAGAGACCCTGGGGTGGGTTTGGCTCCGCCAGAAGTAGCTTCAGCAGCACCGCAACCTGCCCAGGCCTGGCAGAGCTGCTCTCCTGTCCGTACAGACAAAGAGGACACGAGACGTGCTGAAGCTAAACGCAAATCAGTATTTCCCGTGTTACACCGCCCGCGCCCACAGACACGGGGCTCATCTCTCATATGCTTCTACCGAAAAACATAAAATCAGTGGGATGTAGCGCCCCCCCGCCCCCCCTGATGTACAGGCTGCCGTAGTGGATGCGTAGAGCAAGCGAAGGCCTCCTAAGCAGCATGTGTCCCTCTTACCCCCCTGCCCTCTTTCTTCGGATCTGTTGGGGATCCCACAGTTAAGCCACAGATCACAGGTTGAAAGTCACTGGCCTAGATTAGGTTAGTACCAAAGGTTAGGCATGTGTCAATGCACAAAAGCCTTGAATCTGACCTGCGACCTGCAGCAGTCAGGCTTCATTTCCTCCCACATCTGAACGCTTTGCCTCGCAAGAAAGTCATTTTTTCCCCCTGTAAATGCACTAGTCTTAGCCTTGACCTAATGCAGCAGCAAACCCTTTCCACAATCTGGAGGGGTTATCAGATGTTACAGACCTGGCAGGGAGCAGGCAGAAAGGCTGAGTAGGGGGAAAACAGGTTTCACCCCTACAAGGCAGGTCACACATCTAAAGCATCTCGGGGTTGGATCTTCTAGGCTGAAGTTCAAAGTAGCGCTGCTTAACAGCGTACCTGGATCCATATTGTGTCACCCACGTGTGTCCCATTTTTAGAGGAGTGGAGAACCCACGTCCCTCACAACTTCCAGATGCAAGACAGCTTAACAACAGACTTTTACGGCCCCCTTTCAGTCTTTTTTCAGCATTGCTTACACCTCCATAGAAGTGCTGTAAGAAATTCGAAAAAAGCCGCTTTAAGATACAGACCTGACCTTCTTTCCTTGACTATTCCATGTCCCATTAAGCTCACGTACAAGGAATGTACATTTGAACAGTTTGCTATTTGTGTCAACTTTTTGACACTCAGGTGCTAAATATGTTTCTGATAGCACCTTATCGCCTTGCATTTGACTCTACCACACGCCCCATAGGGTCCCATCTCATGTCCACGTAAGAACTCTATTACACGCATCCCAGTGCGTCACAGACATACGTCCTTCTACCCTCGGCAATTCCCATCACAGTGCAGGGAAAACAGTCTTACTGTAAGAGACGGACTGTTCGAGGAAAAGGCTCGGGCCAGTTGTTGCGTATGACTAGTAGCATCCCTAGAACTATCAGAGTCAGGAAACAAGAAGCCCAGTTTCTGAAGAACCTTTTACTCATTCAGTGAATCCACATACTGCAAAAACTGCGCTGCATCCTACACACTGCTCAGTTGGGTCTACAAATCACTTAAAATAAGGCTCAATTCTAGATCATTCTAGGAGTAGAACACTGATTTCTTTACAAGTTAAATTATGTATGCTCTCATTTTAAGGTCCTCTCTTCTATTAAAAGAAGAACATTGCCGGAGTAACTCACAGAGCACTTGATGTGAGATAAAGCCCTGGGAGCTTCAGGTTTCCATAGACTGTCAGAAAAAAAGGAACCTTCCTTGCACTGCAGTTATCTAAGAGGCTGACGAGTTTTAGTTTCCTCCCTTTCAGATTGTTTCAGGCATTTCTTTTCTTCAGAGTTAGAATTCTGATTGAAAACACTGTTCTGCCATCTGGTAAATCCTCCATGCTGCGAGGAAACAATATCTCGGTTCGTCTGCCAGCAGGGATATCCAGCTCAGTTTATGAAAATTTAAAGCATTGTTGAATTCATTTGCTAAAAGATGCAGCTAGCAAGACAAAATTTTTTAACAGTCTCCTACCCCATGGTAATATTGTACAAAGTGAAGTTTTGACACAATGTTTCAGGAGAAATGAAGGTCCAGGCATGTACATAAGGAATACCAGCTGATAAACGTGATTAAAACAAGTCTTGGATAAAGAAGAATTGATAGCCGGTCTTACCAGTTCCAAGGGGGCCAGCTGTATCCCTGTGTAGGCAGGACAGTCTCCTCATTACAGTCACTGTGATTCACAGTCCATGCCTTACAATGCCTTTACAGCACTTTCTGTTTAATATCTGAAGACACAAGGAATTCTGGGAGAAATAGCAGGGCGTTTGGTCCTATAAAACTACAAGAAGCAGCACAGCAAGAGGCACAGACACTCAAACTGTTTAAAAGGTTCGTGGTAACAGCGTGTTGCACAGCTTGCAGAAGGCCAGCTGGGATCAGGAACGTGCGCTTTTGACGTCTCCTTCAGCTAACCTCGCTGGCTCCCCTCCGCCCCACCAGCTAAAAAGGCCACATCTGCTTTGTTCAAGAGACTCGCTGGGGCTCTGAAATCATCCCAGCTGCAGAGAAGATTCATTTACTGTTACAAGAATCCCTTGGTAATCATGAAGAACACATGCAAGACCAGGTAAGGGAAACAGACTATTCTAACTTACATAGGTGGAAAAAAGGTCAAGAACTGAGCCTCTGCCCCAGCTAGCCATTTGATGGCTTGCCCATCATTAATAATTGAATGTCCTCATTAAAAACAAAACAACAACAACAAAACATTGTGTTTGATGTGCAAATAACTTAATTCTGTCTTCTGCATTTTCTAAGAAAAATATTTTGGTTTTCCTGGAACTTGGAAATCAACATGTGGAAAACAGTGCAGGAAAACAGAGGTCCCAAAGCAAAACTATCTGAGGTGGTGGAAGCTGACCAAGAAGTAGTTTCACTCTACTGCTTCAGCTGTGGATCTGTGATGCTTCAGACTTCTCTGGAGAAAAACTTATTTGCCCTTGTTATTTGTTTTGAACTCAGTCGTCCTGTATGAGATCTTCACCACTCCTTGGAAGACCAAAATGAAGAGAGAATGCTTGAGTCCAGGATAAATATTGCCCTCCTTAAAGACATGATGCTCCCCAGCATGGTGTCCCCTCCAAAGCTGCTACATACAAATGCATAGGAAATGGGATGATAGAACACAAGAATGAGCTGGCAGAAGCTGCTGACCTCCTTGGACCACACACACCATGGTGGGCAGGACACCCATTGTCATGAGAGCCATACCCGGGGGTGCCTCTGAGACAGAAAGCAGCATGAGTCTGTATGGAATGCAAGACAGCAGCACGTCAGAGAAACCTTTCCACATGTGCACCAAGATCCAGTGCATGGAATGGATGGTGCAAAATCAATGCATTCCAGCTGGCTGCTTTCACCAGAGGAACGTGCATTTGCTGAGATGCTCTTACAATTTCCAAAACAATTGAGGTATAGCTAGCCAAACCCCAAGACTGGGGAGTAATGTAAAGGGAGTCTTGTATCTCTGATTATTGGGGAAGCAAGAGCAGGGGTCTCAGCAATGGCCTGAGATGGAGAGGACACGCTTAGCAGGGCCAGATGACATCTAACCCCTCATCGATCAAAAAACAACCAGCATTATGTTAACCCACCCCACCCGTACCTACAGGGATGAAGCAAGAGTGCAGGAGTAGAGGGAGGAGCAGAACAGGCATGTAGAAAACCAGCCTGCAGTCTGAAAGCCAGCAGAAAGGTGAACTGGAAGAGTGGGAGAACAGCCAAGAACCAGGCGGGATGTTCCCTGCAGTGAGGGCAAAGACAGCTGGGGCTCCAGGCAGGGACCTGCCTGAGCTGCTGCCGCCTGCCCATGTGCTGGGGTAAGCTGCTGGGAGGGAAGCAGGGGCTGGGAAACCCTCGGAGGGAGATGGGCAGCCAGGCAGCAGGAGGCACTCGAGCCCTGTTTCGGCTGATGCAGGGCGAGGGCAGCAGAGAGCTGCAGCACGCCCTGGACCAGGAAACCGCTTTGAGGACTTAGGGAGACCAGGGTGGTGGGCTGGGAGGCGAAAGCTGGGCTGGAGCTTTTGGTACCTCACTGGCAAATTGTTTTCAGAAGGCCAAAGCACTCTGAAGGACATTGGCGGTGGAGATCGTCACGCGAAGACTGGTGAATGATACTAACAGATGGGTAGCATAGGACAGGATCCAGCAAGGAGTCTCCTGCCCCACAGCCCTGTCTCCATCACTCTGCTCCGGATCCAGACAGCCAGCACTGCAGGACTAGCGCAAGGACACGCAACATTTATTCAGACTGGGGCCTCAGGCAAGGCTGCTGCGAGGAGCACTAACAACTGCTGCAGCTGACAGGAAGCTAGGACATAAAGGGTTAAGAGCGCTTTGAGCTGACGTTACCAGCTGTTTCTATTTCTGAAACTATTTCTGCAACTGCTACCCAAAGGGCCACTCACTCCCAGTAAGGGGAAGTGGTCAAGCAAGAGGACACAAAGACAGGAACACGCGACAGCAGAGCCTCCAGGCGGTGCAGGCAGGCGGGGCTGTCAGCACGCATCTTTTGGACCTTGCAAAGCAATGAGTGGCAAAGACCACAGGGTGACGTGTCCCCTCAGTGGGCTCCAGACAGCGCTGTGCTCAGCACAGAAAACAGGGACACCTGGGCTGAGCAGCACAGAGCTTCCCAAGGAGTTTGCTGGAAGCCCATGGGCTTTGCTTGACTTAGCCAAGGAACAGAAATCAAAGCAACACATCCCTCACCCATGAATCATCTCTTCTCGTGCCTGTGTATGTGCCCTGGGGAAGGCATGGGACCATGGCATCCGGGCAGATTACTAATGGAGTAAAGGCCATGGAAGATCAACAAGATCACTTCCACTGCAGCAGATGAGCACCAGCAGAGGAGGTGTCGTACATGGCCTCCGGTCCTCAAAGAGACGATGCTGAGCTGTGACGCCACAGAGCAGGGAAAGGAACAGGGCCTAACACTGGGCACCCAGCACAAGGGCCTGATCCTTCGAATCCTCCACACACCTGCACGCTTCCCTCTCAACAGAACTCTGCACAGGACTGGGACAACTGAGCATGTGGCTGGAGGTGCCTCGTCCACAGGCAGACCGCAGCACACGGCTGAACCAAGAGCCGTACAGCTAGCAGGGCTGCAGAGGAGCAGGGTTTCCTGGCTGCCAACAGGCATGGGAGACGGGGGTTACGTCTGGGATCCTTACCAGATCCTTCTGTCCCTGTCTTGACACTGCAGCACATGCACAAAGCTGCAGTTACTGACGCGATGCTGCCCGGTGTGGGAAGTGCTGCCCAGTGCCACAGGGCTCGTTCACTCCAGCCAGCACAGCTCCCTTTCTCTTCCCCAAGCATGTTTCTCTGCTTCCTCCTACACCCTTCCCACGCCCACCAAACTTCTGAACTGATTTTATCGTCGCTTTAAGTATATGGTGTATATACAGTAACAAGAATCACAGAAATGATCAGGCAAACCTTTGCTCTGAAATTACAGTCTCCAAAATTTCAGAGTTCTGACACCGCAGGCAGGTCAACCACTGAGCAGGAGCTCCAAGCATGGGTATTGTGTCCTGGGTCACTAAAGTCACACTTCAGATATCAAACGTTGTCTCATTAGTTATAATTACTGATGTTATCTCATGCAAACCACCTGCCACTTACATGGCACATGGGAATTCTCACTTCTGCACATGTTCATCGGTGCTACATTTCAAGTCGCACGAAGATGTACTGTGCAGATAGTGCTGTTTTAGACATTTAGGTGATGAAATATAACCTGCCTTATGAGATTTGCACCATCACCACCACAACTGGCCTACTCTGGCACTTCACACCCATGAAACAACTGACACTTTGCATCACTGACGTTTCACTTGAGGACATAGCCCACTCTCCATAGACAGGCCAAACATTTAGAAAAATAGAAGGACTAATTTCTTGGTTCCTGGTTCCTTAAAGAAAAACATTTCATCAGATCTTCAGAGGATAGACAAGAACATCCATCCTTTCCCCTGTACACATGACAACCTCTAGAAGCCACCATGCAATACCTGCTAATCAGCCTAAGATTTAGTACAAGACACTGAACACTTCAAATTTGCAATTTAACCTGCAAAGAGAACGAGATCAAAGGAGGGACCATGCATTCCCAGGGAGTTTGTTAGATGACAGGTTCCCAGACTAAGCTAGAATACGAAATTCACTTCACACAGACATGCACAAAAAGTCTTCTCAGCAGTGCAGGTGGTAAACCATGAGGCAAAAGCCACAAGCTGTAGCTGGGGAAGTTCACAGTGAACATTAGGAAAAGCTTCTTCCTTAGGAGCATAATGCAATGCTGGCTGTGCGAGATCTCCATCCCTGGGAGTTTTTCGCGACTCAGGCAGACAAAGCTGCACAGCTGACCTGAGCCAGCATGGGTAATACTCCTGTCTCAAGCAGCAGGTTGGACTACTGACCTCCAGAGGTCTTCTTCAGCCAAGGAGTCCATGATAAGTCTGACTCAAGTAAGGAGGGGGATTCCTTTTAACCTCAAAGCTGAGAAGTGATAATTGTCAACATTTTTGTTAGCTTAACAGCACATTTTCAAAACACATTGACGCTCCCATTGCCTTCATGGCTTACCATGGGCAATACAGAAAAGAGACCCAAGGTCTCCTGCATTCGCGGGCCAAAACCAAGGTGACTCAATCAGTTTAATAGCTTTAGAAGACTTCAGATAATTCTTACCTGTGCCTCAGTTTCCTCCCCCACGGATCTCAAAAACAGACAACAGGAAGCTTAATTGATAGTTTCAAACCAGCTTTTGAGATCTGAAGATGAAACACAAACAAAAAAGTAAAACATTAACTAAAATTTTCATTATCTGTTATTTCTATTGAACAGCCCAAACTTCCCCCAGACGAGCTCAGAGTCCCGCATTGCTGGGTGTTCTGCAAGTATAAAAATGAAAGGCAACTCCTATCTTGAAAATCACAGCAAATTTGAGAAGTGGAACATTTCATCACCACGTATTTGCTGTAGCCAGGCACGGGCTTTGAGCGGGAGGGCAGGTCTTACTCCTTTGTTACAGCACCCATGCTGCAGGGGAGGAGAGATTTGCCAACAAAACATCGTGGCTGAGTGACAGCCCCCATGCCCTGCTTCTCTGGGACTTCTCGACAACGTCTGGTGCCAGGTGAAGAGCAGCTCGAGAGCCGCTGTAAGCACACGGAGCTGCCCGACCCAAGCCCTTTCCAACCAGTTACTGGCTGCTAACACAGCCGCTCATCAGAGCGCCAAGCGCGAGCTGCATGCCAGCGGCGACTGACCCTGCACGCCCCAGCCTGGGATACAGGGGCTGAACTCCTTGCTCCAGCCCTCTCCTTCCAAACCTCAGCAAAACCCAGGCTGCGTATGTTTCACATCCATGCTGCGGATGTTTGAATCCACTTCCCGAGTAGCGCAGACACACCTCTGCAGCAGGGCTTTGGCGGAGGCTTTGCGGGAATAGCTCAGGCTCTGGCTGGGCCTCGCTACGCTCCCAGAAGCGAGGGAGCGCGTTTGGCACGACCCGGCAGCGAGCAGGATCGCCTGGCTCCGAGATCTGAGCGGGCGTGCAGGGAAGAGGAGCAGCGCTGTGGGCTGACGGCCCCACAACCACGGGACAGACCCCATAGCCCCATGGCCCGCAGCAACACCCCTGTCCCACCGCACCTGTCCCCACCGGGGCCAGAGGGGACACATTGGGGTCACACTGCCTCCAACAGGGTCCCCTGCAAGGCCGCAGCAGGTACGTCCCTCTTTTGGGGGCCACACAGCAGCGCCCAGCCCCACAGCCCCCCTCCAGCCCAGGCCCCTTGGAGGAGCCCCCTCACACACAGCTCCCACCCCTCCCTCCCCATTGGCCAGGGCAGCACCTGCTGTGCCTCCAATTGGCTCCCTCAGCTGCTCACCAGGNTTGGGGAGGGGGTTGTGGCTTGGTCCCATGCAGGGGGCCTGGGGGGGGTCCCAGAAGCTGCCGCTTGCTTCCCCAGGGAGCTCTGCCACCCCTTGCCTCAGGTGGCTCTTTGCAGCCCTACTAGGGGTGGAGGGCAGAGGCTGGGATCAGAGCTGGCTCCATCTCTGGAAATGGCTCCTGGCCCTGGGGGGGGAGCACTGAGGCTAAAATACCCCTGCTGAGGGGCTGTGTTCCTCCATCTCTGCTCATGGGGCTTCTCCAGCTCCCTGGGAAAGCACAGGGCTATATGTTGTCTCTGCTGCTTTCCCCATCTGTGTTGGGGTGGTGGCTTGGGGTGGGTTGTCTTGTTCTGGGATTCTTGAGAGACAAAAGTGACATCTCCCAGTGTCAGTGCTGCATCTGGTTGCCTTGGGAAAGAGGTGAAAGGCTTCAAATACTTTCTGGAGGCTTCCTAGCCTTGAGATGAATTGTTGGCAACATCTCTGAGCTGTGTTCAGGCAGCTGTGGGTCTGAAAGCTCTTTTCCACTTACTGGCTGGTGAAGAGCAAACCAGGATGAGGGGTCCACAGGAGATGGTTCTCCCACACAGAGCGCATGATGTGCACACCGGACATCACTGCTGACTTGTGATCAGCTGGGCATTCCCTTCCTGTTGACAGTGCTGCCAGACCTGCCCAGAGCTATTTCGCAGGGATGATCATTGGTGTAGGCATGATAATAGTGTTAACAAAGGGGATGGCTTAAGTGACAAGGTAACTTCTCTCTTGCTCAAGAGCAGCCCTGTCTCTGCAGATGGAGGCTGCAGCCATGCACAGTTCTGCCAGCTTGCTGGAATGAGCACTTGACAAACTAGCTTAGTGTTTCTTAAGACAAACAGGGTTCTTCATGTGGTTGTGACTACCTGAAACTGTGTGGCTGTGAAGGACTTCATTACTGAAGTTGGTTCTGCTGAAACTGCCAGATTAAAATGCTGTTAATGAGCCAGCAGAGCATGCTTCTTGCTCTGCAAGTTACAGCTGCAGTGCAAAGCCCTGGGAGTTCTATGCTTGTGATATAATCAGTAAATGGAAAACAGTGGAAAGGCCGGAAGGTGTTCTACTTCAGGAAAGAAGGAACAGAGTTTTAATTACCTCAATATTCTAGGAGCTTGGGTAGCTTAAACACTAACTGTCTGAGGAGGTGCTTAGTAAAAGCTACTGGATGTGGTGTTTAATTTCCCTTGGAACTGGGGGAGGGAGCAGTCCCTGCATCCCACTAAAAAAGTGGCTTTAGTCTTTGAGGTTCCCTAATACCGATGGCCTTTCCAGAAAGGTGGTGGATGTGTACTTTGGCCAGCAACTCTGAATCTAATGCCCCAGGGTCAGAGCCCAAATCATCTAACTGCCCTCTGAGCACTTGCAAACACCTGCCTTGGTTGTGGGCTGTGCCATTCCCCACTGCAGTGGACATCCTGTGACCCTGTTCTGCCAGCTGTATTTATGGTAACTGGGGTATCGGTGGCAAATCTGGAAAAGAATGCAATAAGTGCTTTAACCACTAATTAATACCTCTGCCCTGATCAGCCCTACCTGCTCATATCTAAATTGCTAAAATTAGATTAGTTTTTAATGCTCATTAAGGAACTGCCAGTTAAGCTATTGAACTAAGCGTGCTGGCTACAGATCACTCTTCTCAAGATAAAATACTTGAAGGGAGAAGCTTTCTGAACAAGATCCCACCTCTCCATCCACAGGATGATGTAATACAGGCTAGCTTCATGGGGCAGAGCTTGTTTCAACAGGAAAAATAAAAATCTTATGCATGTTAAAGAACTAGTTCCATGTATGCTGGTCACTGTCAGAGGCAGAGATGAGGGAAGCTGCTTACCCCACCAGAAGAGCACTCTTCTGTCAGGCTAGCCTGATGCAATGTTGCTTGTTTCTCCTGGAGAAAAGGAGGCTTGGGGAGACCTTCTTGCTCTTTACAATTACCTTAAAGGAGGCTATAGCGAGGTGGGGATCAGTCTCTTCTCCTGAGCACCGTGTGACAAGATGAGAAGAAATGGGCTTAAGTTGTGCCAGTGAAGGTTTAGGTTAGATATTAGGGAAAACTTCACTGAAAGGGTTGAGGCATTGGAACAGGCTGCCCAGGGAAGTGGTTGAGTCACCATCCCTGGAGGTATTCAAAAGACATTTAGATGAAGAGCTTAGCGATATGGTTTAGTGGAGGACTTGGTGGTGCTAGGTTAATGGTTGGACCTGATGATCTTGGAGGTATTTTCCAACCTAAATGGTTCTGTGATGCTAATGGCTGTGACAGTCTGACTGAGGCAGGGAAAGCAGGCAGCAGCGTGGGAGTTATGGTGCCACTGCCCTTGCTGTTCCACTGAAATCAGGTTTGTGTCAAATTGGGCAATGACCGGCAGTTACGTTATTGTGCCACACTAGAAATGTGCACTGAGTTTCATCTTTCTGAAACTACCTGCTCTGAGAAAGTTCTCCAGCAGTGACCTAGTATTTCTAGGTAGCAATGTATGGAATCATCTGCAAGACAAAGCTGCTGTGCTGAGAATTGCCCAGTTGCATGATGCCACCCAAGCAGCAATACTGTTTCTGCTCTCACGCCTGGGGGTTCCCATGCGCAGGCGCTGCTGGCTGGCAGACAGGACCATGGGATTTCTGCTTGCAACTAGCCCAGCTTGAAGCCGTGCCTCTCTCCAAAGGAGCATGAGACTGCTGCTGTGGAGTTGCTGAGTGCTGTGCTTTCCTGTGATCTCCGGGCAAAACGAGGGCCGCTCAGCACTTATGCAAGGGAGAGCATTGAAAGAGAAAACAAAACCACACTGTCCATGTGACTCACGATTTGTCCACAGCACAAATACTGGCATTGCAACACACCCTGATTCCTCCTACGGAGGAGAGCAAACCATGTTCTAACATGATTGTGCTGTGAGGATTGTCACTGACAGTTGCATTCATAATTAAGGTGGGCTCTTAGTACTTCAGAGGTTGATTCTAACCTTATACTAGTTTTTACATCAACCAAGGAGTTACTCCTGACTTATGCTAGCAACTAGAATATTTTTGTCGGGTTTTTTCTGTAGTTTGTTCTATGTGTTCTAACCCTGATGCCAAGGCCAGTAAGACACTCTGTGGTTTGAGTTTTTATCTACCTGTCTGGAAGTGAAGCAACTCAGTGAAGGGGTTGTTTGTAATGGTGTTGAAATACTTGTGCTTTGCCCTGCAACGGCACTGCAGACTTATTCAGCCTACTCAGCTTCAAAAACAACAAACTTGCTCTGAAGTAGCACAAGAATAACTACTAACTGAGCAAGCAATGTGGGCTTTGGGGCTGAGACTTTGCATTCAAGCCCTGCTTTTGCTTGGAGCAATTTTCTAGAAGTTTTCCCAGGCTGCTAAAGTTCAAGCAAGTTCATGTATTTTTCATGTGGCATTATGTTAGGCAGCCCTCTGGACAGGGTGGTCACCAGGAATGGCTCTGGGCTTCCCACTTGAGAGGTTGGAGCTCCCAGTTTCTGTGATGACCCTTGCTATGGACATCTAGTATTCTGCATTCCTGCCTGCCTTGCTTGGGTCTCACTAAAATGCCAATTAATTGCGTACGTACTGTGGCATTACCTACTAAGAATCACATAGAATCACAGAACCATTTAGGTTGGAAAAGACCTCCAAAGATCATCAGGTCTAACCATTAACCTAGTACCACCAAGTCCTCCACTAAACCATGTCACTAAGCTCTTCATCCAAACATCTTTTGAATACCTCCAGGGATGGTGACTCAACCACTTCCCTGGGCAGCCTGTTCCAATGCCTCACAACCCTTTCAGTGAAGAAGTTTTTCCTAATATCCAACCTAAACCTTCACTGGCACAACTTAAGCCCATTTCTTCTCATCTTGTCACATGGTGCTTGGGAGAAGAGACTGATCCCCAGCTCTCTATAGCCTCCTCTAAGGTAATTGTAAAGAGTCTTCCCTAGAAGAAGTCTCCCCTAGTTCTATCTGTCATCAGCCCAGAGCCAGAAAATGCTCGTTTCCCTGTTTCCTCCCCAGCTTTCTGTTCCCACAGCAAAATGGAAACCTTACACAAGTCAAAGTTAACAAGAAAGACAACAGTCCATCATAAATCGGATGGCAAGCTTTTTTTTGGTAAAGTCTGTCAGGGAGTCTAGAAGTTGTCTGTGGCTTGGGAATCCTATTTGGGGTTTTTCCACTGGGGAAAATGCCATAGGAATCCTAAGAACGGGGAGGGAGGCAGATACTGCAATGAAGAACAACAGTGTTGAAGTCCCTGCTGTGCCTGACTGAGGCAAGAAGTGATCTTGGATTTATCGTGATACTGGAGTGTCCAGATACCAACATAGTTCTATGCTGGGGAGGTCAATATGCATTTGAGATATTGCATCATTTTTAAACTTCTGTAATCCCATTAGGTAATGAGAACACTTCTAAGACTTAGTATCATGGGAAGTAAGGAGGGATTTACTCTGTAGTTCTCCTAGCTGGTCAGTTGGATGAGAACACAAGTTTTGAAGTAGACAGCCAGAATGCCACAGCAGCAAAACATGACCCACCCTTTTAGGAAAACCCAAATATTTTCATATCCTTCCCAGAGCTGTGAGACTTTGTGTTGCTGGAGTTGGCAGTGGTGATAAAGGTTCCCCACTATGGAAAGAGGCATAGTGGGATTACTCTAAAATGGCTAATTAAAATAACATGTATTGAGCAAGTTCAGCTGTTTCTTCAAAATAAATATTGTTTGTTTTAAATTCCATTATCATTAAACTGTTTGAGTTCAACATGTTTTGAAAATAAAACTCAAATTACATAACTTAGGTAGTTATATTCCAGCAGGGCTGCTTAATACAGTAGTAACCTGTCATGACTGAGACAATGTTCTGTGATTCACACCAGTAGCCCTGCTTCTGCAGGGTGCAGCTTTCCTTCATTCCAGTCCTGGGCAGTGAAGAGCCCATGCAGTGGGGAGCTGAACCAGGAGTACCTCTTGCAGAGAAAATGCATAACTGAGATTAAAGAGTTCTCACCCACTTCTGACTTGCATCTTTAAAGCGAGTCAAATGCTACCAGCAATAAAATAAGCAGGATGGTTGCTCTGTTTAAAGCATTTGGCTGTTTGGGGATTGAGGGAGGGGACTGAGTACAGTCTCTTGTCCTGTACAAATACTTGTGCACCATAAATTATAGAGCCTCTCCAATATCTTCACATTCTTGCAAGAAAGATTAGTGATTTGACAGAGTTCCCAGGCCATGCTGGATCCCAGCTTTGCCCTCTGCTTTTCACCAGTATTGCTAGGACTGTAGTTCACTGGAGGAAACTAAGTTTACTCTTATGACTCTTCTTAACCTTTCAGCTGCAGTTGACTTCGCTATGGCATCAAAGAAGACCACAAAAAATCTGCTAGGGGCTGAGGAACAGCAGCAAGAGGTAGGTGCCAGGGAGGTGGGTACTCTAACATGCTGACAGTTATAGTGGTTAGCTAACGTTCATCAGCATCTCAAAACCAGGCTGGGGGTAGCAGGAAGGTCAAGCAAATGAAGCTGTGGCTAAATCTAAACTCAATTAATACAGAAGGCAACTTTTCTTGCTCAAGAAAAAAAATTCAGGGCTGACTCAAGTAATGCAAATAATTCAGAAACATTAGCTGTTATCAGTCCTGCTTCTACATCTGGGCTTGATGGTGCCAAAACCCAGTGTGACTCAGCAGTGACGAGTACAGAGCTCCAACTTCTAATCCTGGCTGTCCACTGACAAGGATTGGTCTTTGGGCAAGTCCCTTCAACTCTGAGCTTAAAAAGGATGAGATGAACTGGGTGTTGCCTTAGAACCTTTCATGGCTTGTATTTACTCCTTGGCTTGAGGCTGGGTCTCTAAAGTCACTTGTTTCTCTCTGGTTTTAGAGTGCTGTCAACCGGGTAACCAGCCTGCCCTTGCTCAACTCTGCGTTCAACCTGGTGTCATCTGCCTACAACCATACCAAGGAGACGCATCCCTGCCTCAGCAGTGTCTGCAATGTAGCTGAGACTGTGGCGGCTGTTGCAGTAGGGAGTGTGGTTGGTGGGGCACAGCCCATACTGGACCAGCTTGAGCCACAAAGTAAGTGAGGAGGCTGGAGAGACCCCCCTACACAGAAGGGAGTAGGTGGGGATGGGAGCTTCATCAGCCTGTTGGGTGACATCCATCTCCTTTAGCACACAGTTCTAGTTAACTGTAGCACTGAGTCATCCACTCAGCTGTTCCCAGCTCCTCAACAAACCCACTGAATTTGGTGGATGTGATACTGTTACTAGCAGAAGTGAAGTTTGGCCTCTTGTCTGTGGTTTCTTTAAGTCAGTAAGTAGAAACTGCTATGAACATCCCATCTGGTAGTACTGGTGTCCATTCTGGATATTCAGTCTCTTATCCCAACACTTTCTAACCCTTTAATCATCCTGCTCACCAGAGACAAGTACCACGCTGCAATTGGAGCAGAGCTGCCAATTGCTAGAAAGCTGGGAAGGCAAAATGGACATTACTTGAACCTGCCAAACTGTAAGGTTTGATTACTTTTTAACAAGACCCCCCCACACACACACTGCACCCCAGAGCAATGATTTTATTATTTTTGCTTGTGTTCATGAGTGTATCCCATGTTGGCTATTGTAAGGTCAAAAATCCCTCTCCAAACTGAAGACTAAACTGGTACCTGTTCTTTCTGTCTAGTTGCACTTGTAAATGAATATGCTTGTAAAGGACTGGATCAGCTGGAAGAGAACTTGTCTTGTCTTCAACAGCCAGCAGATAAGGTAAAGTAAAAGCTTTTCCTGGGGAAGCCATGGCTTGATCTCTTGCTTGAGGGAACTGTTATGTGTAAAGAACTTGGGGAAATAAACTTCAGCAGCACTGCTTTGCCAGGTCAGTCCCTGGTATGGGCTAGGGGACTTATTGCAAGTTGAGGGCTGGGGATGTCTTCAGTGTTTGGGAATGAACATGTCCTTGTAAATACAGGTGTATTATTTCCCCAGTCTCCCACAAGACCACAAGCACAATTTAGCCATGTGGAAAAGCTACCTTCAGGGAGGGAAGATCTATTTCAGGAAAAAAATAAATTTTTTCTGCCCCTTCCTGTTGTAGGTCTTCTCGGACACCAAGCAGCTGGTTTCCACCAAAGTGATATCTGCTATGGATGCTGCCTGTGAGGCAAAAGAAGCAATGGCTGATAAAGTGACTGAAGCTGTAGATCTCACTAAAAATGTTGTTGGGGATAGTGTTAAGCTGACGAGGTCAATGGTCACCTCCAGTGTTAGCAGTGCTGTGGAGGCTGCTCAGGGTGCCAAGGACCTTGTGACTAACAAGGTGACTGAAGCAGTAGACCTCACTAAGCATGTTGTGGAGGACAGCATTGGACTGACCAAGTCTGCAGTTGCTTCTACTATTGTTGATGCTGTGGAGGCTGCCCAGGGTGCCAAGAACCTTGTGACTAACAAGGTGACAGAGGCAGTGGACCATAGTAAACACATTGTGGAAGAGAGCATTGGACTGACCAAGTCTGCAGTTGCTTCTACTATTGTTGATGCTGTGGAGGCTGCCCAGGGTGCCAAGGACCTTATGACTGACAAGGTGACTGAGGCAGTAGACCTCACTAAGCACATTGTGGAGGACAGTGTTGGACTAACCAAGTCTGCAGTTGCTTCCACTATTGCCAGTGCTGTGGAGGCTGCCCAGGGTGCCAAGGACCTTGTGAGTAACAAGGTGGTGGAGGCTGTGGACCTGAGTAAGCACATTGTAGAGGACAGCGTTGGACTGACCAAGTCTGCAGTTGCTTCTACTATTGTTGATGCTGTGGAGGCTGCCCAGGGTGCCAAGGATCTTGTGACCAACAAGGTGACAGAGGCAATGGACCTAACTAAAGTGGCTGTTCAGGATGGTGTTGAGAAGACCAAATCAATGGTCACTTCTACAGTCAATACAGCTCTGGATGCTGCATACAATGCCATAACTAGCAAAATAAACGCAGCCCTTGAGCAGAGCAGAGGGGCCATCCAGGAGAGTGTGGAGATAACCAATTCAGTGGTGACCAACAGCGTAAGCAAAGCCAAGGCAGTGGGCCAAGCAGTGGCAGGTGGTGTAGAATCTGTCCTGGGTATATCAGAAGATCTGGTGGATCACTACCTTCCCATGACAGAAGAAGAACTAGGTGAGAAAATGCTTAGCTGGCGGATGTAAATGCAAAGCCTTTCCCACATGACTAGAGAGCACCTGATGCTAAAAGTCATCTAAAGTAGACAGGTAGCTCTGAATTTGTCATCAACTTGGCTTTGTCAACATTGACTGTCCACATGCTATGGGACAGAGTTCAAGCATTTGCTAGCTACTTCTTGCCCTTTAGCCTCAAGAGAAACGCATGGGTGCCTGCTTCAAGCTATCTGTCAAGTCTGCTTATCTGGAGAGAACACTGAGTGGGGACTAGCCTACCTTTAATATCTGAGCAACTGCAAACACTATGTATACAGCAAGCTTCAGCCTTCATGTTTTACAGTGGGAGCTCTTACCTCTTTTTTTCCCCTCTGCTCCTTGCAGCTGGGGGAGTGGAGCACAGCTACATCTCTGTTCTTATTTCCTCCAGGTAAACTTGCCACTGCTGTTGAGGGATTTGGTATGGCTTCTGTGGAGGAGCAGAAACAACAGCAGAGTTACTTCGTTCGTCTGGGTTCCCTCTCTAACAAAGTCCGCCACAGAGCTTACTGGCACTCCCTGAACAAGCTGCAGCATGTTAAGCAAAGAACCCAGAACGCACTCTCGTACCTACAGCTGGCAATAAACTTGGTACCAACATGCTTTTTTTCTTTTTCCTCCCATCTGTAGTCTTCCTGCTATAATAACAAGATGTAGCTGCCTCTTCCATCCTGCACCCAGCTGCATGTCCTTCTGGGTCCCTCCCTGTCTGAAGTGCTTAGGACTACTTTTGCTTCGCTGATTGTATGTGCCTGCAATACAACTACACTTCTCATTTTTTCCCATCAGATTGAATCTGTGAAACAGGAGGCTGGCCAGAAGCTTCAGGATGGGCAAGAGAAGCTCCATCAGCTGTGGGTGGACTGGAGCCTGACCCAACCCAAGGGGCACCAAGTTAGAACAGCCTCCCAAGCAGAGGTATACCTATACAGGTGTATGTAATCAGGCCTCTTGTGGATGGTGTGCATCTCATCTGCTACAGTAGCTGAGCTATATTTCTTTCCCAGCAGATAGAATCGCGGACTCTAACTATGCTGCATATCATCACCCAGCAGCTACAACCTGCTTATGAGAATCTGAAGGCCAGCATCCATGGCCTCCCCAGCAACATCCAAGAAGCTGTGCATCAGGCCACTCGAAATATCCAGAAGCTCCATACTTCTTTTTCCAGTGCTAAGTCCTTCCAGGACCTCTCCAGCACCACCCTGACTGAGAGTCGGGACTGGGTGGCAGAAGCCCAAAGGTCTCTAGATGACCTGTTTGAGTATGTAACTCAGAACACCCCTCTAAACTGGCTTGTGGGTCCCTTCAGGGCAATAGCTGAAGTGTCAGAGGATAGCAGAAAGGAGAAGAAAGATAGGACTGATATAAAATCTCCTGCACTGGAAAAGGCTGCTACAGCAAAGGAGGTGGCTAAGATACCTGAAGAATCAAAGGGAGCAAAAAGGATCCTGGGGGAAGTGTGTGAAGTGCTAGAGAAGCTAGAAGAAAAGCTAGAGAAAGACACAGAGGTGGCATTGACTGCAAAGGAGATAGTAACTAATGCACCAAAGGAAGATCTCTGAGAAATTCCAGCTCCTCTGGCCAAGGCCCCTTGGCTAGAACATCGCTTAGTCTTTCAATCATGTGCCCAACTGCTGATCACACCAAGAGTGCCTGTCCCAGGCTGAGCTTACAGTAAGATGTAGTTTGCAAGGAGACTTGATAACCAAGCTGGGGTGATTCCATATCTTGGCTCTTTTTTTTTAAGCATGCTGCTCTGAAAGGGGAGATAGAGGGCCTGTACTTTGGCTTTTTAAAAAAGTTGGCACAGCTCTATGTGTGAATGGCTCATTCTTGCTAAGACAAGTTGTGGGTGAGAAGTGGTTTCAAGTTATTTTAAATGTTGGATTTTTTTTAATGAATTCATCCAAGCTGTGGAGATCTTGAAGAGGATAATGCACTTGACCTTTGATAGTGTTTCCCTCCTACAAGTTTAAAACTAATGCATTACAGATATTACTTCCTTTCTGACTGTTGTGCTTCCTGAGAGGCTCAGCCCTGCAGCAGACCAGGAACAGCTGGGAGCAGGAGGTTTCTTCTCAAAAGAGACTTCTCCTTATGGATCGATAAAACAGTTGCTCTTATATCAAGAAACACTTGGCAAGGTGGGATTTTTCTCTTAAGCATGCCAATTTGCAGTGGGACTATCTTTCCTAGTCATATAAATGACTTCAGGGATCCTCTGTGTTTAAGTAACTCTGTGAGTGACATTTTGCAGCTTTTGCCAGGACTTATTCTGCCATGCTTATAGGATATTCTGTCACTAAAATAGAGGTAGGTACTGCTATTTTTTTTCCAAGCAAAGAGTATTTTGTAGTCATTCTTCATGTAACTTATTTTGTCCTGGTATGGCACCAGTGCTAGGGCTGGAGTAATGGCAAAGAGATTTCAAAATAAAACTTGAACTGCCTTCAAATAAATACCTGTTTCTTCTCTGTATACAAAGCTGCAGCATCGTGTTCTTTCCCTTAGCTGGGGGTGGTAGGAAGGTTACATTTAACAAATCACTTCTCGTTATTCTCACACAAATGTTTTTAGCAGATCCTATGTTCTGCCTCAAGCTTTAGTAGAAAAGGATCTTGACAGTTCTGCCCTTAGGCCTGTCCCTGCCTGTACCCCAGCTTTGGCTGCAGCTGCAGTGCTGCTCCTGTGGCCACCGCTCTCCAGCCCCCCCTACCCCCAGACCTGTCCCAACGTCTCCAGCCATACTGCTGCTAAAGTAATGCCCCTAGTCTCTCGCTGGAGGAAAATGGGGGTGCCCATATGGAGTGTGCTCTTACCAGCTTGGCTTAATTACCTACAGGAGCTTTTATAGTGTGGGGGGGGGGTCGGCCTGGACCACGGCTTCATGACTGCACCGCCTTTCCTCCGCGGGTTCAGGGGGCAGCGGGAGCCTGGGGCCGGGGCACGGTCGGGCTGTCCTGTGGGTAGGGGGCTCCGTGCCCAGCCCCGGCTGCCCGGGCTCCCCTCGGCCCGCTCCGCCCCGGCCCTGCGGCCTGGCCCCGCTCCGCCCCGCCGNAAGCGGAGCCCCGGCGACGGCGGCCCGGCCTGGGAGCTGGGGCGAGGCGGCCCCCGTGGCAGCTCCGGCGGGGAGGCCGGAGCAGGACCCGCCGCAGGTAGGCTGGCCCCTTCCCTCCCCTCCCCGCCGCCGAGAGGGCCTGGAGCGGTAGCGGCAACAAAACGGTGGGGAAAGGGTGGAAACGGTGCCGGGTTGCTGGGCTCGACGCGAGCGGGTTCACGCCGGGACCCTGCCCCGCACGCCCGCCTCGCGGCCCGAGAGGTGCGGCTGAGAATGCTGGAGGGGCACGGGCGAAAACCTGCAGAAATTTGGTGAAGAGTGGGGCATTTCGCTGAGTCACAAAGCGGAAGGGCATCAACGAGTTTCAAAGGTCTCGCTCTGCTGTTTCGAATGCCCGGCCTTTCTTTCCTCCCATCGGTCGTTTCAGTGAATCAGAGGCTTTCATTGAAAGAGCCATTAACTTCCTCAGGTTCAGCTTGAGCTCACTCATTAGGCAATTAGAGGATTTTTGCGATAGAAAAACAATTTGAAATTATGAACTTTCCCCGGCTGAGAGCTATTTTTAAACACCCCAGTTTCCTTTAAATAGAGAAAACTTGTCCACGAGGTTATCAGCGCCAGGGAGCCTCCCCGAGCAGCCTGCCTCTCACAGCGTGCAGACCTGCCAGCGCCCACGCTGCCCTCCGGTACGGACACGTCTGCTGTTTAATTTAACCCCGCTCAGCCGGCTTTGGTGAGTGCAAAGGCTTAGGAGAGCTCAGGGATTAGATCCACAGTTATATCAGACAGCCCGAGAGCAGATGTGTGCGGGTTAGCAACCTTCCTGGCAGGGCGAGAGCGATTTGGAAGGGCTTCCTCTAAGCGTGCTTTGTTCCCCAGCTGCCTGCTGCAAGGAGCCTGTGATGTCCCTGGAATCAGCCGCTGCCCTGGAGGGGCCCCTGGGGGAGACGGGTACTTGGATTTACCCAAATACGTTATTAGTTTAGCAATTATTTTAAAACAGTTGTAACTAATGTGAAATGAATGTGAAGAACTTGCTCTTTGCTTAATAACAGAGTTGGAATAATGTGTGGAGCATGTCACATGCACTGGCATATTTGTAAGCACTAAACGGATGCCAAAATATTTCAGGGCTGTGAGGGAGAGCCTCGGAGCTCCCTGCCTCACTATTTCTGAATGTGTTGCCTATGTTCTTCTCACAGGTTCATCTGGCCTGTTCTTCACGACAGAGACGTCCCAGATCTGAGATGAGTCCCTGAGCAGCAAAGAGCTATTGCTTGCACAGTACGTGAAGTACGACCAGGGCATCACGGAGCACTGCAGGGAAACAAACCTTGACTCCAAATTCTGTAATATGCTTTTTCCATCCATGCTGCTTCAGTCCATCGTCTGGGCCACCAGCTGATGAGATGGCACAGAGCGTCGAGCTCCAGCCAAGTTTTGAGGACATTTTTAATATTCTATCCCAGATCCCACAAGATAAACTCCTTAGCCTCAAATATAAACTGAAGTATTTGATATTTGGGCGCAGCAGCACATTACTGCAAGCCATGGTCCTGCTCACTCTGGGACAAGAAGCAGATGCAAGAATTTGTCTGAATGCCCTGGGAGATGACCGGGCTGCCTTGTACATCCACGAGACCAAACTGGGCCCTGCAGGAGTGCAAAAAGATGGGGAGAATTTGCAGCCCCCCCAGCTGGATGCCGGTGCCATGGCGCTGCTGGCACAGATCTACTCACTGCTGGCAAAGGAACAACTGTGCAGTCATGAAGCTGTGGTCAAAGCTGACCAGGCTGCCACCAACGCCTGCAAGGCCAGCAGGGACGCTCAGAGGGACACACTCAACAGTATCCTGGCTGGGGATCAGGAGAAATGTGGCTCAGCTATCAGCACGGTGGGTTCAGACGGCAAGTTTCAGACGCTGAGATCTGATGTGAGCACGGGATTTCTCCAGACTACCAGCCCAAACAGCACAGTGAAAAGTTCCCCAGTGCAGATTAGAGCCATCTCAGACCTTTCAGGCCCACGGACCTTGCACTCCTTAGGGAGCTCTGCTTCTTTCACCAGTCTCCAGATCAGTGAATCGCCAACAGCTGTTTTTTGCATGCAGCCTCCTTCCCGTGAGCCCAGCCCGCTATGCAAAGAGAGCACCAGCAGTGCTAGACAGCCTGACGGAGACAGGCAGAGCCACAGCCTGCAGGAAACAGGGTGCGCCAGCAGCCCCGACACTCATCCCAGGCCGGGCACAAATGCCCAAGTCCCCCGACTGGAGAAGGCTCTGCAGGTCAGTTCCTGTCGTCCATCAATCCCTATTCCTGAAACGCAACTGTCCACACCGGGTGCTGTGAACCAACCTGTTGAAAGTAGTGACATTTCCAGCACAGTGACAGCAGAACCTCAGGCACCAAAAGAAAGCAGAGACCAAAAGCCAGAATTATCTACAGGTCTTCCTGATTCAAGAGCCACAGTGGATACTGGTCCCACCTGCATGCCCATAGAGGACTCCTATGTTCCAGCTGGCACTTCCAACTCTGCACCTGCTTCCACTTCAGCCCATTCCTTTCCTCCTCATACCTACTCCTTCTCTTCAACCTTTTCGCCTCCTCTTCAGGGCGTTCCTTACAGCTTACCATATCCCTATCCCATCCACTCATCTCCCTCTCCAGCCTGCCCTCCTCCTTTCCGAACTGTGGAATCAGCATCGGCACTAGAGCCAGATAGCGGAGAGAGAAAGTTCTTCACTTTTGTTATTCTGCATGCTGGGGAAGATGAGCATGTTGCCTGTCGAGTCAAGGACCTGCTGGAGAACATGGGGGTTCCCAACGGTGCCACATTCTGCGAGGACTTCCTCATTGCAGGACACGGCCACCTGACTTGCTTTCAGGATGCTATGGAAAACTCTGCTTTCATCATCCTTCTGCTGACCAAGAACTTCCTGTGCCACCTGTGCATGTTTGAAACAAACTCAGCTCTGATGGAATCCATCCAGCGACCATCCAAGCACAACTCCGTCATCCCTTTTGTACCCAAAGAGAACCCCCCGGAGCGGAGTGAGATTCCCAGCATACTCAGTGCGCTGGTGGCCTTGGATGAGAACTCTCCTGGGTTTGCCAGGGTAGTGCAGAACACCTTTACCCCCAGCAAGATCAACGAGAGGAAAGCCCTGTGGTGCCAGATCCAGCAAGTCCGAGAGCAGAGAAGGAAATTACAGCTATACAAGGATCAGTACCAAACCCTGCAGAACTTAGGTGCTCAGACCCTTGGCTCCCTTTCCCAGGTGGCTCCGTCAGCAGCACAGCTGTGTCTGCCAAGCTTAGAGCAGCTTCTGGAACAGCTCATGCCTCGCCACTCATCCCAACAGTGCTATCCCCCTTTGGGTGTCCCTGCTGCCGCATACCCACCTCCCCCAGCTGGTCACCCCATGGCTGCTCAGCTGGGTCCCTCTCCTTCCCAACCATTTCACCTCCCACCGGGCTACCACAACGTGATGCCAGATCCAGGAGGCGCCCAGCCCATCATCATTCAACATGCTCGAATGGTTCAGATTGGGAACCACAACACAATGCAAGTGGAAACTGCCGCACCAGGTCCACAGGACAGTGAGGAAGAATCCAGGGAGAATTCTTGATCAGAGATGCAGAAGGTCAGCCAGGGCCAGAGACACTCACACTTCATTTCAAACCCCAGATGATAGTGATTCTGCTGGAACTGGGACTACTCTTATTTCACTGTGGGTTAAAGGTACCATTTTGTGGAGCACAGCAGAAAACTACCTTCTTTTGCATTGGACAAAAGAGGTTGCAATCCCCCGAGACTATCCATGTGTTTATTCTCAAGTAATTTAAAAAACTATTTTCCTGATTTTCTAAGGGTTACTGAAATGTTTTAGAAATAAATTTTAATTAATTTGTCTTTCTGCAGTTCTTTCCTGTAGAATTAGGAAAGGGACAGTTGGGGATATCTGGAAAACTTCTCTGCACGTCCGTACCTCAGGAATGGAGGGGGCTGGCAGATGGCACATCTGGATTCTCTTTCATAATCTGCTGTTGACCAAGTGATTTGAGGAAAAATCTTCAGGGGGTGCTTTGGGGAGTCACTGTGGCCCCGTCAAGGTGCTAAGCACCGCGAGGTCCCACTGTTTTCTTCTGGCAGTCCTCTTTGCTCGTGGTTGCACGGCGTCCTGTTGGCCCTTCATACCAATGCCTACTTAGTGTGCATGGCACGCTCCCCTTTCAGCAGTGTACCAGCAGTGCCACTTCCCCCAGCCTCTCTCATCAGACCTCAGAAGATACATAAAACTTGCTTCAAAAACTTCTGAGAGGCTGCAGGCCTCTGGGCTGAGGCATCAAGAGATCACTGTTCTCAGTTCCCCTCTGAAACTGCAGAGGGAGAAGCTTTGTGTTTGTGAAAGACAGAATTCCCATGTCCCTAGAGGCATGGTTTAAGGACAGTATTTTTATATTTAAGAAAACTCTGTTCAACTCAAAGGACTGAGATTACACACCAGGTACAAGGCTAAACAATCTTTGCAGTAAAGCTGTGCTTTGGAAAAAACATTACTTAATGAAGGTGGAATGGAAGGGGGGAAATTCTGGAGAAAGCCTGAGGAGGCAGAAGCTGTGTGTTCTCCGTTCTTACCTGTTTTTAAAAGGTCAGAGAGGGGATCAGGCCCTGTTAGACTGGCTGCTATGCAGAGAAATGTCCCCTACTGAGATTACTCCATTATTTATGTTACCGTCTTTGAGGGAAAAATTTGACTCGAAAACAAAAGTGTTGAGCAGAGCATTACAGGAGCAGAGAATGGCCAATACTGTGGGAGACGTTGTGCAGGACCCAGGCTATATGAGACAGACCTCTCCTGAGCTTTTAGCACGAGGAAGGCATCTGCAGCCAAATGCCGGCCCCCTCGCTCAGCCTCTGATGGCTTCTGCCACGGCTGTTTGCCTGCTCTGTCAGTAGAGGTCAGCCCAAAGCCACCAAGCGTCTAGAAATGGGACTGCTCCCTCGCAGAGCAGAGCCAAGGCAACAGCAGCTACTGCCCCGGGGTCTCTGTGAGCTGCAGGGCAGCTCACCCTACTCCTTGCCCTAGGAAGAGCCAGAGAGCTTCCAAGTCCTCGTTAAGGTGAGCCTTGAGGGCCAATGCAATTGATACAGGGGATGTGACTTGGGGTGAAGCAGATGAGTCCAGCTGGAGAGTCTGACCGGCCATGAGACCTCATAGAGCTCATGTGCCGCTACGCTTAAGCCGCAGCAGAGTGGTGCTTTCCAGGATCACAATTGTCAATTTAAATCCCATAGAATTTCCTCTTAAGAGGCTACAGGACCCTTCTCATGGATCTGTTCGCAGAAGGTCTCTCTGCCTCCCTCCCCTCAACCTCAAAGGAGGCTTAGCTCCTCCTGGACCTCCTTGGCTAAAAACTAGCACAAGACACTGGGCTTGGACAAACCGAAGTCCTCCCTGTCCTGAGCAGAACAAGAACAACATAAAAGCACTGCTGTTTAAAAGCTGCCATCACTTGCTGGCTTCCAGCTTTGAAACAGTTTGGCTTTTAGTTTTAAATTCTAAGGACCCAATGACAATGGATTAACTCATTTATGCTTTATAGAGTCTGTTGGAAGCCTCAGAGTGATTGGATTCCTTCTAAGCATGAGGAAAGAAAGATCTTATTTCCTCTTCTCTACGTCACCTTTGTTTGAATGGGTGTTGTATTACCGCAACGCCTGTCATGCTGCAGTTGTTGCTGTGCAGCCACCAGGACAGTCCCTCCCCTTGGGAGAAAACATATACATCACTCCTTCCCCATCTATTCTGCTTTCTATAAATAAACGTCATGCAAAACTGGTCAGCTGGAAGCTGCTCTGGCTTGTAAACAACCGTAACAGCCACATCGAATTTGCCTGGACTGGAGAAACAGAGAAAGACACAGCAGCAGACTGTAGAACACTCTGCAGGTTTGTTGGTTTGTTTGTTTTTAAGCTTACTGTGCACAGAGGGCCAAGAGGCTCAAAGGTTAGTGGGAACAACTTCCACCTAAGAGCCACAGCCCTGTTTCAGCCGCAGCAGCAGGTTCACTCAGCCCATGTTTTCAGGGCCCTCTTTGCTGTTGCTCACCCTGGAAGGAAGCTTTGCCACCCAGGCCTTGTTCCCACCAGGAGAATGCTGGTGTGCTTGTGGCCCTCTGATTCTTCCTTAGTTTCTCTGTGAACCTGCGAAATGCTGACACAGTATCCCTATCTTTGTGCTCCAGGCCACTTTGTAAACACGGATCAGATGTCATTAGGAGGCTCCAGAGAGCTCCGCAGCCGTCCATAGAAGGGCACCAGCAACTGGCTCCAGGAAAGCCCTGGGTGAATTTCTCACCCTTTTGCATTTCTAAAGAAAGCTGTATGGGACGCTGTATTGTCCAGAGAAGTGACTACAAGTAAGAGATTTTGGATTGTTTTTAAAAGAGAGAAGAGCATCTCTTAGGTTGTAAGAGCAAATAAAAGGCAGATATTTCATTCAGGGAAGTGTACAGAATGGCTCCTGCAGCAGTGTGCTACGGGAGGGTCTGTGGCCCTCAGCGATAACCCCCCCTCTCTGTCCAAGGTAATTACTCAGATAAAATCATCACTGAAAGGTTTCACTGTTCCCCCCAACTCGTTTTGCCTACTTACTGGAGCTGGCCCAGACAACACCTACAAGAAATAAGGACTGTTCATTGTAATTACCTCTAAATTCATGCAGTGATTTCTCCCACCCAGTAATTACCATCAACATTTAATTGCTGGGTCCTCACTATGACTACAGGTTATTTACGTGCTTAAAAATAAATAAATAAATAAAGCCCCTTTCTCTCACACAAAGCATCCTCCTCCACGAGGCTTTCGTACGTGACTGGATCCCCCAGCTACCTGACCACAAGATCCCAGCTCCAGAGCTGCTCCCCGTGCCAGCTGGGGAACAACTTCCTTCTCTCTCTCCTCCCAGCACCTCTGCACGGGGGGTGGCAGTCAGAAAGCACCGCAGTCCAGAGGCTAGCTGGTTTCTTGTACCTGCCGTGGCAGCTGCTCACCTCCATACCTGCAGATCGCTTATAGCACAGCAGTACTGATGGGAGAAGTAACCCCCACAGAACTGCAGACACTGCTTAAATGTCATGCTTAGCATTTTCAAAGAAAACAAAGGAAAACAGAAGGCAGCAACACTGATCAAGCTGTTGAGAATTATTTTTGAGGGACAATCAGTGAAGGGACAAACTTTCAAATATTTTATCCATCTGCTCCCATCCTCCCTGGGGAAGGCTAACCATTTTAGAAATCCAAATCCTTGTTGGGGAACTAACTCCCGTACCTTTAATTCCTTTGTCTGCTTTTGATTTCCCACTGACAGCTCTGGGCTTTAAAAACGAATTGATGATAGCCACGCTGCATCCCTCTTTCTGCTTGTCCCAGTTGTGTGTAAGGCAGGGACTATCTGAGTCAACAGAACATCATCCTTTCCCACTGCTTCATTTACATCAAAAGATAAAGCAAAGTATATAAAGAAAGCTGTCATTTCAGTGTCAGTGTTTCCTTTTTCAGGGGAAATGTTTGCAATTGCAGTACAGATTAGCTCTTCCCATGAGTAAATTCAGATGCAATGAAACAATCACGCCTGTTGATTGCGAACGCCCAGTATTACCATACCCACAAGTGTACCATCCCTAGGAAACAAGCAAGAGCTGAAAACAGAGGCTTACCAGCAAGAAGTCCAAGACACTTGCATTCTAGCAGCCATTTTTTTCTTTTATTATTTAAAGTTAAGAGCGCTCATCAGCTCACAAATTAACAAATTGCATTCCTGCAGTTTAGATCGTTTCAGCCAAAATGAGGAAAAAAAAATAGAATGCAGCTAAACTATGTCTGCACTTTACATCTCAATAAAAGTTAAACCTTGCTTTATAAATAAAAGTTATAGTTAACACTGCAAAAATGTAATGGCAGATCTACAGTATCTTTAAGGGGCAGAGAGCATTGGATTATTGAGGCTTATGGATATGCTGGCTTATAAATACACGTAGAGAAGCTTCAGAAGCATATAGTGCATGGTTGTTTGTCAGGGTTCTGCACTCCCAACCTTGCCCTTTCCCAAAGCTCTGAGGCAGCTGCTTCGCTCTCAACTGCGCTTTCCATTCTGCCCAGGGCCAAAATATGAGCCACAGGGTGCCAAAGCCCAGTGACTCCCCCTGCAAGGAGATAAACTGCTGGAACAGCATTATGTTTACCAACGCTGTTTACCACCAAGTAGGGTTCTGCTAATGCAGGCAAGTACCTACGCTGAGACTACAAATTTAAAGAGAAAAAATGAGTTGTGTGCAGATTCTAATTAGAGAAAGGAGCTTGTCTGAACAGTAGCCAAATGAGATTTCAAATTCAATCCTTGAAGTAGCACCATCCTCAGTAAAGTTACAAAAAGAATCAGAAGCCAAAACCAGATGCTAACAACCCACTCCACGTAGGTCTTCAAAATCGGATAATTAGCAGAGCCCACGGGGCTGATACCAATAATCTCAGAAGAAGGCACCTTTAACTTGCATTTCTTGCTTCCTCCTTCAGACCACCCTCATGCAAACATGCCACACTCACTCACTTGCTTTAATAACCCCCCGAACACCACCCACACTACAAGTACCTCCCATCCTAGAAGGGCTTGCAAGAGCACATCCTCAAAGATGCTTCAAAGTGCTCGGGTTTGGCTCTCAAACCTGGCTATATCCATCCTGTACAGCTCAACTTGAATGCCTGCTGGGCTCTGGAGCTGAAGGACCCCATGTTAGGGAGTCAACGTGTGCAGAATGGGCAAGGTAAGGGCCTGAACTCCACTCCAAAATTAGTATTTTGGTTCTAAGGTCGCAGTTTTTCCTCCCCATTCATATAAACCAGTATCTATTGATGAAACTATATAACCAGAACTGACCTTACTATATCTTACAGGATTGAAGTAGTCTTGCAGCATAGATAGGGCCTGGCTCTAAAAGAGAAAAAATAACCCAGGTTTATGCACAATCATTGAAATCTCAGACCTTTAACACCACTTGCTACATGGCCAACCAAGGAAAAAGGAAAAAAAAAAGTCCTCAGCATACCCAGCCCTACTGTCATGCAAGGCAACTACCTCAGCAGAGAATAAGCCACTCGGCTGTTAGACTCTTACTGTACCAAATCTGAGAAGGGGGCGGGGAAAGAATTAGTTGGAAGGTATTTTATTCCTCACTTGCATTCCTATCTATTCAGTATTTGGGACGGGAAGGACTAGAGCACGTATGTGATGTGTAGCTGCTCCAAAGCTTAACGCTGTGTTAATCCAGCACTAATGGGAGAGGCAGCAGGTCCCAGGGATCTCCATTTTCCTTCCTTCTCAGGATAAGACGGTTGGTATGGGAAAGGGCAGGGGCTGCAGCCTTCTCTGGATACAGTGCACTGGAGATATCTAGTACCTGAAGATGACAACAATGAGGGACAGCCATGAGCTCCTGAGCCTCCTCCTCCCCTACCCCTGCACACGCCAGCTTGATGGTGACAGATGAGGACAAAGCTCGCAGCCCATCTCAGCACAGCGACGGCCTTCGACACCTAGACAAGGATGGCCCGAGATCTCAGGCTGCGCCACTTCTTCGGGGTGAAACAGGTGACAGGAAAGGCTGGGAGCTTCAGCTCTCCCACCCTAGTGCAGTTCAATGAAGGCTTCCAGTTCCTCAGGGATGAAACCCTTGTAGGGAATCTTGTGCTTGTCCAGGGCGCGAGCAGCAAGGCACTGGAGGGTGATGTAATTGAAGGGCTGCATCATGCTCTTGGTGAGCAGCTTCTCATCCAGCAGCTCATAAGCAGTCTGCTTGAAGGCATTGGTGGCATCCATGTGGGCTCCAGCCTCCATCAGGGCACTCATGATCAGCGGGCAGTTGTTGCGGGCAGCAACATGCAGCGGGGTGTTGTTGTCATAGTCACGGCTATCTGGGTCAGCCCCACACTCCAGAAGCAAGTTCACAACGTGGAGTGATGGGAACTTGCCCACTGGATAACGTCCCACTGTTGTGGTATCTTTGTCCACAGCCATATGCAAAGGAGTGAAGCCATTCTTGGCCCGGGGGCTGCATTTCAGCAGGCGGTAGATAGTCTGGCGCTTCTGGTGTTCCTGCTCTGGGGTGCACTCCACCTTCTCCAGCAGGAAGACTAGGTGGAGGATAATGGCCAGCGTCTTGGTGAACTGTGCTGAGTCAACAACAGGGTCCTTGCCGTGCACAAGTGCCCTCTCCACCTCCCGGACGCCTTTGCTCAGTACTCCCATGAGATCGGAGAAGCCCAAGTGGGTAGCTAAAGTGCCTTTGGAGCGGTCCTGAAGCACGTAAGAGAAAAGCTCAGCAAAGGAAAGGAAACTACTGGCAGTCATCGGGCTGAGAGGCTCCAGGTTGCCTTGCTGCATGTCCAGAGCATATTTCCACAGGTTAATGCAGCGTTCGAAGTTGCCAGAGTCAGCATAGACGGCCCCTCGGTAACGGATGTAATAGGAAGTGTCTGGGTGCGAAGGACCCAAGATGCGCTCTCTAATCAGCAGTGCCTGCATGCGCATCTCATCAGGATCAGTAATCAAGGCTTCCAGTTCCTCCAGCGAACTCACTTCCCGTGAATAGTCGTACGCCAACACCAGCTGCCGGGGCTCAGGTTTAGGCAGGTATTGCCCACCCTCATATCGAAGCTCCATTGCCCTTCGCCAGTACTTGTGCGCTCCCAAAAGGTCACGTTTCTTATCCACAAATGTGGCACCTAGCAACTCCAGTGCTTCCACAGCAGCCTCTCGAGTGCAGAACACATTAGGAACCTGCTGTTCATCCTGACTGGAAGCTGAGGCGCAGCATCTCTCTCGCCCCTCTTCATCGCAGCCCTGAGGAGTTTCCCGACCAGCACTGCAGCACCTCTGATGGCTCACACCTGAAGCACAGGTCCCGCTTTGGTTCCCTGCAACCTCCTCTTCCTCCTGCTGCAGCCCTCCCTGGATGAGGTACTCCACAATATTGGTGTGACCGGTGACACTGGCAGCTAGCAGAGGAGTCATGCCATAACCATCTTTCTCCATGCGAGCTTTAGAGCGGAGCAGTAACTGCAGGATCTCCAGGCTGCCGGACTCAGCGCAGTCATGCAGGGCTGTATTCCCCTTCACACTCCGGCGGTTGACATCAGCCCCTTTCTCTAGCAAGTAACGTGCAATTTCCCGGTGCCCTTTATAGCAAGAAATCATCAAACAAGTGTGTCCGTGCCGGTTAGCTACTTCCAGGTCAGCGCCACGCTCCCCGACTAAGTAGCGCACAATCTCCAGGTGCCCGTCAAAGCAAGCAGCCCGCAGCGGCGTGGAGTTGGTCAGCGTGGTCTGGTTCACTGAGGCGCCGTGATCCAGGAGGCTGCGCACCACCCCCAGGTGCCCGGCAGCAGAAGCCGCCCAAAGCGGTGGGGCCCCCTCAATGGTCTCTCCATCGAAGTTGACAGAGCCCCCCTCCTCCACGCGGGCACCGCAGTGATCCAGCAGGTACTCCACCACCTCCAGGTGCCCGTGCCGGGCGGCGATCAGCAGCGGGGTGCTCCCTCCCCCGGGGCCGTCGCCCCCGCCGGGCCCTGCCGTCAGCGCCTCCAGCTCCTCCCGGCTCCGGCTGCCCAGCAGCTTCTGCAGCAGCTTCAGCTTCCCATCGCGGGCCGCGTTGTACACAGCCGTGCGCAGGTCCATGGCGACGGGGGCCGCGGCGACCGCACCGGCGACCGCACCGGCCACCTCCTGGCCATGGACCGGCTGCTCCTCCACGCCCCCAGCTCGGCCCGGGGCAGGGAACGGGCGAGGGCGGCCCCCGCGGAGGAGGAGCCCTACGGGACCGCAGGCATCCGGCGAGACACCCCTCGCCCCGCCACAGCAACCTTCACTCTCTTCGCCCGGCCGCCATCTTAGGTTGTAACGCGAAACAAAATGGCGCCCGAGCGGGTCCGGGGGCAGGGCGGGAGGAGGATGATGGGAAATGGAGTCTAGCGTCCGAACCGGCCCGGCCAACCCCGCGGGAGAGGCTCCCCGGAGACTCTGTTTCCCGGCAGGCAGCGGGAAGGGGGCTGTCGCCGGAGACCGCGGACAGTGCCGGGACCCCGCGCGAGGCACCTTGGGAAATGTAGTCCCATTGGACCCAGAGGACAGCCCCTCCCCAGGGATCCCCGGAGCGCCTCGGCCGCGTTTCCCAGCGCGCCCCGCGCCGCTTTAGCGCGGGGGCTTCTGGGGGAGGGAGGAGGAGAACGCCTTGCGGCGGAGGGGGCCGGGCCGNGCTCTCCCAGGGAAACGAGACCGGCGCGGGCCCCGGGCTGGGAGTGTGGCCCGGGGCAGGAGGGAGTGGAGCCGGTTCTGAGATTTGGTCAAAGGACGGCCAAAAGACACTGCTCGTTGTGCCTGGGCACCCCGAAAGCTCGGGAGGGATGGCCCGAGGTCTCAGCGCTTGTGCGAAGCGGATAGGATCTTAGCTTTAAAAATTGTTCTGTAACTTTACGTGTGCAGGTTTCACCGGAGGTTTTATTTCTGTTAAATTCCTTGAAATGATTGAACTCCAAAGTACAACAGCTACACGGCATGCTAGTTCAGCATTAGTCCAGCATATTTTTAAAAAGAGTTGTAGTGAATCATTTGGGTTTGGTAGAGTGTTCTAAAGTGTACAGCTTGTCTGCCTAGGACGCAATAGTCTGGAGGTAGCAAAGACTTCTGTCCAAGCAGCAAGCACAGATTTATTCCCCTTGATCCCTGCCATAGGACAAGATGTACAACTTTCTACATTCCTGAATGGTAACACGGAGCTAGGAAAAGATATTTAAGGCAATAGTTTAGATTAGCAAAGCTTTAGTTACCAGAACCTATTTTTAGGGTGTAAGTTGAATTTACGTTGCTCTAATCTTTATATGGGGAATTGGCACAAGGTTTCTCCTGTTGTGTTTTATTTATAGCTGTTTCTTCTCCTTTCCAGGGAAATAAGATTAGCCTCATTATTTCCATTACTATTACTCTGTCTATCATTATTATTATTCAGTCCATCCATCCTTCCACCCATTTAGGTCTTGTCTGGAATTACCTAGGATTATCCTGCTAATGCGCGTTGCCTTCACACAGAATATCATTTTTGTTGCTAAGAAACTGCTTTTGCATAACAGACAGTGTGGGCCTAATTTTCACTTCAGCAGCTGTTAAAGTCAACGGGAGCAGCAGGTGCTCAGTGCTCCTGAGAGCCAGAACCAAAGAGTCCATGGCAGAATTCCCACACAAAGTCTGACTGTGCATGCGAGTGTGTCATCTATGTGTGCAATGTGCTTGGGGACAGAGCAGCTTCACATCTAAAAGAAAATGAGCAAAGGTGTGTGAGCATCTTTGGTGTGTGCATGCTGTGCAAATGCAGTTTTCTGTACACCAGGACAGAAGTGGCTGTGTGCGGTGGAATATTAGCTATTTGAGACTATTCCTGTGTCCCCTCTGCACACAGATGTGCAAATACGCACCTACATTCACAAGCTAAAAATTGTGTTTTCATAAGCAAATCGCTGTCAGCAATGAGTTTGGGTGCACGTGATCCATTTTATTAACACGTGAGGCTTCATGTGCGTGTCTGTGTGCTCTAGCTACCTACATGTAAATATCAAACAGCTAGAAGTGTGAACAGAACGTGTGCGTGCGTGGCAGTGCACCTGTACACAAGTCTGTATCCCCACCTGTGAACATCCATGTGTGAAACCCACAGCACTCGGGCTGTTTGTGCTGCAGCAGGTCAGCCGCAGACACAGACGCAGTGACATTTCGTCTCCCTGCGGTCTCTTTCATGTTGCTATGGTGATCAGATGCACTCACACTTTTATCTGAAGTATCTATTAACTAAAGCTTTCTATTAATTTCCCCTCCTTACAATGAATATGGAATTCACCGGAACACCAAGTAAGCTTTTTAGCTCCCAAATCTACATCAGAGCCTGCCCTCAGTTCTTGGGCAAGCTGTCAGAAACATCACAGGGTAGAAGTGCAGCTGATAAAAATGGTTTTTTTTTCATGAATAAAGAAACTGCTTAGTAATGAGAAAGAGAATAAAGAGCACAAGGAGTAGTGTCTCAAAAGCTTCTCCTTGTAGATCCTGAGACATGGATATGAAATAGTTGAGCCACAGTACCTCACCCCTGACCCAGCTCTAAATGGATTATTTGGTCTGGGAAGTCAAAGACAGCTGAATGTGGTGGTGACCACCTTACATCAGCTTGCCTTGAGTTGATGTGCTGTAACAGCAGCAGCCTGAAAAGTCTGGGGCAGGACATTGGCTGTGAGAGGGGCAGAAAGTAGCAGTGCTCTAGTTTGTTCTGATCAAATTCCCTTGTCACGTTGGTTCTCCTGCTTCCTTTGGCTTCTCTTACTGAGGTCACCACCAAAGAATTAATGTCCCAAACCAGGACACCAAGGTCCCTCCCAGGATGCCTGGAGACGTCGCCCAAAGGTGGAGGCTGTCTCCTGAACCAGACCGGCATCAGAGGTGCGGCTCCCACTTCCACTGACACAGCACTCAGGAACAGGAGAGGTCTGCCCAGGTGTAATGTCCCATCTAAAAGTGCGACCGCGTTGTGCATCGCTGCAACGGGCGAGCTGCCTTGCATCGCGCACAGGGTGGTCCTGTGTCCTTGCAAAGAACTCAAGCTACCGCTTCTTGTCACAGAAGCTGCCAGGAAACCTTCATATGCTACTAATGCAGGGTGGATCTGAATACCTGGCATAGAAATGAAGGACTAGAAACTATCGTGTCCCTCATCTACGGAGTGTGTCCTCCACAAGGCCCCGGAGACTCCTGTGAAGGTTTTGCAGGGTAATGCAGATAAAGCCCCAGCCAGTATTCTGAGAATACAGAGGGAAATTAAATACCCACCAGAGGAAAAGAAGATAAAAAATGAGACGTTTTGACAGGGCTGCCAGATTGTGTGGCAGGAGGGTTAATTTTTTTTGAAACTGCCATTTCATATTCCCTTTCAGACAAGCTGAATTACACAGTACTGGCTGCTGGAGGAGTTGCATAATTTTCTTCACAGAAATAATGACAGGGTACTTAAAAAAAAAAAAAGCAAGTGAATGGATGGCTAAAGTGTTGGGCAGAGACTTAAGAAAGCTAGGCTGAGATCCTACCTTCGCTAGAAACTCCTTTTGTGACCTTGGGCTGGTCATTTAATCTTCCTATGTCCTATTTCCCTGCCAGTAACATGGGAATAATAACTGTTCTCTGTCTTGCTTATTTAGGCTGCAAACTAAGTTTACAGGTTGCATCTTCTGTGCTTATAGGGCAACCAAAGCCAAATAGTTTTGATTCATCCTAAGGTGTCTGGGACAACAATAATATACAAAGTAGATAACAATAAAAGATCTTGGATATACAATCTGAAACACCTGAGGAGAAAGATGAAGAGTTCCTAATCTGTTGTTCCATATCTCTTTGCTCAAAACGTGGAGAAGTTTGGATCTGTGCTAATAATTCCAAAGGCATATAAATACTTTAGGAACTAAGTCCATACTGACTTACTGAATCCCTGAGTTACTTCTGAAACTGTGAATGGATAATTTAGATGCCTGCAAAATTTTCTGCAAGGTCTTTGTGCTTAGTCTGTCACTGCATTGAGGGTTAACAGCAGATTGGGTCAAGATTCTTGTTTTTTGAAGTTTAAATTTAGGTTTTAAATTTAAGTTTTTATTAATCTCTTCAGCTTTTAGGGGTTTGTCTAATTTGCAGAAGTTAGAGGAAGATGGCCTCTTGAAGTGAAGACAAAATCTCCTGTATTTTTAAGTAACTACATGAGAAATTTGCTGTACAAAGAGAACAATTCTAAAAATAGTGAGAAATGGCACCGTGACATTAGCAGGAACAATGACCCAATACCCAAGTTGCCGCAGGGGCTTTTGTCCTATAACTACCTTCATCATTAGGACTTGTGATGACATTATTTTCTGTGCTTATATAGGGCATGAGGCCATTGCTACCTGGAAGGAAGGATTTTGATCAGACTGCAGAAGATGAACAAGCAGGAGAGGTATGTTGGGTAACACTAAATCAATGTAGTTTCATTTACATTAGACACCAGCCTGGCAATTTCAACATTAATGGTTGCACTACTGCCCTCTGAATTTCTGTAGCTTTATTATATCAGTGGGGGAGTGAAAGAGAGGGAGAGTGTGTCGCTCATGCTTGTGATACATGGGTTTTTCTCTTTCATGCATCATCAATGGATAGCAATTTGTACAGTTGTTAAATTCCTTTAGCAATAAATTTCCTGGGATAAGTATTGCTCTGCTTCTACCTGACAGGTTATCTAAGATGATAATAACAACACTGTCTTTGGATCTGGACCCTCCCTCTTCCAAACTGAAAGGATGAAAGACTGGCTCTGAGGCAAATGGCAAGGTAGCAAGAGCATCAGATTTGGACCTAAGACTTGGGTTCAGTTTGCTTTTGTGGAGCCATCAATTTCCTTGGGGTGTTTCGGCAAGTTATCTCCTCTATCCCTTGCCACAGTTCTCCTTTGCAACACATGGCTACCTGGTAAGTGCCATGACAGAATAAGGTGCTCAAATACAAAAGCAATGAGGAACATACAGGCTTCTAGATAGGGGACTGTTAGCCATCCTCCTAAAAGGTGAGAATCACTATTTCCTTCTACAGAGGTACCAAATAAGGCAGAGACTGGCATAAGAAGTTGTAGCAGGTCAACAGATGTGTAGGAAACAGAACCTGGGAGTCCTGATTGCTGTTCAGCACCAGCTGCAAACGAAGTATGAGGACCCACTAAGAACCTGGCTGCAAGGACTGTGAAGTGTGTTTGTAAACCACAAAGCAGATTGATTTGGAGGTCAGTGGCTGTCTTCATCTTGCAGACATTCGCTCTGGTGCTGTACTGCACCAGCTCTACAGATGACTTTCCAAGTAGGTTTCCATTTTCAACCTAAATGACCTAGTTGAAGGAAGAGCCAAAAGGACTTAGGTTCCTAAATCACATAGGCTGTAATCACAGAATCACGGAATTGTTGAGGTTGGAAGAGACCTCTGGAGGTTATCTGGTCCAACCTGCAGGCTCATGCAGGGACACCTAGAGCCGGTTGCCAAGGGCCATGTCTAGATGGCTTTTGAATATCTCCAAGGATGGAAACTACAACTTTGGGCAACCTGCATCAGTGCTCAGTCACCCTCACAGTATAGAACTGCTTCCTGATGCTCAGACAGAACCTCATGTGTTTCAGTTTGTGCCCAGTGCTGCTTTTTCTGGCACTGGGCACCACTGAAAAGAGCCTGGCTCCATCCTCTCTGCACACTCCCTTCAGGTAGTAACAATGACAAGTGTGCAATGCTGAGCAGACAAAGAAAATGCTCTACAGCACCACCAATCCAAACTATTAAAGACATTTCAGTACTTACCTTTACCACTGGCCTCAGCAGGATTCAGGAATTTCATTTTCACACCTAAATATCTTTGAGAATAGAGGCTCTGGGTGGTATTGAAAATTTACTTGTTTCGGTTTTTAAAACGCTGTTGGAAGCAATGAGCTAGACTTTCAAAACAAGGAGGATCTCTAAGTGCCCAGCAGACCTCAGCAGCTGAGGTTCAAGCCCTAACTCTGCCACAGAATTGTTGTGGGGTCTTTGAGTGAGGCACTTAATGTTTCTCGATCCACATTATGAAGATAGTAATAGTTGTTTTCAATGAGAAATTGCTTTGAAGTAAAAGCAGGTGAGTGGCATGCTTAGAGAGAACTGCTCATGGCTGCAGGATGAGCCCATACAGCTTGGTTCTTCACAGACACTCCTCCTGCTGCTTCACTCAGAGCCCAGATTTGGTTAACTTCAAGGGGATGAGAGCTGAGGAGCAGAGTAAGTCACAGTCTCTGTCTCAGGGGCTGATACGACCTCCAGCCTGCCAAAGCACTTCAATACATACTTAGCTTTCAGGTCTGGAGCAGCTGTACCACAGACGGGGCTCTCGGCAGGCAGCTGGACCAGCTCTGTGTCCCAGCCCATTCTGTCAGCAATCTCTCCTACCAGTGAGGGTGAAGATCTGCACTATATGGCAGGCTATGATTTGTTGTCACCTTTATAAATCAGAACAACAAAATCACTAGTCTTCCACACAGAGCCAGACCACTGAGAGCAGCACCTCCTCCTTCGGGACATCCTCCTTCATTTCTTCTTCTGTTATCCTTCCTTACTTGTTCTCATTCTTTCAACACTTGCTTCTCATTTCAGGGATGGATGCTAGGCATGTTAGGCAGTGCAAAAAAAGAAAAATAGTGCTCTTTGTGAGACCGTGTCAAATCTCACTATAATCGTCTATCCAATTTTGTGACTGTACCTGTGACTTTCTGCTCCATTTTCTCACTCAGGAGACTATATATGCCTATAAAAATTTGGATCATGTATTTTTCAGGGATATCAGGACTCAGCAGGATCTCCTTTTTCCATACCCTATGATAAACTTCTCCTGGAGTGCTCTGTCAACCTGCCTATCTCTCAGTTGTATCTTGGTCTGCCTAAAATAAGTAAATGCAATATATACTTGGGAATGCTAGTGAAAAGGAATCAGGCAGCAAAGAAAAAGATAAGATAATGATAGCACAGAGTTTCCTGGGATCCTACTGAGAGACTGATTTAAGCAAGAAAAAACAAAACCTTTTTGCTGTTTCCTTTTCTCTGAATTTGTTGAAGAGCAATCTTTATTTCACCCCAGGTTTAGCTTTGCTTCCACTCCCCAGCTTTCTGCTGTTAATACCTTGCATATTTCATGAATAACGTGTGAAAGGACAATGCTGGCTCACATCCAAGGAAAGGATCTTGCATTATTCCTTTTGACCGCCATTGTCTGAGCGAGGCATACTTACCTCAGCCAGTGGAATCGGGCAAGGGACGGCATCCTCCCTGTCGTCAAACCAAGCCTGTTAAATGTACTTTTGTGAGCAGTTGTAAAAAAGAAAAAGAAACAAAAGTATCCTTCAACAGCCTCTGCTCTGCAGAGCTGCTTTGCTGAAAGGCTTCTTTCATAGAAGGAGAAAGAATTTTCAGCAAAAGGAGAGAGTTTGCTGGTGCTGGCAGAGGTTGTGCCCCATGCAAGCTCACGGAGCGAGTCCAGCCTCTCCCTCTCCTCTCCCTCCCTCTCCCCCCTCTCTCTTTTTTTTAAACATATGTGCTTTGTATGGACACTTTAATCAAACTCCAGATGGGTTGTTTCAATCTGGGGATTTGCTCTGCTCAGGAGATAACAATCCATTGTGCTAGCCTAGGTAGCAAGTGTGTTTGTGATAGCTGGAGCTGATACCAGGAGATGTCCAGGTGGTCTTGTTTAACAGGGGGTATTAGCGATACTGCCATTGTCCGGGAAATCAGATAAAACTGCAGTCCAGGTGTTACCCTACACCGTGTTTGTGTAATGACATTGCCAACTGCCGATTGCTACCTACATCAAAATAAAGACCAAACACGGCAGAAGGGACAATCCTGGGTGATATTTTCTGGTACAAGATCACCATCATCCCCAGACTTCCCAGTGTGCAGCATTTAAAGTGCAAAATTTAATCTGAATAGAAAGTAGAACACTAGTGAGCATGCACCCCTTGCTCATACTGAATACAACTTTACTTTGATACATGCCTGTTCCTGGCCTGTGCTTGGATTTCCTAAATTCAGGCATTTCCTCTAAACTGTAGCATATTTTCTGCCATGCCACAAAGTGTATACAAATGAAAATGCTTTGGGGGGCGTGGGGGGGGGCAAGAGAAAATGGTTTGGGAATTGCTAACTTGGACTGTAATCAGAACAGAACAGAACAGAATAGAATAGAATAGAATAGAATAGAATAGAATAGAATAGAATAGAATAGAATAGAATAGTTCAGTTGGAAGGGACCTTCAAAGATCATCTAGTCTAACTGCACTATCTCAGGTGACAACACTTTACAATTGTTCTGGAACTATGCTCTGCCTCACACAGTGATGCACCAGTTTGGGGAAGGGATTTGCCACAAGTTATCGCTAGAGGAGCACATAATAATCAAGAGAGAAGTGACTGTTTGGCTTCAGCAAGGGAATGAGGTCCTCTGTGTTTCTACACATATGTATTCCCTTTTAGGAGCATGGCATTTAGTAGAAATCATAAATTCCGTCCAGTCTCAGAGGTGTGCGAGACTTTTGTCTAGACTTCAGATAGGGTGATCTGTCTCTGTAGGGCCATATTTCTCAATGTGACATTTTTCAGGATGGGATCTGCCACTTGTAGTTTGTCCCAGAGATTTCAACAATGTGGAAGCTTATGCCTCCTTGTAATTGTGGCCGGTGAAACCCACAGTGCTGAGAAGCCACTGTAGTTTCTTTGTAATTGATTATATAGATAAGATCTAAACTTAGCTACAGAACATGGTGAAAAAAGCCTGGTTAGAAAGAATAGGGACTCAAGAGCTTAGCCTCCAGCTATCTGAGAAGAGACTGGCTCATCACAGAGATCCCCAGCTGCACTTCCAGGCTGTAAATTAAACAAACAGTATTTCCTATACACCAGACCGCAGGGATGGTAGAAAGAACAGTGTGGCCTTATTGCTGTTATTTCCTTTGGTTTCAATCTCTGTCCTCTGCCCCCCACCTCCTTCTCAGACTAGTGTTGCCCACTTTACCCGATTTGTTATTTATTACAATGGTTTAAAGAGAGGCAGGGGGAAAAATGCTCAGTGCAAATTATATTTTGAGCTGTTGTGCTTTGCCTCTTTGGCGGATAATAAATCTCTCTGGCAATGCTCCTCTGTATAGGATTTGTCATTAAATGCAATTAAACAAACCCTGCAGGTGTCCATGATCAGGCCTGCAGCAGCCCATTCACAACTGCAATGTTATTATCATCCTGACAACAAAACACCAGATATTTCTTGAGCTCCTCTGATCGATGTGCTTGCCTGACATGGAACTGGAGGGAGGAGAGAAGGGGGGAACAGAATGGTTCAAATGCTCTTTAGACTTATTGATGGAAAAGTCAAGAAGCTACTCAGCAATCAGAGGGAAGGTGGAAAAAGAAAAAGGCTAAGGAATAGGAGGGCTGAAAAGAAAAAAATTAGAGAAGAGTATTTGGGAGCAAATATATAGAAATGAGGCAATGTACCTCATCATATCCACGTACCCAATGATTTTGTTAATGTACAAGACTAGAATTTAGGAGACGTGCAAGTGAGGTACTTTAGGTATGACTCTTCTCATGCAACTTTAGCCTGATAGCAGTAAGGCATTTAGTGTTAAGTGAGTCACGTAGGCTCCCTTTGCAGTCAGTGCAAAAATTAATCTCACCCTAAGACAGGACTTGACTGTTAGGTTGACTTGTTGTCCAGACATACCTGTCTGTCTCTGTTAACTGTAGCTGAATTTATGTGAGTAGGTTGGATCATATATCCAACTAATTGCAAATCCTACCCTTAACAACCAGAGGAATTGGCTTTTGCTGAATGCATATTCCTTTCTGTCTTCATTCACAAGAACACATTTCCTGGTACAGCTATCAGGACTGCATGCTACAGAGACATTGCCAATATTTGTAGAAAGCAGATGCAACAACTTTGCGGCAGAATTGATGTGTACTCTGACAATTGGGGATCAAGAAAAAAGTCCCATGGTTTATTTCAGCCATCCCAGGCAGCCTGCAGAGTATGAAGGTCAGGGATTCACAGGGGACTGCTTGCCATCAAGTCCAGCGAGGGAAAATTTTGCAAACACCAGTCAAATTATCCTGCCTGAATCATTTGCTCAGCTCAGCCTCAGGGTGCTCTGAGGATAAACCTCTTTCCTCTTCCGTTCTCACCCCAGGAAACCTAGTTTAGTTCAGCTGATTGCTGGGGCACATATAGAATTGCAGTGACAAGGGATAGCTTATATTACTGTAGCCCCTTTGCAAATGCACAGTAACACAGAAAGAAAGCCATTTGTAGGTTGGATAAAGGGAGTTAAATGAGTAGACTTCAGTAGTGTGTGTGCATAGGTAGAGTGTAAGGGATCATTGTTTACTTCTACAAAAACTATTGTCAGAGCCTTTAACTAATTATGCAAAGGTGATGTGCTAAGTTTTTATAGCCTCATCTGAAATGCCCAGTAGGGCAAACGGCATGAAACCCTGATTGCTGGCATCGAAGATGAAGTTGAGATTACGGCAGAAGGAATTGGGATTTCTGCTATCAATCTACAGGTCTCAGGATGACAAATTCCTTGGGCCGTGCATCTACATCACTATGAAGTGCTGGTCTTTGGCTCCTTGGTTGCTAGGGCAGTCCAGGTTTCTGTACCAAAGAATGTCCTCTTTTTCTTACTCTCCTATTCAAACATTGGAGGATTTCCCCCTGCCACTTTTTGTGTCCTTCTTTTCCCCATCCTATTACCACTTAATCTACTGGTTTGTGCCATTAGCAAACCAGTATGCAATTATCTGGTGACACAAGTCAGCATTGGTCTACTGAAGCTGGCAGAACTGCCACATTGCTATGGTATCACAGATTTTGGCCCTCAAGTCTGGCTACCAAGCGTCAATTCACTGGACACACCAATGGTTCCCCAGTTGTGGTCCATGGGTCAGGGGTAGTCTGCAAGGCCATGTAAAAATCCACAGTTACCAGCAGTATTTATGAGTAAGTCCATTTTGCATGGTTTCACATATAGTACCTGCGAACATCTGAGTGTGGCACTGGTTCAAAACTTTTGGGAGCCATGCATATGTGCAAAAATAGCAGTTTAACTGATAAGCACAGCATTGCCTGCCTGTAAGCACTGCTCTAGATTCCTCCATTTCACTCAATTTCTGCCTAGACCCTGCTCTCAGACGTGTCTGCCGAAATCTAGAAGCATCTCCGATTTATTCATCCCAGATGCTGTAGGATTTATACTGGGGTGACAAAGCTGACACAAAGGGATGTGCTCTATTCTAGGGAAACAGACAACCCAGCAGACAAGAACTGGCATGTCCCAGCTGCCAGTCTGAGGAGCCCAGTGCCTGTTAATGAGTGTCACTGGGACAGATCTTCAGCTGGCGTAAATGAGCGCTAGCTGATTCTAACTCCACAAGGACTTCAGTGGAACTCTGTTGATTTACACCAGATGAGCAGCTGGTCCAGGGCCTGGGCTAGCCGGGGAAAACCCCCTGGAGTTTCCATCAGTGGGTGTGAGAGTGGGGTAGAAGCCAGCTGCATGTGTGAAGGGGTGCAGGAGAGCAGGCAGAAAGCAAATGAAGGGAAGAATGGGAAATGCACATCTTATTGGATTGACTTCTCCAACAAATATATTTTTTCTTCTTTCCACTTCCCTTCTTCCCCACCTCCAGCAGCTCCTCTCTCACACTCTCTCTCTGCTGCTCATCTCCCTTTGTGCACCTCTTACCCACACTCTCCTTTCTAAACAGGTGCAGTTGCCACTCAATAGACTTTAATTACCACTTCAAGGGCTCTCACCAGGGTCTGTTGGGAGGGTGGAGATGAATTTTCCTGAGGATTATGCTTATGTCTGAGTTCTTTTTAGTCAGATGGCGGTATTACTGTCAGTCTGCATCCTTCGAGAGATTGTTTCTTCATCTTCTCTCTGCTTGTGTTAACAAAAAACAAAACTGCTGATAAATGAAAAGAAAGCAGCTATTAGCTACATTAATTATCAGGACAGCAAATTGGTCTAGAGAAAAATATTATGAACAGTTTTTAGGCAGGAGTCTAAGCTGGACTTCTAAAACATTATTTCTGCTTGCAAATAAAAAGCCCAATTTTCAGAAGTAGGATGCTCAGCATCTCCAAAGGTTTCTGTGGGAGACTGGGGTCTAAAAATACAAGTTGTTTTTAACCACTTTACCTTCTTTTTGCTCTGTGCTCTTCCCATCATATCTCGCTGGAGAAATGCACTGTTAATGCATTCTGCTGGTACCCTGGGGGATTCCTCCAGACCGAACATGTCAGTTGATTTCTGTCTTCAGCATAGTTTGCCTACGATGGAGAGTTATTCCCAATGTTTAGCTAGTAAAACAACATTTTTACTATTAAGATCCCCTTCAAAAGACAATCCTGGAGAATGCAGAGCAGAAGCTTATGTCCATCAGATCCGCTTGAAATTGTTTGCATAGTAAGTGAACATGCACTGGTGTTAAATGCAGATACGCACATAAATGTATATACATGTTTATATGTGCTGATACATGCGCCACTGGAAAAGATAGTAACCGCAAACGTAACAGTATCTTTTGGGGCAGAGAAGGTTTCCAAATATTTTAAAATAATTTTGCTTTTGCTCAACATTAACATTTTTAATATTTTCATAAAATGAGAAGCAGGAAGGAGATTCTTTTATAGCAAATTAAGCAACATTTTCTTCTGCCAGAATTAAGTTTATTTTCCTAAACAAGCAATTCAGCAAACTAGGGAAATACTTAATGTAACCAAATCTGCATTACTGTGAATGTGTTTTCTGTGAAACATTTTGCCTAGGTCTGGGAGAATGTAGTTTTACATTAGGAATTAAGAGACTCTGTATGATCTGTAAAGGCCAAAGCCCAGCTTGTATTTCTGGGTTAGCACCCAGGCTCTTCTTATCCCTTGGGCATTACTAACCTTGCAACGAGGCTCAGACGCTGCTCTGAGGCTTTTATTTGTAGTCTCATCCATGCACCCAAATGGCATTCATTTCCCATCCAACACAGTCTGCCCCTGTGCGCTGCTGTCTGCTCTCAGATCTGGGCTTTTGTTGGTATCTGTAGTACAAAGACTGAAGAGATGAAGGAAGGACAGATGGATAACACCGATGGGAATATGTTGGTAAAAAAGCAGAGCAATCATAATTGCACCTCTGTACTAAGATATCACTTTAGTCTTGGTTTGGGAATGTTGTGTTCCTCCTTCCTTAGGCTCAGAGTGCAACTATGACCTAATAAAGTAATGAGGTGCATGACACCGTGGACTCGGCCTGGGACAATGCTGCCCGATGGTACAGGGTCAGTGATGGTAAAAGGAAGAGGAATAGTGATGTACCTACAGGGGAATTCTCCCTGTGTGAGCACGTCTATGCCACCTCCTCTGGACTTTCTTCTCGCTCAGGGGGATCCATTCCCCTCTTCTCCATCAGGAATCCTGCAGTCCCTCCCTCTCTATTCCTGCCTTCCCTGGCCTCTGGAGATCTGCCAGCCCTCCTGACGCCTGTTCCCATTCTCATTTTCCCCTGATCATCTCAGGTTCTGTCCTTCCACTTCCTAGTGTAGCTCCTTCTTTTAGCTTCTAGGATTTAAAAATCCTTCTATCTTCACCACCTCTCCCCTCCCTGCTTCCTTTTCTTGTGCATTTTGTTTTCCAGGTCTATCTCCCACATGTTCTCCTGCCATTGATGTGGGACTAGGATGAACATTGATCACAGCCATCTCAAACCCATCTCTCTCTTTTCCCAAAGAGCCAATGAAAATGTCACCCATGAGATAATCATCATGTTGCTCACGTCCCTTAATTGCTCTCAAAGTACACATCCAGGCTGCAGAGCCTCTTTGAAAGGCAGGTTCTGGCCTTTGGCACATTATTGACAGGCTGTTGATAGGCCCCTTTGTTGAGGAGCAATTTTGTCCCTTTTGCTGTACAATTTTTTTTTTATTTTTTTTTTTAAGACAGCCCTTTCAGAGAGTAGATTTTTAAAATAGAGCTGAGCTTCGAATGAACAGACACCAGACTTATTCCTGAGAAACAGTGACATACATGTGAGATGAGAGCTACCAGCATGTTTCATGCAGGACTCCATACAAGAAATCAAAGCTACGATGACTGATAGCCTCCTCCCTAGTTGCGTTTTATTCCTTCCCCTCCTAGACCTGGTAATTAGGTGTTTACTTGTGGTGTATCACTAAATCATTAAATGCCTTGTGTGTTCCAGTATATGGTCTCTGGTAAACAAGTAAGAGAAAGTTGACACTCAAGCTGTGTGGCAACTCATTTGTATCTATTAGTGATAATTCTTTTGTTTATTTAATACCTGCTGACTAAAATGGACTAAGATTTCCTCATCACAGCAGCCCTTCACTGTCTTAAAAGCTGCACAGATCTGGGGCAATTGCTTGTGTGCATGCTAAAAAGTAATACTTGGGAGCAGAACAAAGCACACTTGCTCCCCCATTGCTGTCATGGGTGGAGATAACAGTCTGTGATCAGTCTGTGACACATGGCTGAACAATTCTCTCATCAGTCACTGGATTCCCCCAGTACACACATGCTTTAAAGCCACCCCTTTAATACAAATTTATTTTAACATGCCCTCTGTAAGCTGGGGTCCCACCGTGGTAGGCACTGCGTGTACATCTTGAGTTAACCTCGCTGAAGCCTTCGGCATGGCTGTACAACCAAGTCTCTCTCTAACTAGACTTTCAACTAAATCTAACAGCAAAATCTCCAGGCTATATGCAACTAAAAACCAATCCTGAAAGAAATGAAATTCTTTCCTCTCTGAAACAATGTCCTTCGGAATGATTTTGCTGTTAATGAACCCCAACTGAGCTGCTGTATTTTGGAGCCACTGGTGTGCATTTTAACAAGGAGCTCTCTGTGTGTGGATGTGCATCAACATAGCCAGCCCCCATAATGGAAGTCTGTTCAGCATTGTAAGTCCCGCATTAGGCTGTGCCCGTAGGAACCCTGGGAAGTTCCACTGAGACTGCCTGAAGGTAATCATCTCTCCCAGCCTCCTGGCTGTCCCTAACCAAGTGCTCCGCTCGCATCTATTCTAGGAAACAGCTCTGGAGATTACAAAGTTTAGACCCTAATGCATTCACTAGCAACAAGGGGGGAGAAGTGCTATTTGATTATAGATGAAAAGGAAAAATGCAAGGGGCTTTGGTATTCAGAAAAATTTCCAGCATGCTGTGATTTGGTTGTTGAACCCTGTAAGGGACTGAAAGCCCTTGAACTTCATTGTTTTCTCTGAGTCAGTACAGCCAAATCATAAGCAATACTTGAAAAACATAGTCCATCTAGAATTTATCATAGAGTCCTTCACGATTAAAATGATGCATCCCAGTGCTTCCCATTATAAAAACTTATTTCATGCATTACATCCACTTAAATAAATATATTTTTTTTGTTGTTTAACAAACCCACATCACAGTAAGAAGAACATACACGTATTGTTTAGATCAGTGCATGTTATACAGAATGGAGTCCATTCTGTCAAAATTCAGGAAAAGGTGTTCTGTCAAACCCATTCCCCTGTTGATAGGCCAGCAGAAGAATATAATGCCTGTTTTCTAGAAAAAAAAAAAAAAGCTAATTTCTTTTTAAAAGTTGTGTATTCATTAATTGTTATCTATTGTTCCACCTACCTGCGTTGCACTTCATCAGGTTATGTAAAAGCTGCAGATACCTCTCTTGCCAAACACACCTTCGTCAGCAAGTAGTGAGAACTGTGCTAAAATAAAATGTTGGCTGGATTAGATGGAGTGGATTAGAAAGATGATAAAAGATAAGATAGGAGAAAATAAGACAATAAATAGGTCTGGCAAGATACATGGATAATCTTCCTCTCAGGCCAAACATGACAAGATAATAACCTTTTTCTTTTCTCTAGTTCCATTTGCTCTTGGATCTCTAGAGCTTTATGAATATCACTTAATTTGGTCTTCTGGTACGCCTGTAAAATGAGTATCACAATGTCCATTTTTACAGAAAAAGAAGCCGAGGTACATTACTTAGGAATAGCTATAACTTTAAAATTAGCATTGCAAAAATCAGCCAAACTGTTCTCTTTTGTTGGTTTGGTTCTTAGCAATCCCTGTACTCAGAGCCATGCGGCACACTGAAGACAAGCTGGTAAAATCAGAGCGCTGCAGCCACGTTTTCACAGCTCCCCTCTGCCACGCTGGCTGCACAGCCAAACCCGAGCGGGAGCGGGTCCTGCACTCTCCTCCAGTCCTCCCTGTTCCTTCGCAGTGCCCAGCACCAGCTGGGGACAGGGACAGCACACAGGCAGGTCACAGGAGCTGGGCAATGTCCAGAGCTCGATGCAGCTGCTGTGGCTGCACGGCTCTCCTGCTCCCGTACCACGCTGGATCTGGAGGGCAGGTGTTGCACCTGACGATGTTAGCGGAATTGAGGGGATGAGGGTAGCTTTCCTTCTGTCCCTCGTGCTTTCAGAGTATCTGTTCCATAGATTATTTCTGAGCAAATCTAAACAACCTATATGAGAACTGACAAGTTTGTTAGACATTCGGGACGATGACAGCACTTCCCGAATTCAGAGAAGGCTTGTCCAAACTGTCCTTTTCTCTCCTTGCTCGGGAGAAATTCCCATTGCCTCTGCTAGATTCATTGCAAGGTCTGAGGCTGCAGCCTGCAAAGCCTTGGGCCCTTTTCTGAACCCTTTGACTTCCAGATGGCAATGTCTTAACGGAGTGGGAGGTCCTAAGTAAAGTTTTCCATCATTTTGTGCCATTGATTTCTCCAGGTACATTGTACCAGCAACACAGAGCAACAGAATATTTGACTGGACAGAATTACAGACTGCAACGTTAATAATTCTGTGAGTTTTACTGAAAAGATTTGTTGTTGTTCTCCCTAGGAACTGTGCAATTTTCTCCTTCTTCTTAAGAGAAATGCTCCTTTCTAATTCAATGGCAGGGTGTGTTGTCATCTTACGGTAGCAGGTACTGACTATTGCTTCTGATCTGGGGGGCTCGAATCCATGCAATTTCCATCTGGGCTGGGTTCTCGTAGGTGGACTGTTCATCGTGCCTCTAGATTTTCAAAAGAAGTTAGCAATTCTGGATACCTTATATTTGTGTTTGAGGCACTTTGAAAAGAGACCAATTGCCAGAGAGGCAGGTGCTTAGCAGTCCCTGAAAATCAGGACTAATTGGGATATGTCATGCTGGGCACCTGAAAACATTAAATACTTTTGAAAATCATAGGCGGGGTGTTCTGTTTCTGAACATGACTTGGGAAGACTGTACAGGCTTAAGTTATGCAGAATAAAAAGAAGATCTTTGCATACGTTACAGAAATACCTTTGAGTCCTCAGTTCAGCCAAGTGCTTAACTTTGGGCATGTATTTGATTCCTGTGGGAATTAAGCGCTGAAGTTTCTGCAAGTGCATTTGTATTTTCCTGAAGCGGGGCCTGGTACCGTATAAGTTACTGTAGTTTTGTTTTATGAAAATTCTTGAGTCAGTCTCCAAATTAAAATAAAATAAAAGGCAAAATTCTCCCCTCTATGCTGAGGTGTGATGCTGCGTGGGACACACAAGGTTTTGCTGGCTTGTTCATACATTCACATGCAGAGCCACAGTCTGTACCACGAAATGCCTATTCTTTGCACTTCATAAAAAACCCAAAGCCTGAGTCACAGACTGTGTTAAGTGCTGAACAAACACAGAACAAAATGTCCATGCCCCAGAGAGATTACGGCCTCATGGAGCCAGGCTGCTCACCCTGGCGATGTATCTGTAGGGCTCGAATTAACGCAAGATTCCGCATGGCTGCAAACATGCACTTGAAAAACAAACAAATAATCCTGCAAACAAAACCCACCCAGCTCCTCCCCTTGTCCATCAACAACCCATTTAACAGCCCTCGTGTGGCAGTACTCCCCTCGCAGCTCAGGGCCCGCTGAAGGCAAAATCTTGGTACTGACCCTTCGCTTCGCTACTATGCACACACAGCTGTTTGTAAACAGGGTAAAACTAAAAACTCCACACTCATTATCCACCAGGAAGGGGGCCGTATCTCACAATCGAAACTCACAGGAGCCATCTGGTCTCTGCAAATAAGGGCTACTGGAGTCAGGGTGTGAGTGTGGGATGATTGTAGAATGTGAATAGCCCTATTCATGCGAGTAGTATAACAAGTACTAAGCTACTAACATGCTCAAGGCTCTGCTGAGTCAAAGAAAAATGTGGCAGTGAGCGAGGATTTTTGGTTTTGTTTTTTCCTTTTGCAGGGTCAAACCTGTAACTACAGAACTGGGCTTTTTTTAAGCCATGGGCTGAATGCTCTCTGTTCCTACAGTAGCCAGGATAATGCATGCTCAGTCCCGAGTTGTCAGCAGTGAACCATGGCCAGGGGTTTCAAAGCTGTTTGGAGGGCAGCTCCTTTTAATCTCAGCGAATGCTGAAGGCTCCAGATATCCTGAGCAGCCTTAGGATACTCAAACACAAATATCAATATTTAGTATTGTATTGACCATTCCTTAGCATTTTTTTTTCCTTTCCTTATATTATCTCTAGGCTTAAATTTAGGTAATTTTATAGATTAAAATCCCAGCGTCTATTTTACTAAGGACAAGATTTACAGAGATATTTCAGTATCTAAAGACAGATCATTTTGTCAGAATTTACCAATGAATTTGGAATCCCACTCCTACTTATTTTCAAGTGAGGTGTGTGCCTGACTTATTTTACAAATCCCAGCAGAACCCTAATGTCTGTTCTAAACTCAGTCAGTTTTAAAGAGGTGCTAAACAGTGACACACTTTGGGGCCGCACAACAACCAGAACCCTCGGTGAGGGAAGGCCTGCCTTTACAAAACACAGACATCAATTTTATCACCCGCTGCTCATCTCTTCTGTGCTTGGGGCTCTTATCACAACCTTAGGGTAGTTCCACAGGAGGTTTCTTTCTTTTGCTTGCCTAGTAATGGATTGCTTTGGAGGAGTCTGAATTTAGGATCTTTTAGTCTGAATTTAGAATCAGAGAAAACTCCCATTGATTTCAGTGTGCAGAAAAGCCAAATTCTTTGCTCAGAGTTGTTCCTTAAGATCTCATTCCAGTCCCGACTCAGCGACATACCTCAACCCTGCGGAAGTGTTTGCTGAACAGGGATGGATGCAGGTGCTTAAAGTGAAGCGTGTGCTCGAACGCCTGGTTGAGCCAGGCCCCTTGCCTCATGTTGTCCGATGGCGAGAATCGGGTTAGGTGGGACCACGCTCGTGTCGCAGTGCAGTAGTGGACCATGGCGCACGCTGACACACACGCACCTAGTGCGCATGAATGCAGGTGTTTGAAAGAGACTGGATGTAAAATTGCATGTGAATGCAGGTGTCTGGAGCAGGCATAGTGCCCAGGTCTGCATGCCAAGTTCAGGTATCTGGGGCTGAACAAATCTCTGCCAAAGAGAGAAGATCCTAGACATGTTTATCCAAGCGCAAAAGCTGTTGCAGATCTTGCGTCTGAAATCCACTCTCTTTTTCCTGCTGAGATTCCCAAGCACCTCCCAGTCTCCCAGCTACTCACAGCCTGAAACCCTACCAGATGCCATGATTGCAGTGGAAAAGCAGCTCATTACTGGAGTGGCAGGCGACGCACAGACAAATATTTGTGCAAGGCATACAGAGCCCAGAGACTGGAACACACTGTCTTTTTGATGGAAGGAGGAAAGGGGAAGGAGGACTTTGCCTGTAGCAAAATTAAATAACAAAAAGAAAAAAAAACACTATACAGTGTTTATTTGTAGTGAAATTTAAAAGGTTTCCTTCTTAGCAGGCAATGGCGTAACCTCATGCCAGATTGATTTCCAGTTTACAAATTTTGCTAAATACTTTAAGGATTGGGAACTAAAATGAATTAAGTTCAGATCTTACCCTGAATTCCCTGTTCTTCAGAGACCTCTGTGTGTTAGGATCTCTCAGAAAAGAGATAGGTTTTTGTCCATCTATGAGATGCATTTGTTTCGATAGCTACAGAAAATTGCTGGTAAAGAAAGGTTACAAAATATGCCCTAAACAAACTGAACTGCGACTCTGATTAAGCAATACACTCTGCACAATGCAAAATTTAGTTAACTTTGAGGATATGATACCATCTGTCCTAACATTTTTATAATAAATATTAGATCTCATAGGCAATTTTTTAGAATACAGAGATAACCCCCCAGAAGCAGGAATATGTATCTGGTGCAATATAATTCTCTGGCTTCTCCTCAAGTTCTCTTACATGCCTGTGTTGAGGCAGGAGATAAAAGACATGATTTCTTTCCCTTATTTTACAGCTGAACTTCAAAGGAAAAAGATGTTATATGGATGTCGTAAGAGAGATAGGACATGACAAACACTGAACCTCAGTATTATGTTGCATCAAAGAAAGATCACAAATTGAGTCACTGTGCGGACGCGGAACTGATAGAAGATGCTGTAAGATTTACAGACAGATAACAGACATATTTCTCCATTCAAACTCCATAGGCAAGCATTTCCACCATTAGTTTGTTCAAAGTATATAATGTGTATCTCTGAAGGCTGTGTGTATATTCAAGGCCTTAAATGAAATATCAACTTCCAAGTGTTTTTCTTTTTTTCCCCAATATTTATTTCAGAAACAGCAAATAGGAATTTCCTTAAAATGGAGAACAGCTTGTTTTCTTTTCCTCTCGGAGACCAACATTACTTAAGAAAAATACAGGTGTAAAGACAGGAGGTGGGGACAGTCTGAGCTTTGGATTATTTTGCCTTATTGAGCCTGTTTAGCAAAATATTTAAACATATGTTTAACAGAGCTGCGGGAGTATTTTCAATGACTAGGGATTCATTTAGTGAATAGTCTCAGCTTCCAAAAATGGAGATAAAATAAATGCTTCATTTGACAATAGTGATATGCAATGCTTTGTTTCCAAAGCGCTCAAGCACTCTACTTCTAACATTTTTGTCTCTTTTATTTTCTAAATGACACCTGTGGTTTAATAATCTAAACAAGAAAAAATGCTTTTTTTTTTTTTTTCAGTTTGTTCAAATTTCTGCATTGAGTCAGAGTTAAATATTTTAACAATTTAAAAATATTTTTAATTTTGTCAAAATTAAAAAAGAAAAACTTTCTTTAATTTGATCCCACTTGATTTTTTTTTGGGGGGGGTAAGCACTTTGTGAAAAAAATCCACTATAATATAACCATTGAGCACTTAAATATAGCATGATCTGTCAATGGATCCTAAATGTATTAAAGTAAGACATATTTTGAGTACTCAAATAGAATAAACAATTGAGGAAAAAATATTTTTAAATCACTATTCATGGAAGAATTTACTCCCAGCAGCATCTTGGCGAAATATCCTATTTCTCTAACCAACTAGAGAATTCTGAGAGCAACTTTATACACAAGCTACCAGTCAGCCACATTTTCAAAACAATAATTTTGAGTTTTTCAATATAAAGATTTGATATTGGAGTAGGTGGGCCGTGTAGATTACGTTTGTATTCGTGGAGTCATGCTTGGCTTCCCGAATTATTCCAGTCCCTGCCCTACCCCAAACCTGAAGCTGTGTGTGTCTTACCTGGGGCTGTCAGGGCTGTTCGGGAAAACGCAGCTCCATCTGCTCCCACCTCCCTTTCCACCACAGCCAGCCCTTGGCTCTCGGGCAGCCCCCAACTTTGCTGTTTGTAGCCTGCCTCCCAAAATGCCCCTTCTCGATGCAGCCGGGCGGGCTTCTAGCGTTTGTGTGGACCTGGCCGGACGGCACCCGGCCCACGGACCGGCACGGCCGGTTTTGCCCCAGCACCGGGCATCACGCGGGCTGGCCGGGGCCGTGCCCGCTCTCGCTTCCACCTCGCCTTGCTTGTCCCCCCCGAGCCCACTTGCTGTTGTCCCCGGCGGGACCGGACTCACCCCGCTCCCGGCCGTCCCCAGCGAGCAGTCCAGCGGCGCTCCGCAGGCTCTGGGAGGGGACCTGGCGGCGTTCCCCGCGGGGAGCGTCCTGCACCGACCCGCCGCGGCAGGTGCCGGAGCGCGGAGCCCGGAGCCCGGAGCTCGGAGCCCGGAGCGCGGAGCCCGGAGCCCAGGCCCTGTCCGTGGTGCTGATCCGCGGCTCCGCCAGGCAGGGGCACGCCGGGCAGCCCAGCCCTGCTCCCCCCGCTCCTCTTCCCCGGCTGCCCCCAGGGCAAGGGCCGGGAGAGGCCGCCCCCCGGCCACACGCAGGCTGTCCCCCTGCAGCCCCCAGGACCCTGGCCGCGGTCCCTCTGCCGAGCCCGCCGCTGGCGGAGTTGTCCAGCTCGTTGGCAGAGGTGGGACCGGCTCCACAGGTGGCCGGGGGGGCCCCTCGCCTTCCCCCAGGCACCTGCAGCATCCCCGGCTCAGCCCAGCCCTCTCCGCCCTCGGCCGAGCCTGCCTCCGCACCCCTGCCGGAGCTCACCTGTCCCTGGGTCACCTTTGCAAGCTCAGGGGCTGGGAAAGCTGCCCTGCCTCTGCCTCGGGGCTTTTATGAGCCACCGGGGGTGGGGGGGCGGCGGGAGGAGCACCCAGGCGGGGACTCCTCGCTTTGGCCAACGGGAGGCTGCTTTTCCTTGCAAATGCACAGATTGCACAGATTACATCATGGAGAGCTGCCTGCGCTTCAGTGTAAAAGTCTCCTCCTCGCGTAAAGGCGGGTCGGAGGAGTGCTGGCAGATAGCAACAGGTCTGTCCATTAGGGTAGCGACACCTGGACCCCTTGGAAATAGGGCAGTGGCGGGGAAGTGGGTTAAGAAGCTACCTCCATGTGGGACGCATGCTTTGCATACACCCAGGCAGGAGAGTCTGCCGGAGAGCCAACGAGTGTCTTCCTGCGCTTCAGTCTGAGTAAGGACCGACATGTTTTGCTTTGTGGATTAAGTTGCTCAGTGTCTCCCAGGACCAAACCCGAAGCAGCCCTGTTCTTTCCATCTTACCATAGCATCCCTCCGCCTGTGTTGCATGTACCCGCTGATTTCCCAGCCCAATGGATTAGCCAAGTTTCACCCTAACTTCTCAGCCTTTATCATCCTGTTTTCAGAGCTTACACAAATAACCAGCCCTCCATTTCTTCCCCGAGATTCTGAGCTGAATTACAACGTCAGATCTGAGTACCTAGAATCCATTTGATTCCTTTATGTTGCTAGTGCAAGGCCGTCAGACAGTTATTCCCTTGAGTGTGCCAAAGGACAAATCACTCGCCGGTGAGAACAAATTTATTTCCTAACCCTTATACCCAAGAGCACACATACGTTTCTGACTTTGGCTGGAGGGTGTCAGCTGGCATGGATTTGTGTTGTGCCTCTTAGATTGCAAACACACAGGTTGCAGGCATTAATTCTTCAAGGTTGCCCTAGATTGTCCTAGATAGTCAGTATACTGAGGTAAAGCTTTGTCTCCTGGTATATCCTGTACACAAGATATATTATTACATGATACCAATGTAAAAGTAATAATCCACTGTAACATTAATTAGCTAGAAATCAAAATGGTCCAAAGATAAAGGCTTGGTCTAGGTAACACCCGAGATCCACATTCAGATCTGATTTTGGGAAATTGCAGCCTGCTATGAATGGATGGAATGAATCTTCTGTGGGTAAGTACTGGGCTCTTAAGATCTGGATCTGAAAGCAGATGACATGAAGGGAGCCCATTTTTAAGTGGCATTTGTTACTATTCAAATTACAGCATGATTAGAATAAAGCCAAGCTCACTGTTTCCAACCCTGTTTTTCTGATCTTCAGTAGATTGTGGGCCAACTCCTTTGGCTGGCTTACATCAGCCGAGAATCGGACCAGCCACTGCGACATTTTTGTTGTTGCCTAAGATAAAAGATGGCTTTGAGCAGAATATACCTGTGTTCAACATGAATCAGTGAATACCCTGGCAGGCTCAAACACTGATCTCTTGAAGGAGGAGATGGAGACTGAGCACTACCCAATGACCTTGCAATGCATTAGTCACAGCATGAAGAATGTAGACTGGTATACGGGTAAAAGAAGATGTTACAGCCTTACTAGTGCCTGGCCTTGAACACGTGTCTGTGAGAGATTTTCGTGCAGGAGCCAAATCTGGAAGTCTTTGCTCTGGCTTTGTCCAGGCAAAGCAAGCAGGAACTCGGGGAAAATGTGAAAAGGATGGGAGACGAAATTGTAAATGTCATCTTATGGAAAATAGAGTGCCTAAGTCACTCCAAACCTCACATCAAAGGGACACTGAGACTTGGCTACTTAATTGCCCTAGAAGATCCTACTGGGCAGGAAATCCAGTGTAAGGGACTGGGACCAGTGCTTATGGCTGTTGCTACCCCAGCTGGATCTCTTCATCCTTCTCTTATTTTTCCCTGTTCCTCGATTGCTCACCAGGACTCTCCCAATTCTCTCTCATTTCAGTCTGAATGTGGTAACTGCTGCTACCCCCTGGCCCAGAGCTGCAGCTACAAAAACATCTTTGATTTTCCTCCAGCTTCTGCCTTTGAGTCTTCTGCTCCTGAGCGAAATGGAGAAGGACACCATGGGGGTAAAGAAATGGGCCACTAGGAATGATGATGAAGAATAAACCTACCAGCTGCCTGTCTATGAAGAGCAGCCATTTTGCAGCTGTGGTGAGTCCACAGGGGACAAGAAGTGTAAAGGCACTGCCTGAGAGCAGTGGCCTCTTCCTTCAGAGGTGTAGGGCAGGACTTTGGACTGCAGTCCTCCCTGTGCTGTCCAGCCAGTCATTTTGGCCAGCAACTTCAGCATGGCCCAGCTGAGAGCTCAGAAACTTGATTTTCGAAGAGATCTGAGATGTAAACATGTGGTGTTCCTGAATCAGCCCAAACTATCTCCAGCCCGAGATACTCCTCCTTCAAAGGATGCGTTTGAAATGTAGGGCTTATAGCAAGAAGAGACCTGGAAACTCACCGCGTCTACGACAGATTTCTTCTCTCTGGGCTGTTCCACCTCGTGAGGCTCCTCCGGCTCACTTATTTGCATTCTAGGTTCGTTTCAGTGGGAGAGGGGATTGGACAGATTTTTCTCGTGGAGAAAGTCTGGGATGAGCCTAGAAGCCACAACAGGAAAGGTCACCATTTTATTTAATTATTTCGAGTTGTTTTCCACCCCCTACTCAGAGCAGCCCTCGTAGCTCGGTAATTAGCGACGAAGCGGAGGGGGAGCGAGCTGGACTTTGGCCCCGACTGACCTGATTCGTACAAGATGCCTGATTAATGCACCTGGTCACATGGCCGCTGCCAGCGACTTGTTGCTGGGCATCCAGAGGTTTCCAAGGGAACCGCTCCTTCTCCTGCCGGAGCTCCGAGGAGCTCCTCCGCTCGCCGGGAACGCCGCGCTTCGGAGGGCCCAGCGCAAAGGTGCGCGGAGAAACACCCAAAATAGACCGGCGCCCGCACTGGATTTAGTGATGCTCCGAAGCAGAGCGGCTCCGACAGAGCCCTGCAGGGCCGGCTCGAGTCCCCGAGCCACGGAAGCACCGCGGCTCAGCCCTCCCCGCTGTCCCCTCCCGCACCCCCTCCTTCGTGCACGCAGCCGAGCCGCTGCGCACCCACCCCAGCCCACGCACACATCTCCCGCGCGCGGTGCTACACACGCCCCATCAAGCCAAAGCCACGCTCCAAACAAAACAATGGCTACGTGCTAACGGAGACGTGCTCCCCGTCCCCACCTATTTTCCTCTTTTCGCAGAGGAGCTCTAGCACACGTTTGGCACCCCTTTCCCAAGGTGCGTTTAAAGACTTTCATACCCCAAAGACCTTTATGGACAGAGATCCGACCCCCTTGAAAGCTTCTCAGCTTTCCACCGCTGCCCGCACAGACCGAGCTGCCCGTGCAGCCTGGCACAGAGCCCCCACCCAGCCCGCTCTCACCTCCCTGCCCCAAACTCCTCTCCCCACACACTGCCCACGCACAGGTGTGGCGGCTTCCACGCGCACAGCCGCTCTTCACACCTCCCCTGCAGACACACGTCCTTACACACGCGCACCCTGCGCCGCTTGCAGGCGTCTCCGTCTGTGCACGTGCTTCTGCAGACTTACGCTCACGTACGTGTTTGTAAACGCTCCTGCTTGTTTGCACACAGACGGAGACACCCCCGTGCACGTGCACACGCGCTCACGCTTGTCCTTCACGCTACCTGCCGTCTGCACGCTCACCCCGAGCACGCAGCCTCCTCGGGCTCGCTTCAGTGACCACCGGCACAGCCCCACACCTCCAACAGGGACCTGTGCCGGTGCGCGCCCCCAGCCCTTCTCCCCTTCCCTGTGGTGCTTGTAGCAAGCTTTGCACGCGCTGTACACATGTACACAGACCCGCAGTTCTTGGCAGGAAAATTAAAGTCCCTGAACTAGCAAACGCAGTTGACTTGGCAAATAGCACTTTCCGTATTACTAGCCTTCCAAACACGCTAGGCAGTCTTACAGCCGGCTGTTTTTCCTCTTCTCCCTTTCACCACGATGGCAGAAGATGGGAAGGGTGTGCATGTCTGCACTGTGTGCTCTAGCAGTAACTTCCCAAGGCTGTTAATGCTGCTCCAGTTTTGTTAGCCATGGGGTAAGCATTAACAGCAACAGGACTCCAGAGGCTGTTAACGCTGTGCCAGGAGACCTCCCATTCAAATCTTGTGTACACCTGATCCTTGGCAGCAGAAAGTCAGCTTCATTCAATTGATTTTTTAGAGCAACACTGATTTATCCCTGCTGACACAATGGTTCGCATTGCTGAAGGATGTAAGTGCTCGGGGAAACATGTCTCAAACATGCAAAATCTTTCTCCTTTTTCCCAGAAAGGTAACGCATCCTTGCTAACTCTCTGGATCAAACCACTTTCAGGAGATGCTCACCCAGTATCGCTTATCTAATCTTCCAGACTAGAACATGTGCCAGCAAGAATATAAGATGTGAATGGCTTCATGTAGCAAGCCGTATTTACATGATGGGAGGAGAAAGATTCAAAGGGTTTGGTTCCTCTGCCTCTGAACTCCGTTTTACACCACATCACAACTGTTGATACCAACATTTGATACAGGAGGTGTATCAGACAGAAGAAATGTTATTTGGACTAAACTCAAAGGCTTAAGCAAGAGGAGGCATGTTCAAAACTGCATAGAAGACAGCGTAATTTAACCATGGAAAGAGGGAGATACAATTCTGTGTAAAGACGAAAGGCTACAAATGAACAACTGCTTGAAATAGTCAAGGTCTCTGTGTGAGCATGCATAAGGAATCAGACATGCTTGTGTCAGAGTGAGCTATCCCCCACTGTGTTCAAATTACGGGTGTGAGCACGTGTGCTTGTACAAGTACAAAGGTATGTTTATGTGTAATGAACACACTTTTAATGAGGTGTCTGCAAAAGGCACAATCAAGCAGCAGCAGAGTACGTTCATGCCACAGGGGAGAATGTGGAAGTCTCCATCCCTCTGCCTTTATCTCGGTGTTGTATAAAACCCCATGCGCATGTACTTGAACTTGTGACATCGAGACCATGGCAAATATAATGAGGAGAAAGAGGTCATTCAGACAAACTTGCCTGTCCTTGGTCGAGTTGGTGTTCATGTCTCGAGCAACGGACTCTCAGCTGCCGAAGCACTTAAAAGGATAATATTGTAAAAATAAAGCCCATGCTAACTGAGTAAACAAGAAGCTGGAGGACTGGATCTGTCAGGCGCTAGAACGGCTTGTAAGCAGAGGTTAAAAGAAAAAAATAAAATAAGTAAAAACAACCTGAAGAGCAAACAAGAGCGCAGGAGGCAATATTTTCATAAGCATTAAAAGTAGGACCTGTGTTCCGTTTTCAGAAGTGGTTTTAACAGTTAGAAGTCAAAATCACATGACCTTTCAACAAAATTTGGGATTCTATGTCCCTTAGATATTTTAGATGCTGTTTCTCAACACACAAGACATTGGTGCCCCAGTGAAATGACCAGGCAGCAAGTTTAAAACAAACAAAAAGAAGAGCTTTTTCACACAGCACGTAATTAAATTTTGAAGCTCATTTGCCACAGGATATTGTGTAGACTGAAAGTATAAATAGGTTCAAAAGGTTTTAGACAAGTTTATGGAGGTTTGGTCTATCGGTGGCGATTAAACTTAATAGTCCAAATGCAACATCCAGGCAGTCCTCACAGATTGCTGGAAGGTACAAAACCAGGAGAAGCCTTATTCTTTAAATGCCCTGTCCTTGCGCGCTGTCCTAAGCATCGTCCTGTAGCTGCTGCTGGAACCGGTGCAATGGGACAGGGGCACCTCTGCTGCGGATCAGACCACATTTATCTCGCTAAACATGCTGTGAAATGTTGTTTTAGGCTTTCAGAGGGATCTTAACAATCAATCAGTCATTTATCAGTGGTCCTTCATGATTCTCATCGTGTTCTGGTACAGATTAGATGTCGTTGCCACGTAGACTCTAACAGAATTACACCTCTGTGAAACTCACCTCATGTGGTGAATTCCAAACAGTTCATTTAGGGTCATTTGACACTGGATTTGAACCCTGTGCCTCTTTTGCAGAGAAATTCCAGAAGAAGGTGGAGAAAACAAGGCTTTAGTTGGCACAAGAGAACATATTACTGTGTAACAAGACAGTCTAATTCAGATCCCACTGTACTGATTAGACGCAAATTCAGAAACCATGTGGTCATTGTGCTTTCAACAGATATTTTCAGGCAATGCTGCTCTACACACCCTTCCCAGGAGAAAAGTAAATTGTATGAGGAAAGGTGTAGAGGTAAATTCTGCTCTCCCATGCAGTGGTGTGAGTGTGGAGCATCTCCAGCTAGCTGAGAGCCACGCAACCAGCACACAATTTGCTGTCAATTAGTGAGCACGAGGATTTCACAATGCTGATCACGGAGGCTAGGTCCTGAGAAACTCCACTGATGTGGGTAGAATTACCACACACTGATACTAACTCTGAACTGACCGGGACTACCAGAGGCAAATGGCAATGCTTGGTCACTATACCAAGACAGGGAACAGTGAGCACTGGCCCATGGATGTCTGTACGTTCTGCCGTATTTACTTCTGGCAGTGGACAATGATGCTTCCAAAGAAAGATGGGTCTCTTCCAGTACAGAAAATCAAATGTCTGATCATTGCTCTTCATGCGTGCCTGTACGAGTTCCTCTTAGTGGGCTTCCTGGAGACCACATTGGTCCAAGCCACAACATGCTTACTGTGCAATTATTCACGTCCCTTCTTCTCTTCTCTTTCCCTTCTACTCTCATCCATATTTCTTCTCTTCTGCTCTCCTCTTCCCCTCTGTCTCTGCTCTACCCTCCCTGCACCCCACTCCAACTCAAACACCCAAGGCTTTTTTTGGATGAAAATGATGAAAAATAAACCCCTTGTGAGGAGCTGCAGTATGTGCTCTGCCAGAGAGCGGTCTTATTCATTAAGGTAATGGTCTTGTATGCATTTGGGCATGTTATCAGTAACACTCCAAAGGGAAATGGACTACTTAAACCTATTATATCACTGCTTTATTCACCATGTGCTGCCATTTACCTCCTACATGACGCTGGGCTCTAATAGCACCAGTTCTGAGAAACCCTGCACATTAGCCACAAGCAGCTCATTAATCCACTGTTTTCATTCTTGCAAAAAAAATGGGCTCCAACCACATGAGAGCTCAGATGCTGAGTGCTCAGCCAAAAACAAAACAGCTTTGTTGTGCCAGCAGCTCCAAGGTAGCCCCAAACAGAACAGCACTTTCTGCTGATGGGGCATGTAGGGGGTCCCTGGGCTTGGGGGATAGGGATGTGTACTGGGGAGTGGGACAAAGCTGTCAGCCAGCAGCTGCTGCGGGGAGACTTGGAGAATCTGTGTCCTGGAGGCTGCACGCCAGGCCAGCGAAGCCTTCCTCAGGATCGGGTCCTGGCTGTTGGTGTGAGCTCTGGCCTGGCTGCAGCTCCATCCCAGGACATCAGCTGTCCCAGGCAGAAGAAAGGAAATGGAAGGCATGTCTTGAACTCCAGCACGGAGAGCCTGTGATCAGACAGGGGATTGGCAGAATTAATTCCAAGCAGCTACAACGAGATGTTCCTCGAGAGCCCTTGAGGAAAATGAAAGGCATCCCATCCCATCCCTGAGACACAAATCTGTGAGCCTTTTCACTTCTTCTCAAACACACAGCGTTGTGGCATAAAAAAAAAAACAGTTACATCTGCTTCATCAAACAAAAGAGCCGAGCTAAGCGCCCAGGCTTTCTCTCCCTAGCCCCATGCTTGCACCCTGCCGAGGAGGTGAGCTGCTCCATCTCCTGGCTGACAGGGCTCCCTGTCCAAGCCCCCCTTTAGCTCAGGGCAGAGCTTGCTAGAGAACGGTGCAGGTGTCTCCGAGCGTGATTATTTCTGCTGAATCTCCAAGGCTAGCAAACAAACCCTCCTGGTTATAGGAAGATGCAAAGCTTGTGAACGGGAGCTCACTTAAAAACAACTGCTCATCCATGTGAGAATAAAACAACATCTGTGTCCACAAAACAGGCACAGACAGAAAAAAGAGGCAACCCTTTAATGAGTGGGACTTCAGGAATCTAGGATCTGTCCCTCTGGGACTTCTTGGGCCACTTTTTCCTGCCTTGCCTGTCAAAAAAGCTGCTGCTCCCTGGCTGTATTTCCCTGCCTTCCCACAGGACAAAGAAAAATACAGAGGCAAGAGGATCTGGCCAGTGAGAACTAAAGATGCAAATGTTGGTCATGAGGACCCATGGCATCTTGTTAATACCTGTGCTCCCCTCCTTGCCAAAGAGATCCCTTTCCCAGCTGGAAGGAAGGACAAAGATGCTGGTAGCCACAGAGGAGGGGGAGCTGCATGCGGGATTCCACTCTGCAGATGCTGTAGGGCAGAAATAACCACAAGAGACAGTCACCAGATGATGGATCTTCCCTGATTCAAGATCCCGGATGCTGCTTCTGGTCAGTGAGCAACGCCCCGCAACCACCACCTGCCTACCAGATGTGCACAACTGCCCCACTCCCAAAGCCCTCCCACAGTCACTGGTGTGCATGTGTTGCTTTTTATTTCAGGTGGCTTAGCGACAAATCTAAGCAGGAAATAGGGCTTAGGAGGTGTGCAGTGTAATTCATTTCTGCTCTTGGGAAAGGACACGAATGAAATGGGAAGCAAGGGCTAGAGGGCTGCGCCTGGTGGAAGAACTCCTGCCTGGCTGGGCTATGAGATCTGCTCAGGAGAGCCAGACAGCCACACGGTTCAAACTGCCCAGGGAGACCAAGGCTGATAAAATAACTACTGCCAAAAGGAAATGGGATTACAGGCCTGATCCTGCGCCCTGCCTGCTTCAATGTGTCTACACAGAATGGCTCACAATGAGTGCAAAACTGAGAGGCACTTACAGAGGCGTTTAGTCTAACACAAAACATTCTCTTGGGGCACAAGGGGGGTGGAGGAAGGCTGGACAGACTCATCCCCATTGAGCTCGGCTTCATTGAAATGAATACATTACTATGGTAGCGACTCCAGCCCTTCATATTCTACCTCTGAACAGTATCATGTTTGTGTTGAACAAGGAAGACTTAGGCTGAACATTAGGGAAATTCTTTGCAGTGACAGGGACGCTTAAGTCCTGGAACAGAGCACAGGGAAAGGGACACAATTTCCAGTGCACAAGGTTTTTGAAAACAAATTGAGACAAAAGTCTTCCGGAGGAGATGTGGGGCAGGGAGGGAGCCCTACGGCAGCAGGATGGGACTTCTGCTCAGCCCTGTTGCTGTTCTTGTGAAAAAAATGTAGATCGGGTTTTATAGAGCCGTATGATCTCCTGACAGCTCTCTGAGCGATATCAGTGACAGACCCCAGACCCTCTTCCCTACCTCTTTCCTCCTATTCTTAGCTGAGGCTTACCTGCTAACTGGCATGTAAAACAGAGCTGCAAATCCCCTCTCCCCAACCCCTTGCACGTCTCTGCCTCTCGCTGCCCCATCTGAGGCCTGTTTTCTCTTTTGATGCTTCTAATGAAACTAAGTGGCTGCAACCAGAAAGTTTCCACTTCCTGCCTCTGGGCTGATTACTGCAGAGCTGACAAAGGCAGCATCCTGCGCCGGAGCCTCTATGGATGGGAACCCTCAGGGGAGGGGATAAAGTAATGCTCCGTGCCCTCTGCTCGTCAAGCGCTATTAGAGAGCTGACTGCCTAACCTGGCTACCTAAGAGAGCAGGACCTCACCAGCCTGACTTCTGGGGCCAAGGTCTCTGGAAAACATGCGCTAGTGCACGGATGCATGATATCCTCTGCAGTCCTTGATACTAGGCTTCAGCATCAGAACCTGAAAAGAATAAGTAAAGTTCCTTTATCATCCATACTGCAGCAATTTTGGCTGGTGCTGCTGAAGGGGGAGCTGGTCTCACTTGCTATTTTTGTGTATACTTAATACTGTCTAGAGACACTTCTCCACAGCCCTGATGGATGGATCCTGTTTGTGCCTTAAGCTGAGATGGAAGGAGCAGCTGCAAAGCGATGGTCCATCCGTCCAACCCCTTCTGCCTGCCCAACCTCATCTTTAAAAGCCAGTGAGGGAAGAGACCAGTGTGAGGGCCATGTCAGGCCCTGACTGTCCTGCTGATGAGAATTTCTACTAGAGACTTCTGAGCATTAAGGCTGAACTTTTCCAGCGCAGCCACTAGCTTTCTGCCTGGCCAGATACACTGAGGCTGAGTAAGCGCCAGCTGAACTTGCAAGGACTTCCAGGTGACCAAGACACCCCCAAAATCACACTTACTTGGGTCTTAGAAGGCAGGTTGCTGCCTTCTAATTCCCTCTCCCTCAATTCAGGAACCACGAATGCACGCTCAGAACTTGGTTCCAGGTCTGGTCAGTGCCAAAGACCTCCACCAGATGCACCACGTGTTTCTCAGCAGCCTGGGCTCTAAGCAATTCACCACAGACAAGGCTCACACACATATAGCTCCTAGCGCCTCTCCTGCAGGATGCCCCTTGTGAAACTTTACTCCAGGTTTCTCCTTTAGCCCATGTGCCTTCATCCTGCATGTGAATCAAGGGCTTCCCAAACAATATCCTGACCCCATGCAGCTACAGCCCTCTTCTCAGCTGGATTCCGTCGTGGAGCAGGGCTGGCTGACACCACACTGCCCGGCCCTCACAAAGACATCTCCTGGGTTATTGCACCTTGGAGCTCCCGGCTGCTCCTGGAAATCTGCACCAGTAACAGCAGGGCTCAGCTTCCCTACACATCACCTTGCTGACACGAGGGGAAAGTAAACAAGATTCTGCTCAGCACTGCAGCGACCAACTGCTCCAGTGTTGCCTGGCAGATGGGGCCCAAGAGGAACCATCTGTTCCTGAGCCCTAAATTTCTCCCTGCGAGATCCTGGGCTGAAGATACCCAAGTGAGTTCAATGGGAGCGGAGGCACTAGGGAGCAGCCATGGCCTCAGCTGCTCCTTCAGTCCTTGGTGACTGGGCCTCCTGCAGAACCGAGCCAGGGCTAGGTCCTCCATTCCATGGGCTACTGGATGCCTGCAGCATTCCTGTTCCCTACATTAATTTTTCTTTCTCTCTGCACGTCTCTACCTTCTTTTCACATCTGCAGTCCTTCCCACGTGCACGCAATGCTTTGGTACGGTATGTGTTCCCTGCTGCAAAACTGGGCAGAGGCGACACGGTCCCCCTGCAGCCCCCACAGCTGCCACTAACTCTGCCCTCTATGCACCCTGCTCTCCTTGTCCAAAAAAGTGCAGCTGCCCTGTGCAAAGGCCATTTGCCTGATACCTAGTTGTTGACAGTTCATCTGGCTCCTCCAGCACATTCTGGCAACACTGGGGAAGTTTCAGTAACGCTGTTAGAGCTCAGGGAAGGGGCTGGCATTTCAGAGAGAGAAGGGAATGACATCCAGGGAAGTCTGGAGAAAGAAAGAGCAATCTGCTGCTAGTCAGCATGTCTGAGAAGCTGGGAACATATTGCATTAAACTGATAATAACACCTTGAACAGCAGGGTGGTAGTTTCCATCTGGCCTCGTGCTGAGCTTGGTCTCTCTCATTTCTTCCCTGCTGCAGCCAGGGAATCTGAGGCACAGGGTTGGCCACAGGTCACCCAGCAAGGCAGAGCAAGGATGAAAAGAGCCCTATAGTGAGAGCAGGGTGCTGAGAAGCAGCAGCAGCACAGACTCTTGACTCTCCTTTCACCCCAACTAGACCCTCCTTAAGCCTGGGAGGTGGGAAGGCACTAGAGCTCTTCGCTTAATTAGTAGCAACAGCTGAAGCACTTGAGAAACAAAAGCTCCTCTCTCTCTCTGCCCCACTTTTACTTGGGAGCCAGGGGTGGGGAGCAAATTGCTTGGAAGCCAGAAAGCGCCCTGGATCTTGTCACCATGGCTGCACAGACACAGCCTCCTGTTATCTCCAGAGGAACAAAACCCTCCTCCCACCCTCTTCTGTCTCAGCTGGAGCTGATAAAAGAAGAAGAAATAAACAAAACAAATTAAAAAAATACCCCAACCCAAACCGGCAAGTCAATATCCAGGGAATAAAACAACCTTCTGCAAAACATATTTGTTTCTGTAGTGGCTTCTGGGCTGCTGGAGAGCTGAAAGACTCAAATGAGCACTTCAGGTTACAGAGTCCATCTCAGTAATGCCAGGAGTTACAAAATCACAACTCACAGATCATGCCATTTGTTTGAGAATAATGATCTCTAGCTATATATATCTAATTGTGTAGATCTGATTTATTTATATACATGAATTGTGTACTATCAAAATGATTATATATAATTTTTATGTCTGCTTGTTTGAAACCCAGAGGGATCACATCTGTAAGTTTTCTGTAAGAGCTGGAGTCTTGCCTCTTCTATCTCTGTATTCCACCATGTGCACGGAGAGGCATCAGAGGCAGCAGCAAGTAAGCAGGGTAAGGCAGCAGAAGTAATCAGCTAATAGAGATTTTTGTGCTACCACAGTTAAACTGCTTTTGGTACCTGGGCACCTTCACTCAGTGTGGATAGGAGCTTTAGAAAGTAACACAAAATGAAAAACAAAGTGGGACTTTGATGTGTTCTCACAACTAAAAGGCTAAAAATATGCCAAATAGCATAGGAGCAAAGCAGTGAAAACTAGCAACCATATATTTATGTATTGAGAGAAATTAGGGCTATTATGGTTGCTCCAGACTGGCTTCCTACATAAGCTGGATAGATAATTTCACTTGATGCTTCATGCATCAAGCTCTGACCATCTGGCTGAATGCGAACATACCTTTTAGCAACATGTCTCATTTTGGCTTGATGCCTCCAGGGCCACCTCCCTGCAACAGGCACTATTTCAGTGCTTAATTACACTTACTGTTGAAAAAGGACAACTTATTTTTAGTCTGTATCTTTCCAGTATCAGCTTCTGGCTACTGAGTATTCAACTGTTTGTGTACACATGTAGTAAGCTGTACGCTTAAATCAGCCTGTGATCTGCACAGGACATTGGGGGTCAGAAGATGGCCCACAGAATAACTATAAGTTTTCTTGCCTTTTTTTTTTTTTTTTTAAGTCAATAATATGTGAACCAACAAATTAAGGGGAATAAGAATAACTGCTAATTCAAAGTTTAACCTAGTTTTCTCCATTGGCACTGGCAGGCACACACAGTCGGTTCTTTGGCTCTTTTTTATTATCAGTAGTTGAAATTAAAATGCTTGTAATTCTACCAAGAAAATTATGACTTTGTAATACAACAAACATTTTGCTTACATGATAAATTTTGTCTTTGTTTACAACTTTTATTTGCAACTGCCAAGAAATACCAAGTTGTCCCTTGATTCAAAAAGGCTGAAGAACACCACCATATTAAACAGTTGATTATGTCTTTCAACTTTTCCACACCCATATTTTCTCCCATCAGCAGTTCTTTGGTCAACTGTAGCAAAGTGTTACCTGTAGAAGTCTAACCTGGGTCACAAAAGACAATTCAGCAAGAGAGGTTTCTGCCTGGGAGACTTACAGGGCTGAACTCTCGCTTTTAAACTTACCTGACCTTCCTTTGCATATGGATATACCTGGATAAACTCATTTAGATCACGACAACAGCTTGCTCAGCCTGGCCTGAAAAGATCAGGCTCTTATTGATAGCTCTGAGCACATTGTTATCGCTACAGAAAGCATGCTGCTCTCATGTTCTCCCACTGCCAGATAAACATGAACATCTGCATAACCATTGTAATAACAGCAATACCAATATTAATGATACTGGGGTGAGAACCAGGTCTAGCCTCCAGTGCTTGTATTCTCCTGGACAACCATATCCAGGACCTCTCTCAGACATCTTTGAGAACCTGGGTTAAGAAATCATTTTAAGGGAGTTGCTGATTTTTTCCACAAACACACCAATAGATAACAAAACGAGTGTAGGATTTCATAGCACATCAGGTATTCATGTTGGGTGTGGACTTTCAATGATCTTACGAGGGAAAGAAATTGCAAAAGCTAGTCAATGCTGTGGACTGCAACCCAGGACTCTGGGGCTTCATCATACCTATGCCTCTGACTTGCTGCACGCTCTAGAAGAATTACTGTCCCATTGCTTTTATTTGTTTTTGCAAAGAGGAAGAACAGTATCTCTGGACCAGAGGTATATGAAGTATGTCCCTTACAACAAAGGCCCCAGAGGAAGTCTTTGTCCCCCTTCCACGCCGTATGATCAACAGGGCTTGCACTAGTGCTCAGGGATGCTTCTATGGTTCAGCATCATTGTCAGCCCTTTGCCCCATAACCAGTTATAATTAAAGACCTGTTTCCGAAGGGTGTAGATGACTGTGCTCACATGCCCCTTGGTGTGGCAGAACTAGCTAATATTTTGTTTCTGCAGAGCCAGTATTTGACCTCTCTGTTCCCTGCTGACCATGTGCCCCCTTTTACATATTAGCATCATGCGCCGGTTGCAGTGTCTGCCCCTCTGCTATCACTCACACGTACATACACCCCTCATCTCCCAGCACCCATCAACTCCTAGCATCTGTGCCACTTGCTTGGCCTCTTTTCCTTTATGCTGCTCCCCTCCACAGTCGTGTGACTGCTATTGTGTGGTCCCCGCCACACAAAAGCTAGCCTGACCTAATTTAAATCAGTGCTATTGAAGCCGTTCTTGTTTTATCTCCCAGCACAAGGGCTGTGCTCCCCATTTCAGAGGTAGCACAAATGAATGGCTAATTGGGGGGGTATTGTGCAGGCAGTGTTGTCTCCCAGCCCTGATTGTCAGCTCTCCTGCTTGATGGTGCTCCGAGCTCCCCTCTCTTCTAACAGCCACGCAGGCTGTTTAGAGAGCAGAGGGAGGAAAAGGGGAGAATGGAACTCTGCAGGCATTGCAGCATGTCAGACAAACAAAGCAGAGCATGGCCACGTTCAGCGCACTGGTGAAAAGGCTAGCTGGGGGAGGGTTCCCTTGTTCAGAAAGGGCAGATGCTGGTGATAACAGTAAAGAATATCCATCCTTCACCTCCAAATAACCCCCCTGCTTTCTTTTTCCTGGGTATTTATGTGACAGTCCTTCCTAGAGCTCTGGAGACTGCCCTCTGGGAGGGGAGGCGAGGCAGAGGGGGCTCTCCTACATGAGCCAGGCCATAGTGGTTCTAAGTCTTGGGAGCAGCGGAAGTGGGATAGGTCAGGGGCTGGAGGGGAGACGGAAATGCTACCAGTCTCTGCATCCTCCTGGGCGAAGTTTGAGCAGTCAGCAACAATGGACCTTTGTAAGCAAAGTGAGGAACATCCTCGGGAGCCATTCCAGCAAGTGGCAACCAGCACGAAGAGGGACCTTTGTCTGGGCCCTCAAAGCCACAGTTGCACAGACAAGGTGGATCCAGAGCCCAGGACCTACCTACACTGTGTGTCTCAGGGCTACTAGAGTCCAATGCTGTCTTAACGAGTGACAATTGTAGTATTGTACCTGAGTAGGTTTGGGAGTTAATGCCAGCAGCACAATGTCTTTTGTCTAATTTATGCCTCTGTCTCCCATAGGTACCTTCCAAGAGCTTCCTCCCTGGGGCTGTTTGGTCTGTTTCTCTCCTTTCTCCACTGATCGCCTGACTGAAGGAGAGGCCTGCGGAAGAAAACAAAACCCAAAGCATTTGAATCTTTTCATTGATGGTCTTGGTTCAGCACAGATTCACTTGCTTCTGCTCTAGGGAGAGGACTTTGCCCTCACATATTGATTAGGTTTGCCCCCAGCACACTCAGGTGATGCACAGTGCGAAGGTTGCTACCAGAGTCCTCTCCTGCAGGCTCTACCAGCTGCAGGCAAAAAGAGTGCAACACCAGGATATTAAACAGCAATGTGAAGCAAACAAGTCCCAAGGGTTCAGGTTTGTATTAATGTAATGTTCTAATCCTTACTGCCAGTCAAATAAGAATAAAACACCAGCAAGTCCTGGAGTTAAAAGACACGTGACAACCTCCTCTCTATCCCTTTTGGCCCCAAATCAAGAGATTAGCCACAAAATCATAAAATTAGAAGTAACTATGAGGTTCTTTTATTTCTTTTGTGTTTATGATTTATTCCTCTCTTCCCAGCTTTTCTCTGCAGCAAGCAGAGCATAAAACACACTTCAACAAAGAAAACAAAACAGGAAAAAATTAATTCTCACATTACCTGATTCTGAGGGCTGAGGTTTTGTGAAAAAAAAAGAACAATTGCCATAGGAGTGTATGAGTTGCTAACATTGCATTAAGATAAAGATGAGGAACTGGTATATTCCTAGAACCATGTGGGGTTGGCAACAGGGACTTTACCCAAAACCTCAGTGTTGGGAAACTGTGACTGCTGGTGTCACATCACCCTGCTCTGTGATATGGTTTAATGGTGGACTTAGTAGTGTTAGGTTATAGGTTGGACTGGATGATCTTAGAGGTCTTTTCCAACCTAAATGATTCTGTGATCCTCTTGCACAGCTCCCACTGCCTTGCAGAGACACAGGTGATGAGAACAGGGTTTGGCCCACCACACATTAGGGAAGCTTCACTCGCAGCGAAGGAAATCTCCCCCGCGGAGGGGTGGCACCAAGGGTCTGTCCTCTTGCTCAGAAACCCACCGCCAGTCATCCTCCAGCTCCTGTCCCCAGGCTGGATCCCCTCCCTCCCTCCCGAGCAGCTCCGCAGGGAGCTCCGCTCCCTGTTGCCACTATTCTACCGACATCTGGTGGCAGCTGCCTCAGGAAGAGGAGCTGCTTCTTCAAAAGCCGCCCAAATGCAGCCACATCGAGCCCTCCACAACCAGCCCGTAGCCTCCACACCTGGCCTGGGCCTCGGCCGGTGGGCCCTGGGGGAGCGCCTGGGCCTGGAGGACGCAGGCTGGGCCTGGAGAGCCCGCACCAGGCCTGGGCCACCGGCAGCCCCTATGGCGGGGAGCGGGGTGCGAGGCCTGGCGGTGCCGGTGTGGGGAGGCCCCTTCTGCTGCCCCACCGCGGGACTGGCGGCTTTCTGAGGGGAGCAGCACCGAAATGCCGCCGGGCACGGCAGCACGGCCTGGGACAGCCACCGCCACCGCACCCTGAGCCGCCTTTTGCGGACTGCGGGTCTCTGGAGACACTAGTTGCTCATTAACGCTAATCACTCTGAATCCCGCACGATGTTTCTCTGTGTTTGGGGCTGGTTTTTTGTTGTTGTTGTTTGTTTAGGGCTGTTTTTGTTTGTTTGTTTGTTGTTTGTTTGGGGTTACTGTGAGGTGCCGCCGCTTGGCGCCGAGGCTCAGGGACGTTCCCTCAGCCGCCGGCCCCGCGCTGAGGTGGCCCCGCGCCCCCTGAGGGAGCGCAGGGCGCTGGGAACATGGGGCGCTGCCTGAAAGGAGCACTCAGGGCGGGTTTCCGTAGTGTAGCGGTTATCACGTTCGCCTCACACGCGAAAGGTCCCCGGTTCGATCCCGGGCGGAAACACCTGCTTTTTCTATTACTTTATTTTTCTCTTTTTTTTTTTTCCTTTCTCCACCCACCACATTTATATTTACCTCCACCCGACTCCTCCCGACATTCCGGGGCCTCGCGGCTTCCCTCGGCGCGAGCCGGGACAGCAACAACGGCACCGTGCGCTGCAGCGTTGGGCAGCGCCCGCGTCCCGCCGCGCCTGGCTGGTGACCGCCAGGGTCCGGGTGGGCACAACACCGCCGAGTGGGGCGGTTTCCGTATAAGACGCGTTCTGAATTCGTTTCGAAATTTATGGGAAGCGGAGGAAAAAAAGTATTCCAAAGAAAAGTTAGCGCTGCGTTGGCCGGGAATCGAACCCGGGTCAACTGCTTGGAAGGCAGCTATGCTAACCACTATACCACCAACGCGCTGCGAAAACCCTTCGCCTCGCTTCCCTCAGCAAGCTTATCCTGCTGGACCAAACCACCTCCCGAAGCTGCGGGGACGAAAGTAGCGATGGGGACGGCAAAGTTGTCCAACGAGAGCACTGAAAGACGCATTAGGGGCTTGTCTCAGGCGTTGGGAGGGGGAAGACATCCTCGCCGTTTTCACCCTCAGTTCTCTCTCTATCCCTCTCCCTATGGCGAATGGTTCCGTCCTCCCGCAGACAACCCCCCCCCTTCCCACGCAGTGGCTCCTTCCAGCCTCCGCTCTCCCCCTCCCCTGCGAAATGGTACTTCCCTCCGCGCGCCCCCGCCATCCCGCCCGGAGCTCACTTCCGCCGCCGGGTGAAAGGTCGCGCTGTGGCAGGCCGCCGCCCCCCCGCCCCCCCC
>VXAA01000915.1:1155370-1182907 GCA_013399115.1 Anseranas semipalmata
CCCAGGAGCCTGTGCTGTGCACGGGGGGGGCTCGCCCCTCTGTGCCCCTGGGCTGGGTGGGCTGCCAGGCTCCCCCCTCCGGGCTCCCCCCTCCGCGACAAAGCACAGCCCGGGGCCTTCGCTCCCCAGCAAGGGCAGGGGCTCGGTCGGGGCTTTCTGCCCCAGGCCCGCCGGGGCGGAGGTGGACTCCAGCTGCTGGCAGCCTTTGCCGAAGCTTGTCCCCCCGATGGAGAGGTCCCCACCGATTTATTCCACCCCCCGCTGCTTTTGGTTCTGGAGAAGGAGGTCCTGCAGGTTCCAGCCATGACAGGGACACGTTCGGAAGCGCTGCTGGGCCTCTAGGTGACTGCGTTGCTTTGGCTCTTCCTGCAGGCACCTGCAGGCCCCTCAGGGTCTCACGGATAGAGCAGCATGATTCACGCCGGGTTTCTGACCTCTCGGGTCTGTTTTGTTCTGTGCCTTTTCTCTGGGCTTAGCGTTGGAGGATGTTACTGTGCCTCTCCTGTGTGAAATGTGTGACCTGTGGTGGGTAGGATGAGATATTCCTCTGAATCATTAAAATCACAGAATAATTGAGATCGAAAGGGATCTCGGGAGCTGCCTGTAGTCCAAGTCCCTGCTGAAAGCAGGGTCAGCTGGGAGATCAGACCAGGTTACTCAGCATTCCTGAGCATTGCTCCTGTTGCCCTTTGTGCTTGCATCGAAGATTGCCCTTAAATTATTGGATGCTGTTCCTTAGCCCCTCTTTGTTCTCCTCTGCAGTTTAGGAACTTCACTGCTGTTGCTTTTTTGCGCCGCTTTGTTTCTTCTGATCCTCTTCTGATCCTCGGGCAGACCAGGGGCCTCTGCAGAAGATAGTGACGGGTCTCGGGTGTGTCCGTGATTCAGAGCTCTCTTTAAGAGACAAAGATCTTTGTGCTTCAGTGTACTTGGGCAGAGAGGTAGTGAAGGTGGTGCCTTCCCCTGCCCTTAGAAAATGGGCTTGTGTGGTGAGCCAGGTTTCTTCTGTGGCATCAGGCTGAAACTGAGGCAGAGGGAAGCAGCGTACTGGCTTGGAAGACAAATCTGTTTTTTTTTTATGTCCCAGGTGGGACTGTGATGCTGTCAGTAGTGGGGCTGCTGACCCTCTGTCTGGCTCCTTATGGTGTCCTTTGTTTGACTTTTGTAACTGTATGTGTCAGACTTCTCTTTTCCATATTCTTAGTACCTGATACTTCAGTGAGTTTCAGGATTTGGGGAGGGGAATGGAAGAAAGGGCTACTATTGGGATTTTAAGAGGAATTCTGTAGGAAGGAAAGAAACATGCCATAGAGTTCACTGATTCCCGTTATTCAGGTGAAGAAATCTCTGTTTTGTCCGGGTTGTTAGTGTCCAGCATGTGCTGGCAGAACACATTTGGACTGCAAAGCACAAACCAAGGATTTTGGTTGTGCCTCTGCACTCAGTTGGATATGTGACCTATGGAGGATGCTTTTATACAGCTGTGTTCCTATGACAGGGGAAACTGCCGCTGTATGAAATTTGCTTTTTTCCTCTTCCTTCCTAGTTTCCTGTCCTGCCCAGCTTGCTGAGTAGTTAATGCAGAAGATAAAGAGGGTTCGTCTGGAAAACGAGACTGCAGGAAGTTGGAGAAGGTATGTTTCCCAGTTACTCCCCGGGCTTTTATTCACCCTGTGTTGTGTGGGACACACCAATAAGCTCCTCTTCGAGTGAATGAGGTTACTGAAAAATCCCAAGTATATCACTTTGCTGGGGAGATCTGGCTCAGGATCTGTGGGTCAGGAGGTGTCTCAGGAAGTTAATTTGTTTCACTGACTTCCAATTCCAAGCTTTGCAATTTTTCCCCTGTACTGATGTCCCTTGCTGTCCCACCTGTACTTGCTTGTTGTCTTCAGACTAATGTGCTCCTCCTCAAAGAGGACTTGGTGGATGTATGCCTGATGCATCCAACCTTGCTGGGCATGGCAGAATAAACGTGATGAGTGAGCTTGGAGACACCCAAGGGATAGCTAGATGCTTTGGGAAGTGAGGTTGGCAGTGCTTCTGCAGCATCACGGAATCATCTAAATTATTGTCTCAGCGTGAGGACTGTGAAGGACAGTTTTCCAGTGAGGGGTCAATCTCACGTGTGCTATGTTGATTTGGAACCTTCGAGACTGCTTAAGAATAAGGTTGTTAAAATCAGTGTCTTGGTCAAAATCCCCTTCAAATAATTTCATCCCAAAATTCACTCTGCAATTTCAATTAGGTAAGTTACTCCTTATACTACTACACGTGTGGTACTGCCAAATCCTTGTTACGTTTTGTGCAAAAGATGCCTGTAGCAATGGATGAAGCAATTGGATTTTCTTTTTACCCTGTGTTGTGTCAGGACCTAAGTTTTATGAGACTCTACAACACTCCAGCTATCGTAGTGGTATTTTCCAACACTTTCATGTAACTTTGGCTACAGATTGCAGGTGAGGATGAATACTTTTCTTATCCCACTGTTCTACTCTGTTCTAGTGTCAAAATCACCGAGACTAATAATACCAAGCTAAAAGTTGTGCCTTTCACTTCCCTAGTGAATCATAAAATCATGAAAGTAGAGTTTGGAAGGGATTCTGACCTCCCGTTCAGTTTGGGGCGGTTACCAGTATTACATTTGTGCAGTGAGTATGAGCTGACTGTTTTGAGCCCTTAAAAGTACAGCTTTCCCTTGTGAGTAGTCAAGCTGAGTGAGAAGGTTTCACCAGCTGGGAGAGAGTAACCGAGGGGTCAAGTGTCTGGAGCTAAAGCCAGATTATTTTGATCGACTGACTTGACCTGCAGTAGGATTGGGTTGAGAGAGTTGTACCCAGCTGAAGGTTTTTAGTGGTCTTCCTGTCACGTGTTTTTGATAGGCAACACTTTTCCCGTAGATATGATTTTAGTTGCTGTAATGGAGACCCTGGATATAGTCAGCAGATAGACTTGAGGCTGTAGACACTCTCACAGTCTTAAAACATCCCGTCACGTTCTCTTCTGTGGTTTTGGGCTTCCTGCCTGGCTTTGATTGGAAAATACTCTTCTTTATTCATTTCAAGTTGTGGATTGTTTAGGGCTTTTTTTTAACTGCTGGGCAGTAGGTACCAGGAGTACCTACAGGTTTATTTCAGAAGCTTTTTCTTGTTGTTGCGGTATTGTTCACATATTTTGTAAGTTTAGTGACTTAACAATATGAAGATAGAGTTATAGCCCTTGCACTGTGTGCCTGTGGTTTAAGGAAGTCAACATGTACTTTGGCTTAGATTTGCTGATCTCCTACAGTAATTGGCAAAACTACCAAACTGGGTGAGAACTTCCTTTTAGAAAGTTTGCTAGAAGGTGTTAGCTGGTGGGGAATCCTCTAGGAATGCTCAGGATTCTCAAAAAATACTCATGGTAGAAAATGGGCATGAGTGAATGTTTTCTTTTGGTGATATAAATAACCGTTCTCCTTTCCCCTGATTCTGTCCACTGGGAAAGAATTTGTTGTGCATCTTCCTGAGGCTGGAGTCTTCAAGATTTGGTTTATGTGTAATCCTTACTTAATACTTAAGTATGACAGCTACATCTCAGAAGCTGTTCTCCTGTCAGAATGCAGGCGACTGTCCCAAATGACAAGCAGCGTTAAAGAAATACCTAATTTGAAAAATGTAAATCTTGAGGCTTCTGAGAACAAGGCCTTTTTTGGGACAATCCTTAGTCACCAGTTTGCCATCTTGATGCCGCGATTCCGTCTCCATGGAGCAAACTTCTCTAGCCCTAATTTTTGCAGGAAACTGAAGTTCTTCTGAAATTCTTTGTAATGTTCTTCCAGATACCCCCAAAACAACTAAAATGTCCTTGTGCAGGGAAATCCAGCTTCTCAAATGGGGTGACAAAAACTGGTTTCCCTAGTCCTGGGCTCATTCCTGCTTTGTAGTAGATTACATCATTGACCTTGGGCAAGTCAGTTAGTCCACCTCTCCTCAAATTAACATTTGCTATAGTTGCATGTGGAGGCGTTTTTTGTAGACTCTCATTCAATAACTGCTAGCTTGGAAACGTATGAGGAATGCATGCCACATTTTGCAGGATATGACGAGGGTCTGTTACTGCTGTCTTCTTTCAGTCAGCAAAGTCAATTACACTGTTTCTTCCTGTTTTGGCATCATTCTTGGCTGCAGTAGCTCTTCAGGTAAGTGAGCTGCTGTGCTTAGCACTTAAAGAGATTTAAGCCCGAGCAGGCTTTCCTTCGGGGCAGGAAGGAGACTTCACTTGTGTGGTCTTCCAGGACAGAAGTTTATATGCCTTTACCATAGGTCATAGCTTTGATGACTTATCCATCCAAATCCTGGGGTTGTTTTTCTTCGAGTCAAGATGATTAATTGTTTTCTGCACCACAATCTGCTGCTTGGACATTCTTTAAAGAGCTTACTTCTAGAACTAGTTCTGGGAAAGAGTCTTTTGAGCTTAGTATCTTCCCTTACAGGACTGGATATGGGATAGGAGATGAACTTTTCCTTTCAATATACTGATGTATGTTTAAAACGTAGTCTTTGAGTGCAGAGAACCCTAGTTCTGTCGTTTAAGAAGTGCCTCTTCTATTATGTTTGTTGCATGCTTAGAGCTTTCTCTAAGCGATGAAACATGCCTGCTTGGTTTTATGGCTTAATCGTCTCTCCCTCAACCCCTCCCTCAGTTTTTTGTCTAGTTCTGAAGGGGAAGAGAAGATGACTGCAGTGGACGCGTTATCAGACAGCTCCGAAGTGGTCGAGATGGAGGATGTGCCTTCCCAATTCCAGGTGCAAAAGCATTCTTGGGATGGGCTGCGTGACATTATTCACAGCAGCAGGAAGTATTCGGGCATGATAGTGAACAAAGCTCCCCATGATTTCCAGTTTGTCCGGAAAACAGAAGAGTCCAGCCCGCACTCTCATCGTCTTTATTACCTGGGTAAGCCAGCATGCCAGACACTGTGTGTGAATATGTTATGGGGGAGTTCCAATCTAAACAGGCAAGGAAAAGGATGGGAAGTATCTGTGTTTGAGATAGGGGAACTAAGATTAAGTAACATAGCTCAAGACTGCACACTCGAATCTATAGCAAAGCCTGGAACTGAGCAGAGACCTCTCCAGTCCCAGGCAAGCACTCTGTTACAGGCTTTCTGCTTAGAGGCAGGCTACTTAGCGAGAAAAGGAAATGTTGGTTGGTCAGACCTACCTAGTGAGAGAGGTGTGAATGCAGTGTCCATTTGGTAACCCGGGCCAGTACAGGTGATGGGGTAAGGGAAAGGATGTTCTTCAAACTCAGGACTATCTTGTGCCTCTGTAGTTTAGGAGAAGTGGGATTTACTTGATAGATTAACCAGGCTGACTTTCCAAGAAACTCACTGTCAGCGGTAACTAACACTATGTTACAAGTTCTAGATGTTTTTGTGGGGGGGACACAGTAGCAACTTGTTTTCTCCCTGCTTTATTAAGCAGCATGTAGATAGAATGCTTTGGAGAGTAGGGAAGAAAAAGGGTTGATAGTAATGAACAATATTGGTATGTGTAGAGAAATACCTTACAGTAGGATTGAAAGACAGCACAATATCGTGTTGTACAGGTCCATCATTACAGTTGGAGCTACAATGTAATTAGTGACAGTGGCTGGATTTTAGCAACTGGATAATTTTGTGGTTAGGAACATGGGAAGCTTTATAGACTATAAAGGTTTTGTTATGCTTTGGGGCATGAGCTGATCTTTACTGGACCAATAAAGAAATTGCCCAGTGCACAACTCCATATAGCTGACTGCTTTCCTAAAGTGACCCTGCTTTTTTCTTTTTTTTTTTTTTTGAGTTTTTGAGTGTAGGTCGCTGTAGGACATAGGATGCTGGATTTGAGGGACTGATTTGTTTCATCATTAAGCAGCTCTTGTGTGTCAGTGACTTGATTTGTTACAGTCCCTCGTACATTCCTCTTACACAAGTGCTACTTACTGTAAAGGGCAGTTTCCAGAGTTAGCATGTTTTTCTTGTTGAGTCTGAACAGTGAGACTTAATCTAAAGCTGAATGTTTTTCAAAGCCACGTTGACTTTGATACAGTTTTTGATCTAGGTGACTAAAGAATTAAGGTTTTGAGTGGTAATTTACAATATTTCTAATGTTCTTCTGTTGTATAAAATGGCAACCAAAGCAGCTACTGGCTGATCGGTATTCTGCACGGGCACAACTATTAAATACAGGAGCCAGAACTAGGAAAGAAGATACACCAATGTCTTTTCAGTGTTTTCTTCCCTAAGAAAACCTACAGAGCATAGAGCAGACTGACCTGTCATTTAAGGTCGGTACCTGCTGGGTAATACTGGGTACCTCTTCTCAGGCATTCCTTATGAAGTGGAAATGCTGATTCTTTTTGTTGCCATAATGAGCGTCTTTGAAGTTGTATGCTGTATACAGTGGGTTAAATACTCAGAACCTGCGTCAACAGTTCATGTTTAACATCATCATGCTATTACTGTCCCAGTGTTAAATAACATTTTCAAAATTTTATGTGAACGCTGTTAGTGACTATGCTGAGGAGTAGGATGAAGACTTCCAAAGAACTTTACTGCAGGGGTTGGATACTTTTCTTCACTTGGGAGCAAAGTTATAGTGTCTTTTGGGGAGGAGGGCAATATTTTTCTTGTAAATGCTAATTGACTGTAGTCAGTCTGAGGTCACTGTAGAAAGTGCTAATATAATAAGGAGAAATGAAGTCCAGGTCACAGTCATGTGAGTGTCAAATATGTGTGTATCTACAGTAATTTGTTCCAATCTGCAGTTTGTTCTGTTTGGGCATCTTAAATCATTCCTGGGCTGTCCCCATAGACTTTTATGTTGTATCATGGCAGATGCTGCTTATATTAAACACCACATGCTCAGCACTTTGGTGTTTCTGTATCTCTGAGGATTATATGCTCACATATTGCTTTGCTTCCTGAGCACTTATTAATATTTCAGTTTTAATTTTAAGTAACTGCACTGCTGGGTTAACAGGCTCAGAAATCTTTCTGTTCTGCCTAGAACACATGCAGAGTAGATAGTATCGGGGCATGTTTCCTATGCTAAATTCTGATCTAGGGAATCTCTACAGCAAACATAGAGGGCAAGTTCACGGTTGTTGATTCTGTTCAAACTGCCAAAGTCAGTGTCAGTGTATTCTATATTTTCTTGGTTGTTTTGGAAATTGGATGAAGGCCAACAGCTTATATGATTTGGCCATAATCAAAAGCTTATGTAAAATGACAAGGTCTTTTGACTATGTAGTACACTGTTTTACATTTGAATGGACTCTCTAGAGCTTCCAAGTTTTTTCTTTCCCTCTTGCATGCTGGTGTGTTGGCCTGAATGAGGTCCCTGTAGCACATTTCTGGCTGAGAAGTGTGGAGAGTAATGTTGAGTCACCCATTCAGGGAGTGTTTTCTTAGAGTGGTTCTAGGGCGTGGGTTGAACAGTCCAGAGAGAGGAAAATTGGATGTAACCAACTCTGAAGAGGTTGGTTAGCGTTAAATCTTGCCTAGGGAAGTTTCTGTTTAAAGCTAATGTAGTTAGATAGTATTCCATGGTTGAACTGAGAGCTGCTTGGGAAAGACAGCTGGTAAAAGCCCCTGCCATGGGCACGACCCCTCCCACCAGCCCAGGCTGCCGAAAGCCCACCCAGCCTGGCCTTGGGCACTGCCAGGGATGGGGCACCCACAGCTTCTCTGGGCAGCCTGGGCCAGGGCCTCACCGCCCTCATCGCGAAGAATTTCTTCCTCATATCTAATCTAAACCTACCCTCTTTTAGTTTAAAACCATTACCCCTTGTCATGTCACTACACTCCCCGATAAAGAGTCCCTCCCTATATTTCCCGGAGGCCCCCTTTAGGTACTGGAAGGCCACAGTAAAGTTACCTCACCAAAGACTTTGTTTCAATCTGCTCGTGGTCCTCTTTGTCCTGGCTAACTAATCTCAAACAGAATGGTGCTTTTGTTCTCTTAATAGGAATGCCATATGGTAGCCGAGAGAATTCCCTTCTTTACTCAGAGATTCCCAAAAAGGTACGGAAGGAGGCCTTGCTACTCTTGTCATGGAAACAGATGCTGGATCACTTTCAGGTAAGCAGAAGTGTAAAGGGCCTGGGTTGACAGTTCTTGGGAAAGCTGGCTGATGTTGTGGGGCTGGTATGGTGAGTGCTGCTCTGCTGAACAGTGGAAAGAACAGCATGGCAGACACAGAACGGTATTGGTAGGAATGTTGTATCGGTAATTGCTTTGTTTCATAATACAAGATAGTCGCTTGTGTGTGCAATGAGCTGACAATGAGTGTGAAACAGCAGCTGATGTGGCAGGCAAGGGGCTGACCTAGCAAAGAGGTCTCTGTAAACTAGCATGTGGTCTACCTCAAATTATAAGCTATTAGGACAATGCACCTTTCCTCTGTGTGTCTTGTCTGGGCTCTTGAGATGCTCGTTAACGTGCTTGTAGGAATGTCTGTTATCTATTCTGCTTTTAAGGAAGCTGGGAAAGTTGAATTAAACTGCTGCTTCTGCCCTGTCCTCTACTGCAAGAGAACCAGAAAGGGCATGAATTTTCCCCTTCCTGATTTCAGTACCTTAGTGTCCTTTGTCACTAACAGCATTGATGAGCAAAGGAGTGGAGGGTGTTGGTCTCTCTTCCCTTCTGAAAAGATTCCTGTAGGAAAGAATTTAGCTGTCTTGACCCCATTTGGATTGCTAGTCCCTTTCAGGGTAATTCAAGATCCCTGGAAGAGCTTTTCTGTGCAGTATCTGACATGGAAACTGTTTGTGAAAGGCTGTAGATAGTGTCATTAAGTTAATTGGTTACATCTGATTTGCATAAGCAGAGCAAGTGCAGCTGTCCTCAGTTCATGCTGAAGTGCCATCTGCAGAAATGATAGATCGGCAGTGCGTCTCTTATGTAGAGGGAACTTTGGGGCTTACAGTTGGTTTAGTCCTCCTGGGCCACACCTGTAGCCTAGAGCACAGAAGTTATGGACCTTTATGGTAGGACTGCTGACTGTTTTGCGTTGGTGAATTGTATTTTGGGCATTCACAGACTACCTGGTGCCAGTTTAAAAACATTCTTGTTCTGTGAAAGTTTCTCTCCTTGCAGATTGTTTCAGATTTTCTTTTCCTTCAATACTAGGCAACCCCTCATCACGGGATGTATTCTAGAGAAGAAGAACTCTTGAGAGAGCGCAAGCGACTTGGTGTCTTTGGTATAACATCTTATGATTTCCACAGTGAAAGTGGCCTATTCCTCTTCCAGGCCAGCAACAGCCTCTTTCATTGTCGAGATGGGGGCAAGAACGGTTTCATGGTGAGTCTGCTAATGGTTTTATGAATGGCATCTGAAATGGATGTAATGTTTTTGGTTGGGGATGGCTGCACACGTTTGTCTGTTTGGTTATGATCATTTCTCTTGCGTCCTGTCAGGACTACATTTGCCCTAATTTTGTGGGCTGTACTGTACCCATGGCTTAAGGTCTTTAAGTGTGAAGCTGCAGGATGATTTGGTACAGAGCTGTTTGTGTTTCTGTTGCTGTAGGTATCTCCAATGAAACCTCTGGAGATCAAGACTCAGTGTACAGGGCCACGAATGGATCCCAAGATTTGCCCTGCTGACCCTGCCTTCTTTTCATTCATTAATAACAATGATCTGTGGGTAGCAAATATTGAGACAGGAGAGGAGAAGCGAATGACATATTGCCATAAAGGTAACCGGTCCTTCTTGCCAGATTCAAAAGAAAATTCTGACAAAAATTTGGGATGGAAGGGCTCGTGTCTTCATGGCTTATTTCTTACAAGTACTTTCTTCTTCTGGATCAGCTTTCTCAAAGGAGATGTAAATGCATTCTGTTCTTTGTTCCTGTCCAGGCTTATCCAATGTTCTTGATGACCCCAAGTCTGCTGGTGTAGCCACTTTTGTCATTCAGGAGGAGTTTGATCGATTCACAGGCTATTGGTGGTGTCCGACAGCTTCCACAGAAGGTCAGTGTTCTGCTAATCGAATTCTGACACTACAACTGCTGCTGGCCTCTGCTGTGAATGATATTTTGAGCATGGTTTTTCTTTGGCCTGGGTTTAGTCTGTTTCTGGGGAGGCTGCCAGAAGGAACAAAACACTGAGGGGATATAAGTATGCTGTGAGTAGTATTTGCAGGTGGTCACTAGGAGCTGTGGCTATATGGGAAATGTACAAAACTGTTGCACCGGAGTGTACTGCTGCAGTGCTCCAGGCAAGTCAGAAACAGCTGGAAGACAATGTAGTATACATGCCTACTAATCTGTTCCTAGGTTCAGAGGATTTAAAAACACTGCGGATCTTGTATGAGGAAGTGGATGAGTCAGAGGTGGAGATAATTCATGTTCCTTCACCTGCCTTGGAGGAGAGAAAAACAGACTCCTATCGGTACCCCAGGACAGGTAAGTGAAATACCATGGGGCTGCTAATGCAACTCTTGGGTCCTGCTGGCTGAAGCAGTGGAATTTGTGCTGTAGGCATCGCATGATTAATCAAGTTTTTGCTAGGATTTAGAAGCTGGTTGTAAATGTTGAGGCCTAATTCAGTCTCCGAGCCCAAAGCCTACTGCAGAAAGGAATGGGATTTAAAGTTCAGCTTAAATGAAAGGATTGCTCAGAAAACAAAATATATCTGATGGCATATTCTGGAATACATTTTGAATCCCTTCTCCCTCCCGAGGATGTGTGCATCCACCTAGGCGAGGCAAAGGCAAACTTCTCCCATACCAGAATACCTCTTGTGATCACAGTGGTGTTTGCTTGCATTCATAATTTCTTATTTGTGTATTGACTCACATCCATTTTAGTAGGACCAGAGTTGGTTCTTATCTAGAAGCAGTACTGATTATAACCATGGCTCAGGTTGGTCATCTTGGTATTCTGTCGCTCTTTCTTTGCAGGCAGCAAAAACCCCAAGATTACATTAAAACTGGCAGAATTTAAAACGGACAGCAAGGGTAAGGTAAGTCACACAGTGGGTTGTTGCTCAGGAAGGTTGACTGCTTCTGAAGCTCCTTAGAATTAAGGTCACTAAGGAAACCTAGACAGTGTTAGCCTTTGTTTTCATCCTCTTGTAACACCCAATTCTTTAATGTGTTTATCCAAGAAAAAGAAAAACTTTAAAATGCTGAAGAGTATCGTTCTGTTTGAGAGGCAGCTGGGAGAGGAGAGGGAAGTGAGAAGTAGTGTTAGCCTGGTAGACCACATTGTCAATAGTAGAGCTTGGAGGGTTGAAGCTGGATCTAATCCCGGGCTTCATTCCATGATTGTATCCTTTTCTGTGGCTGGATGCCAAACTCATGCTGCTTTGAAACTTGTTTTTCCTTTCTCTTCTTGCCATTTGTAGAAAGGTTTACTTCTCCTGGCCTTGCCCTTGCTGAAGCCATAGTTACAACTTCCTTATTCTCCCATTCCACTGAGCTTCCACAGGAGAAGGTCTGGTAGCAGTCTGATTTGTTATTGGACCTTCCTTTTGCTGCAGATCGTGTGTGCTCAGGACAAGGAGCTGGTGCAACCATTTGCTGCATTGTTCCCGACTGTGGAGTACATTGCCCGTGCTGGATGGACCCGAGATGGCAAATAGTACATAAGTTTTTTCTTCCAAACTAATGCTCCAAAGGGCTTCTCTGGCTGACCTGCTGCAGGCCTTCAAGATTGTGTTGTATTGTAGCCATACAATACATTGTATTGTATTGTAGCCAGCTTTGTAATGTAGTCGTGACCTGTTTTTAAAGCCATGAGTGTCATAAACAGCATAAGAGTATTTGGCTTCTTCAATGTTTTAACATCCTAAAAGCAGGAAATAATCAGATGTAGACTAGGGTGACAAGCTGTGGGTTTTAAGGCAGAGCTACAACCACAAAGTGAAATGGCAATCAAGCAAGCAGTCCTAGGGAATTCTTTTGAGTCAAAGATGCTTAACACTGGTACAACACACTTCCTGCTGAAAGTGAGAATGTACTGTAAGCAATTTTATTGTTGTTTGTTGGTCCAGTTTGTGATCAATGCCAAATATATCATGGGAAAGTGGGCAGTTTGCATGCTGCAAAGTCCTTTGTGCAATGTGTACATGGAGAAGGGTTGCTCTATGACCAGTGTACTCCCATAGCTCGCTACGCCTCAAAATGCAGTGCGATAGTCTCGTGCTGGCCAGCCTCGTAGTTACAGATTTCACACCAGCCTGGTTGGTTTGAAATTTTTGAGGGGGAAAAAAAATTAAGAGCTTTAAAGCTTGCTTTACTCTGAACTAGTTTCTGTCCAGATCAAGTTAAAGTGGCTTAGCTCACTCTGAAAATTACATTCTATAACTCATCATTAATAACCGTCTGCTCTGGAAACTAAATTCATACGGCTTTACAGAAGGTAATCCCATGGGTGGCTCTTATGTTCTGCACCAGAGCTTATCTAAATTTGCTGAATATATCAGTTCATGAAATCCACAGTCACTGAGGTGCTAGGGGTAACTGGCTCTTTTGAAAGTCTGTCTTAATGATGAAACTTCCCTTGATGCACTTCCAGGCCTTGGGGTAGCCGCACTATGCAGCAGTGGCTTGCCATCTGTCATGTTGAGAGGCCTGCAGTGCAGCACCACTTCAAATGACTCTCCTCGGAGAGGAACAAGGCTGAGACTGAAGCGACTCCTTCACTTGGCAGTTGTCTTAGGTCTGTGCCTTTCCCTGCTAGTGCAGCGTGCAACAAGGAAGCTACAAATGAATCACTTTAGCTTCTCTTTACTTTAGGAGCTCACTAGAAAACAAATAGTGCTTCCTGACGGAGGGGCTGTCCAAGGAAGAGTTACGTGCTGGAGACATGGTTCTGTTAACTGGTCCCTTGGAATAGACACTCTGGCAAATCTGTCAGACATCTTGTCTGAATGATACCCCTGTGAAATACCAGAGATGTCTGGCAATACATGTTTGTTGGCAAAGCTTCCAGGAGATTAGAAAGCAGCAATGATGAGAAAAGCTTTGCGTTCAGATGCCTAAATCCTTTCTGCCAGTGGGGGGAAAAAGGGTTGCATGTTCTGAGTGTTACAAAGGGACATCTATTTTGTGGTACTGACATTTACCTCCAACTTCTTTCCCCAGTGCCTGGGCTATGTTCCTAGACAGACCTCAGCAACGGCTGCAGCTTATCCTTTTGCCTCCAGCACTCTTTATTCCAGTCCCAGAAAACGAGGAGCAGCGTGCTGAATTTGCCAAAACTGTGCCAGAAAATGTCCAGCCATTTGTGATCTATGAAGAAACCACTGATGTGTGGATAAATGTAAGAGGCTCAGGGCTGGGAGGAGAACACAGGCAAATCCTTCCTTCCCCACAGTTAACCATTTTTGTGTTCTCTGCGTGTCCAGTTTAGTCCGTGCTCCAGCAGACTGCTTTGCTAATCAGTATTGCCAGATTTGGTGTTAGTTCAGGGGGTCTGATAAAACCATGAGAGAATTTCATGCACTCATCATTGGAAGAGATGAGAATCCTGTCATCTCCTCGCAGCTGGAGCTATTCATTTAATTCTTGCTGGCGTTCTCAGTGAACGCAGGCACTTTGGACACCGACACTTTTGGATGTAACAGTGCCATTTTCTTGGGGGCATTTTATTAGAAGATTAAATAGCTTCTGGGGGCATGAGCTTAACCTGTGGAATGTTAACATATTTAGGTGGGTGATGGATGTACGGGACAGGGAATAAACTTCACTCTCTAAGATTAAGCATCTTGTTGCTGATGTGGCAGAGGGACCTGAAGTTCATGCAGTGGCGTTCATAAGGTGTTGGAATAGCAACCACCTTGTGGGACTCACTTAGTTGAGATGTCTAGTTCAGAGGCATGACTGCTGCTTTCTGCAGTAGGCATGAAGAGCCCAGAACACATGATCTTCTACATGGGCACAAGTTTTTTGTGATAATAGGAAAGTATGGAATGGCTTTTTCCCACTAGCATTTTGTCTGAGATACCCCCCCGCCCCCCTGGCTCTTTTCCTTTGAAAGCACAGTAGTTTAGCACTGGTTCCCTTGGCTGTATCATTGTTGTGTCAACAGAAATCACTCACGGGTCTTTTGCCTTGTGTGACAGGTTCATGATATCTTCTATCCTTTCATCCAACCGGAGGGAGAGGAGGAAGAACTCTGCTTTATCCGAGCCAATGAATGCAAAACAGGTTTCTGTCACCTGTACAGAGTCACAGCAGTCCTCAAGCAAGGCAGCTATGACTGGGTGCAGCCATATGTCCATAGCGAGGGTAAGAACTACGCTTTATCAGCACATCCCCTTTCTGAGCTTCCTTTGCTTGTATTTTTTTGGGAGGATGATGGTTTATTTTCATGTCCTTTCTTCTAGATGATTTCAAATGTCCTATAAAGGAGGAGATTGCCCTGACTGGTGGGGAATGGGAGGTGCTGGCGAGGCACGGATCAAAGGTAGTGGTTATTATTATTTTCTCTTGCAGTGTTACAGTTCTGCATTGTCTGCCCGGTCCTGGCTTACGCCCTCTGTTACACCTGGGACCAGCTAGAACTACTTGAGCTTCATTTTGTTTCTCTTTTTTCTATTGCTGCCTGTGCTTTCCTCAGAAGTGCTGTAGTCCAGTGCACATTGAACTGATTGCCTTTTTAATCAGACTTCAGATTGCTTCTTAAGTAAATCCCATGAGTGAGTCAGGCTATAAAAAGGGCACAAGTCTGAGGTTCAACAGTGACAAAGAACTATTTTGTGGAGAAGTTTGGGCTTGCTGTCTTTGCTGAAGCATTTTAACCCCAATAAGTACCTGTGAATTGGGAATATGTCCTAGTGCTTAGAATGAACTCTTGATCTCCAGCCGATCCCTTTAGGAAGAAGGCAGCTGGGGAGTATAAAGCAATTTAGAACATGAAGGAACTGTATCTGTTATTGGTTGCAGAATAGCCAAAAAGGAATTTTTATTAATCTTGTAGAACCTAGCTCCATTTTGCTTCAGGAATTAACTATGAGTCTGATCTTTAATGCTCCCAGGTGGTTTCTGTCAAAATAAAGACCTTGTCTGTTCATTTCTGATTAATCTGGATTTCCACTTCACACTTTTAAAAAGGCCTACAGTTTCATGCATTTGGTTTCTGCCGCTTTTCCTCAATCTGCAATTAACCTGCTGTCCCTCCCCATGTGGATTCTCACTGTACATGCTGTTGATTTTGGCCACAGCTCTTCCCTTCATGTGCTATGGCTAAAATTGTGTTAGCAGCAATTATTTTGATGCATTTGTTGCTCCACAGGGCTCTGCCTGGCTTTCCTGGCCAATTGGGTTGGATATTTCTTCCCTGTGCTGTCCGCAGTGCTCTTCAAACTGTGTGTTAGCTAGAAATAGCACTTGGGTTTCAGCATTTGGAAACTGTAAGGTGGAAAACAGTTCAGTTACTGTTGCTGGATCAATGCAGTATTTAAAAGCTGTCACTTCTATTCCTGTCTGGCCAGGTGGTTTTTAGAAACTGCTTTATCTGGACATTAAAAACATATTCTAATGTGCCTTGAATTCCGGTACTGTTAGGGCTATTAGACTGATCCTTCCACAGATGGGATCTCATTATTACAGTTGCTGGAAAAAATACACATATATCCTTATAGCACAGACATATTGTGGGAAGGCACCATATTTAATCACAGAATCTTCTAGTTTAAGCTACAGCGAACAGGGCCCAGCTTTTTAAGCTCCTTAATAAGCAAATGCTTTGAGTTTCTCAAAAAAGCTGAGCGATCTCTTTTTATTACTTCAATGGACTATTATGCAGTTCCCCATAAGTGCTGCACGTGTGTTCTGTAGCCTTATCATATAAACGGCAGTCGTGTACTGTCCCTAATGCTATAAGCAGTCTGTCATGGTCTATTTGTGTTTTAAACTGACTCTGCCTGGGGACAGACTGTTTGAACTGGTAAAGGAGCAGTAGTTGTCATCCTTCTGTCACTGAGCCCTCTCTTCTCCACATAGATCTGGGTTAACGAGGCTACGAAGCTGGTGTATTTCCAAGGCACAAAGGACACCCCATTGGAGCACCATCTCTACGTAGTCAGCTATGAGTCTCCTGGAGAAATTGTGCGACTTACCACGCCAGGCTTCTCCCACAGCTGTTCTATGAGCCAGGTTCGTTGTTCCTTAGATAGAAGATGCCCTTGTCTCCTGACTGACAGGGAATGGTACTGAGTCATGACCACTAATGATTACTGATGGTTTCTTTTGTCTTGGTTGCTTGAGATGTGGGAGCTTTTGTCTGAGAACTGCATGGGGGAGACTGGATGTGGGAAATGAAAGACCTTGCTCCCCTAACTCTTCTCTCTCTCATCTGTAGAATTTTGACATGTTCATCAGCCACTACAGCAGCGTGAGTACTCCACCTTGCGTGCACGTCTACAAGCTCAGTGGCTCCGATGATGACCCACTCCACAAGCAGCCCAAGTTTTGGGCCAGCATGATGGAGGCAGCCAGTAAGTCCTGTAGAAAGTGTCAATGCTGGGTAATATCTGTGATACTCTTCCTGCTAATGGTAGCCAAAGGTGATGGAGAAGGAAGGGGCTGAAGTAACTTAATTTTATGGGAAAATGAATTGTGTTATCTTGGGGGGATGATATCTCTAGTGGATAGCTCATCAAGGAAATGGTATATGGGTTTTCAAGATGTTACTGTTTCATGGTTTGAGTGAAAGCAGTGGTGCAGGGTTTATTTGCCTATGGTTTTAGGTATTTCTTTATTTGTGATTTGTCTGAAGAGTGGCAAGTATCAGGGATGTTGTGGCTACCTCATTTCAAGGCTGTAGCCTTGAAAGGTTTAGACACAGCTCACAGCAGTACCTGAACCTTTCCTGCAAATGTTTTCTCCATTTGACCCATCTTTGTTCTTAACCTTCCACATCTTGCTGTTACAGCACAGCATGCCTTGTCTGAGGGTTCTCAGCTGATAATGTGTTCAAGGGTGATCCCTTTTCTATACATATGGCCTATTGACCTATGCAGGTACATAGAGGCTGTTTGTTTCTCAGTGAGAGGCTCCTCTGAAAAGCATTGATAAGTCTTGGTATGGTTTGGGTATTGAAAGAGCCCTGACTAGGGTCAAGTTTGAACAGAATGAGCTTTTTCAGGCTAGGTAGGAGGCAGAGCCTGCTGTCGGTTACTGCACTGCTAGTGTGTGAATTTCCTTCTGCAGGTTGTCCCCCGGATTACATCCCACCTGAGATCTTTCACTTCCGCACTCAGTCAGATGTTGAGCTCTATGGAATGGTCTACAAACCTCATGATGTCCAGCCTGGGAAGAAGCATCCCACAGTGCTCTTTGTGTACGGAGGCCCTCAGGTAATAGTCCAGGTGGTTGACTGCTGGTGTTGGCCATGGGATTGGTGTCCAGGGCAGAGCTCTGTGTAGCTCAGTCACGCATCAGGATTTTGGTTAGCGTTGAGTACTGGACCTCTATTCTGACCTCTGCCTCAAACCTCAGATGATTTTTCCAGCATTTAGTCTGATTTGTGTGGCTCTGGTAGCTCAGTTAGTGGCTGCTGTCCAGCTCAGGATCCTACATAGTGAGATAGAGGAAGATAGTGGAAGGCAACTGCTTGGCTCTGAAACTTTTCTACCTTTCTTCTGCAGGTGCAGCTGGTGAATAACTCCTTCAAAGGAATCAAGTACTTAAGGCTAAACACGCTAGCGTCCCTAGGCTATGCTGTGGTAGTAATTGATGGAAGGGGTTCGTGCCAGCGAGGACTCAAATTTGAAGGGGCTCTGAAAAACCAAATGGTAACATACTTTTTTGATGAATCTCTGCTCATTTGTTCTTTCTAAGGTTGCCTGGCTGAATGACATGAGCATTGCTTGTACTTTTTCTCTCCCTTGAGTTTTTAGGTTTAGGAAATCACTAACTTGAGCTTCCTTGCCTTTTAGGGTCAGGTGGAGATAGAGGACCAGGTGGAAGGTTTACATTATGTAGCAGAAAAATACGGGTTCATCGACTTGAGTCGGGTAGCCATACATGGCTGGTCATATGGGGGTTTTCTCTCCCTCATGGGTCTTATCTGCAAACCCAATGTCTTCAAGGTGAGTCTGGACATGGGGGGTGTCATCTTGGGACTACTGGCTTTCTCAGCTTCTGTAACTCTTGCCATCTGGAGTTGGCTTTTCTGCTTGATGTTTCTGATGGACAGGTGAAAATGTCCCTCAGTCCTGCCTGCCTGTACGCCTATAGATCTGCATTCTGCTCGCAGATCATACTGTCTGAGACCTGAAGAGGATGGGGTCTCTGGGATGGGGTTGTGCCCCAGTGACCCTCAGTGGAGGACTTAGCCGAGCATCCAGTGAGATGCACTATTCCTAAAGCCCTTCCCAAATCCCCAGCACGGTTTCTGGATCATTCCACATGTCTTCCTTGACAAGGGGAAACCTTTAGTGCTGGGATGCTGGAATTTGCCTGATTTTGATTATAAGAGAAATAGCATGAGAAGGAATCTGGGTTTTATGTGGGTTTGTTGTGGAAGAATTCTGGTCTGAGTGATAGAACTGTCCAGAGCCTGTTTTTTCCTGCCTTCTCAGGAAAACGGGGAATACTCGAACTCTTTAGGACTTGATAATTAAGGTTGTCTCCTGCCACCTATTTGTTTGACAGATTGCTATAGCAGGTGCTCCTGTCACAGTTTGGATGGCATATGACACCGGGTATACTGAGCGGTACATGGATATCCCAGAAAACAACCAGCAAGGTTATGAGGCTGGCTCTGTGGCATTACACGTAGAAAAGCTTCCCAATGAGTGAGTACTGTGGGGTTGCGTGATCTGCTAAAAACCTGCTCCCGGCTGCTGCTTGGTGCTACCATTTGCACCTCTGCTGAATACAAAAAGAACAGATGGATTCTGATCTTGTTTAATTTTAACTCACGTGGCTGGTTGCTGCCTTCTGCAGCGAGCTAAGGCAGTGTACCCACAGCCCCCTTTGCCAGGGGAGGGGTTGAAGACCTCGTTTGTGGCCTTACGCTATTCTGACTGCTGCCTGGTCATTGCTCAGTTTTGGTTTGCTAGCTGGCAGCTCTATGCTGAGACCTACTGCAGAGCTTTTTGCTTGGATTCTTATCTTATCTCTCATCTCATCTCCAGGCCAAATCGTTTGCTGATCCTCCATGGCTTTTTGGACGAAAATGTGCACTTTTTTCACACCAACTTCCTGGTATCACAGCTAATCCGGGCTGGAAAACCTTACCAGCTGCAGGTAGGGCGAACAAGAGTGAAGTGGGAAGGTCTATTAAATCTGTAAAGTTTTCTGCTCCCTGCCCTGGGTGTGGAATAAGGTGGAGGCAAATGCTCCCACATCTTGTTGCAATATAGGTGATAGTAAATGCCTTGTTTGACTGCTAGAGGTGGCCAGCAGGTGGCACTGTGGCTGCTTCATTGCTGGCCGATGTGGCCTGTATCTAAAAGCATTTGCAAGCGGGGCTCCTGCCCTCAGGCCTGGAACTTTCCTTCTCCCCTGGAACTGTTGCTGTCTCCCATGGCTGGTGGCAGCAGAGGTGGCTGCTTCGCTGAGTGGACTGGCAGCACATGCTAGTGCAGTGCGGGAGGTGGGCTAGTGCTCTAGACCTCCCCTGCCTCCCCTTTGTCCTGACGGAAGAGGGCTGATGCGAGGGAGGCTTGTCCATGCTGAACGAGCTGCTCCTGGTTAATTGTCTTCTCTCTGCTTCTGCACAGATCTACCCCAACGAGAGACACAGTATTCGGTGCCCTGAGTCAGGAGAGCACTATGAAATCACGCTGCTGCACTTTCTACAAGAATACCTCTGAGAGCACAAGCCTCTGCAAACTGGACACTGACAGCTCACCTTCCCCTCCTGTGCCCTGCCACTACCGCCTCCCTCGACAGCCATCTAACCCAGAGCACAAGTGGCTGAGTGCCCATGTCAGGGTGTCTCACCCTGAATGAGGGAGGAGGGTGGAGAGCACCTTCCCTTTGGACAGTGCCACCTTCTTTCACTTTCCAAGCTGGAGGTCTGCCCCTGCTCGGCTGCTCATCCTGTTCCTCTCCTCCAGCCTGGCTGTTGATGCTTTTTTTTGCTGCTACTCCCTCTATCCTGGGAATCAATGGACAGTGGTCTGTCTCCCAAGGCTGAGGTTTATGTCCATCTCTCTCTCCCCAGTCCTTTTCCCTTCCACTGCACCTCTGCAGTTCCTGTACTCTTACCTGCAAGAACTCAGTGCCTGTGTTGGAAATGGAAGAGCTGAATCAGCAAGCTGCCTTAAGCCAGGAGTGGGAGGGAAGAGAGAACTACCTATTGTTAAGCCCCAGGGGAGCTGATCGCTGCTGCTGTGTCCTGGCCCTGCTGCAACAACATGGAGCCCTGGGATGTGAAGCATGCAACACTAGTCTTTTCTATTTTTCAGTTTAATTTTGCAGAGCAGATGGAGGAAGTGGCTGGGGTCGGTAACGACATCCTTTCATGCCTTTCTCTAATGGCCGCTCACAACCAGAGTTGTGCCAACAGGTAGCACGGCAGCTGAAGCAGCTGGCTACAACCAGAGATCATCTCTCCAGAGATCACAGCAGCATTTGGGTTTTGCAACGCAAGATGGATGATATTTATGCAAATCTTTCCTCCCTCCGTTCTCTGTGCTGCCTCTTGATCCTACCTTCTCCTTCCCTGATACCCTGAGCTTTCAGATGTGCACTGAAATTGGCTGTGCTTCAGTTCTCTGCGGGTCAGTGACTGTTCCCCTTGCCCATCTACTCAGCAAATGCTCTCTTCTGGTTTTTATTTACCTGGTCAACAGGAACTGCAGTTCTGGGGAGGGGGGATCGAGCAATTGCACCTCAGGGGAGCGCATACCCCCCTCAAGCCAAGGGTTCTGCCAGGGGCAAAAAGAAGAAAAAAAAAATACCCAAATGAACCACGTTGACTTGCCCTGGAGTATTTTAAGTGCGTATTATGAAAAGAAAATATTTTTATGGATTCTTATTCTTTTATAATTATGAGTGTAAGATGTAGCGACTCATTAAAATATTGGAAAGAGATGCAGTGGCTGGCATCTGTACCTGGTTTTGGAGCGTAGGAGAGGGCTTGGGAGGAAATGCCATCTGGTTCACAATGGCCAGAGCTGTGTCTGTGGTAAAAAGCAAAGTGCTCTGTTTGGTTTCTGTGCCAAGCAGTGGAGAGAATATTAAATCCCTGATGTTCCTCGAGGGAAGCATGATCCAGCAATTGAAGATGCAGGGTGGAGAGTTGGGAATCCTGGACTGTTCTCGGCTCTGCTATTAAGGCGCTGCATGACCTTGAGCGAGTCAGACACCTTGTGCTTGCAGGCGCTAGCCTCAGCTGGGGAGGTGGGTACCTCACCCAGCGCCCCGACTCCCTCTGACTTCTTGGGAGGATGCAGCTGCTCTGCAGCTCGGGTAGTGGCCTGGCCAGACTTCCAAGCACTCCTAGCTCTGATCCCACGCTAGGACACACGTGGGCCCCAGGCACGGAGCTGCTTTTTGCAGGTGCTGGGGCCTGCCTATGCTCGCCTTCTGCGGAGCTTAAAGCTTACACAACCTGGCCTTGCTGTTTTCCTTTCTAAATGGGAATCAGGCATTAATTAAACTGTTATTAAATGCCCTGAGGATGCAAGCCGGAGGCTTTTGCTTTAAATGCAAAGCATCTCACAGCTGGAGGATTTTGTTTTCTGAATATGGCTGTGAGAATACTGCCCTGTTCTCATGCCTGTACCCAAATAATTGGCCTATTTCGGTTGTGTTTTAGCTTCTACTACGCACCCCCTTGAGTAACTCCTGGTGCAGCTTTGAGGTTAGAGGGGCGGAAGGGGAGGTAATGGGGGAAGTTGCACATCTCTGAAGCTTCCTTGAGAGAAGACTGCGCTCCCTTGCAGAGAGGAAACTTGCTCCCCTTTCTCCCTGCCTTCTTTAGAGCCAGGTGGGTGCCAGTGCATGGTAAGAAGCTTTATTTTGCAGGGTTTGCTTCTTTTCAGTCTTAATCTTGAGTGCTTTTTCCTGTCCCAAAAGAGCAAGTGTTCTTAAAATGTCTGCAATGCACTCTTAAAATGCTCTTGTCTAGAAGAGTTTACAAATCTGTCAGCTCCTTTGATCCTCCAAGTTTGCTTCTGAAGCTGTAGGATTATTTGATGCCATAAAAAGGAGATGTTTTTCTTCTTTTGGGTATTGAGATCCTGAGAGGCATTAACTGGGAAATCACCTACCACAGTCCTGAGCTTTTCAATATGCAACAGGCTCTGCTGGGGATTGAAACACAAATGAGGTAGGAGGCCTCCACCCAGCTGTCCTGCGAGAAGACAGGTAATTGGAGTATGAGGCATGGTTAAGCCAGGTATCTCTTTTGGATAGAGAATTTGCAGCTGTAGCATGAAGCTGAGTTAATTTCCTGTGAGAGCGAGCGGTAACGGCCGCAGGAAGCAGAGGGCATTGTAATGGATGCTGGGGAAGCCGGGCAAAAATTGCTCTTCCTCAAGAACAGGAGGCTAAGCATGAGAGTTTGTTGGGAGGCACTTCTCCCATGAAAATCCAACATGTGGGGCTTTATTTTTAGGCATAGGATGTGGAGGAGAACAGATGTTCTCGATGACTTATTTTTGAAACAAAAACACTGCTTGAGCTACAAAATTAGCTCTGAAAGCCACTGTCACCATGAAAGATGCTCGAATGGAAAACTTTCCAGCATCTCCATTCCCAAAGCGCGTGGAATAAAGGTGCGATGCTGGCTCTCGCTCTTTCAAAGCTACGTCAGTGGAAACTGCGCGTTCAGTGGTCAGACATGTCTCGGGCATGGATCTTTCTCCTCTGCCGCGATGGTTGGTGCGGTCCTGCTGCGTGGCTCTGTAGGGCAGCACCCGCAGGATTGCTGGAGTTGCTCAGAAATACCACGGTCTATCAAAGGAGGCGCGGGCTGCGCAGCAGCGATGTGAGGAAGACAAATGGCTGTGATGGCGGGGGGCTGGGGGAAGGCTACGTGTGTACGGTTGCAAAAAGAAGGGTGTAAACCGATACTGGAAAATCCTCGCTGGGGGATTTTGGTGAAGCACGTACGTGCGGGCTTCCAGCGTGCCGCCTTCGCGCCGGGACAGATGCGAGGCTTCACTCATCGGCTCGGAGCAGCTCTTGCTCCTGGTCACAGCCCGGCTCCGTGTAATCCTCGCAGCGCGCTGCCCCTGCTCCTCCCCGCCTGCAAAAAGCCTCTTATCTCTGGTTCCAGCTCGAGCCCCTTGCTCGGCGGCTGGAGCAGACTTCCGTTGGCTTTCAAGTGAAAACAGCCTCAGCCTGGCCCAGCAGCCACAGCTCTTGTTTTGCCTCAAGTCCCAAAGCTGCTTCAGCTCAGAGGCTGAGCCGTGGGCCATCCCCACTGGCCCCCCAGCCTCGTGCCAGTGCCTTTCCATCCCCTCCAGCCTCCTCCCACCTTCCCTTGTGCAGCCTGTTCCTGCCTCAGCCGGGGCTGTGCGGAGCTGGCTCTGCTTGCCAGCAGGGTGGAGGGATGCTGGGGGGGTTGCAAAAGCCGCAGCCTGGGGAAAGGTCTCTGCGTTTCTTTCTTTATCAAAAAGCGTTGCAGATATCTTCCTCCCTGGTGCTCGTGCTGTTCTCAGGGCTGTCTGTGGCTCTCTAGCCAAAAGGCAAGCCTCGCGCTGGAGATGTCCACGTGCAATTCTCCCTTCTCTGCTCCATGTGGGGCTTGATCCTGCTTCAGGCCGAGTCCTCTGGCAGAGGCATTGAGATAACAGCCATGCACAAGGCGGATGCTGCTGTAGCAAGGGGGGGAGCAAAGGACAGTTAGATAGCAGAGAAAAGTGGGGCAGCCCCAAGTCAGTGGGGTTTTGCAAATAAAAAGAGTGGGGCCCGGCCATAGGGAGCACAGCAGGGTGGGAGGCGGGGAGCAGCCATCCTGCACCCAGATGCTGCGGCCGTTCAGCAGCACCCTGGGGTGGGTGTCCCAGAGCCACCCCCTCAAGTGTGCTGGGTGACTCATCTTCAGCTCCTCCTCATCTTGCACGCCCAGGCTGGGGGCAGCTGCACCTATTGGGGTTGGTGTTACGGCATTGCCAGCAGCGGGTGCAGCTGGGGGGGAGCGGGGGTGCCTGGCACGACCTGTGTTCTGTCCTCCCAGCAGCTCGCCAGCATCTTTGCCAGCTCGCAGCTGGGAGGCGATGGCGTGCCCACGACCGGCAGCATTCACCCTCCGCACCCAGCAAGCCCCCTGGGTGCCCAGCGATGGGGGATGCAGGGGCTGAGCTGCCTGCAGGGACGAGGAGGGGACGGATGCTGTAATGTGGTCATGGAGCAGGTTTGCTGGTGGGTGAAGGGCGTTCTGCTGCGTGGTGGCAGATGGGGACACGTCCAGCCTGGCCCCAGAGCAGTGCTGGTGCTGCCGCTCTCGCTGCCCTTTTGTCTGCGTTTGCCTTGCTCTGTCCAGGGAGCAGGACGGGGCTCTGGTCTCTTGCAAAGCTGTTCATTCCTCTCCTAAAAAGGACAGTTAAATACCACCAAAAGGACAGCTAAGACCTTCTAAAGCTCCTGTCAAAACAGCAGTACGTCCATGCAAAAGCTGATCCAGCTGAAGGAACAAACGTGTCTCTTGCTTTCCTCTGGCTCAGCCACTTTGTTTGCATTTCTCTGCCTCCCCCTTACCTTCAATCTGGGCTTGGAAAGGCTCGTCCTGCTCCAGCCTGGCCCCGGGCTCCAGCCCCAGCTGGTGGCCATGGGGTGGCCATGGGGCTCTGCCCTGGACCACCCTGAGCCACCTCTTGCCGTTCCCCCCAGCTCGGGGCCATGGCCGTGCCGCTGGGGCTGCTGCTGGCCCTGCTGGGCTGCACTGCGGCGCTGGACCCTGCCCTGGAGGAGGCCTGGGAAGGCTGGAAGAGCCTCTACGCCAAGGAGTACCCAGGGGTAGGTCCGCACTGGGTGCACGGGGCCCAGGCCAGGCCCTGCTCCCCTCAGGCCTCGGTGCCTGTGCCGGGGCCAGCTCCGGAGGGGTCTGCACCCAGTGCATCCCACCTCTCCATGTCCCCTCCGGTGCTCCCAGAAGGGACATTCCTGACCCTGCGGCTGCTCTGCCCCTTGGCAGGAGGCCGAGGCTGTCCGCAGGGAGGTCTGGGAGAAGAACCTGCGGCGCATCGAGCAGCACAACTGGGAGGAGTCGCAGGGGCAGCACACGTTCCGCCTGGGCATGAACCACTACGGGGACCTGGTACTTGCTGATGTGCTTGGAGCGGGGGCCCCTCGAGGCACCCAGGGCTTGATCTGGGGTCTGGGTACACCCAACCTGCTCCGCTTGGGGGTGCTGGTGCCCCCGGTGCTGGGCTGCTCCCTGGGCTGCAGCCCCGCTCACACACACGCATGCATCCGCAGACGGACGAGGAGTTTAACCAGGTCCTGAACGGCTTCACCCCGGTGCAGCAGGAGAAGCCGCTGCTGCTCTTCCAGGCATCGGCAGCTGTGAAGACCCCAGCAGAAGTGGACTGGCGGGCAAAGGGCTACGTGACGCCCGTGAAGAACCAGGTGGGCACAGGGGGGCTCTGGCCAGGGCTGTGCGATGGGTGCCGGGAGTCTGGGCAGAGAAATACAAGGCTGCATCCTCCAAAGCGCCAGAAATCCTCTGGGCAATCCAGAGAAGCAGCTCCCACAGTTTTGACCATTGCAGTTTTGCAGACGAGGAGCTGGCTGGAGAGCAGCACCATGGGGTCATGGCGTCCCTCTCCACCAAATTTTGGGGTGATGCCGTGACCCCCCCGCTGCCCCCATCTCACCCAGGGACACTGCGGGTCGTGCTGGGCATTCAGTGCCACGGGGGCCCTGGAGGGACTCGTCTTCAACCGGACGGGGAAGCTGGCGGTGCTGAGCGAGCAGAACCTCATCGACTGCTCCCGAAAGCTGGGCAACAACGGCTGCCATGGCGGCTACATGACCCGCGCCTTCCAGTATGTGCGTGACAACGGCGGCTTGAACTCGGAGCACATCTACCCCTACCTGGCCACGGTAAGGGGTGGCAGGCAGGTGAGCTGGGACACGGGCGGAGCCGTGCCCATGGGTCCCAGCCCCGGTGCCCCTCTCTCCCTGCTCTCAGGACACCTCCAGCTGCCGATACAACCCCCAGGACAGGGCGGCCAACTGCTCCACCATCTGGCTAGTGGCCCCGGGCAGCGAGGCAGCGCTGGAGCAGGCGGTGGCGACCGTGGGCCCCGTGTCTGTGGCGGTGGATGCCAGCGGTTTCTTCTTCCACTTCTACAAGTCGGGTACTGTCTCCCTCTTTACCTGGCAAGGCGTGGATGGGTAAACTGAGGCAGGGTTGCCTCTCTGTGGGGCTGAGCAGCCAAGCCCTTGCTGAGCCCCACAGGTGACACACAGGACACCCAGCCCAGGGGCATCGGATCAGCCACCCTGCTTTTGCCTGGAGATGAAGCAACTGGGGAGAGCCCCTGGCTCATCCCCATTCTGCTCTTCCCAGGCATCTTCAGCAGCATATTTTGCAGCCAGCGGGTGAACCACGGGATGTTGGCTGTGGGCTATGGCACCAGACAGGAGGGCGGGCAGAACGTGAGCTACTGGATCTTAAAGAACAGGTAGGGGCAGAGATGCCCCCGGACCTGCTGCCCCTTTCAGCCCCATGCATGACCCATCCTTCCCTCCTACCGGGGCTCCTCTGTAAGGTCAGAGCCGTGGTGGGGGGACACGTGGCAGGAGCATCCCCATCCCCTGGGACACTCCTGTGCTCCTGCTCCTGTCCTCTCCCGGCTCGCCCTCCCTGAACACGGAGCCGGGTCTCCCTGCGTGGGAACACAGATGTGCTCATTCTTTGTCTCTTCCTGCAGCTGGTCGGAGGTGTGGGGTGAGCAGGGCTACATCCGCCTGCTGAAGGGAGCTGACAACCACTGCGGGGTGGCCAACCAGGCCAGCTTTCCTCTGCTGTGAGCGGGCTCCTGCGCCGGCATGCTGGGGAGAAGACAGCCCTTGCTGGGCTTGCCTTGCTGCGGGGACAGGGCTGTTTCCTTCTTGAAGGGGCTTTTGTTTGTGTGTGGTGAGAAGCAATTAAACGTGGCATGGCTAATCACTCTGTTGCCTGAAAGGGGGCCAGGTGTACCTTGGTGGCCAAGGCATAGCTGATGCAGCCGTTTTTTTTTTTCTTTCCCTGCTGGGAAAGCCAAAGCTCCTTTTGCACAATGCTCTGTGACAGGAGCTTTCTCTGCCCCTTTCCTCCACACTTGGCCACCTCTTTCCCNAAACCCCGCCAAAAAAAAAAAAAAAAAAAAAAAAAAAAAAAAAGCAGGTCTTTACTAAAGCAAACCTGCATGACAAGGCAGAAACTGAACCACCCCTATCCTGCTGCTTATTTCTGACCCCTTGAATGCCCTGGTGATTCGGTGCCACAGGAGGGTGAGCGGGTGCAAGGCTGGGGTGAGGGGGTCTCCCTGATGCCCCAGCACCCCCTGCCCGTGGGGACGCAGGGCACAGCGCCCCGAAATGCCCCGTGGCTGCCCCAGTGCCCCAGGCTGTGTGTTGGCCCCAGGGGCACTGGCCGGGTGGA
>VXAA01000915.1:1185295-1199892 GCA_013399115.1 Anseranas semipalmata
CCCGCCCGCCGTAGCGCGGGCTTCCTTTCCAAGATGGCGGCGCCCAGCGGGAGGAGCGGCCGGTGGCTGTGGGCCGCGGTGGTGCCCGCCGCCCTGCTGTGCCTGGCGGCCCGGGCCGCGGAGGAGCCGAGCACGGCTGACTTCGACGTGCGGCCCGGCGGGGAGGTTCACTCATTCTCCCGGAGCCTGGTGAGGGGCGAGAAGGGAGGGGAAGAGGAGAGGGTACGCGCCTCTCCCTGATTGGCGGGGGTGTACGTCGCTCTCCTCTCCCGCCCCGGGGGTTGGCTGCCAGCGAGGGAAGGCGGGCCGAGGCAGTGGCTGGGGGGGGAGGGGGGGGGTCCGGGCCGGTTGCTATGGGAACGGCAGCGGGGGGACTCGGGCCCTGCAAAGGCAGGGAGGGAGGGAGGAACACCCCCCTCCGAAAATGGGTCCCTAGGGTGCGATAGTCTCCTTGGACAGGAGGTCTGCCAGGAAGAATGTGCCCCCAGGAAGAAGGGGGTCCCCAAGGCAGGGGGATTTCGATGGGAGGAGGTGCCCCAAGGGAAGGCAGGGGTCACCAAGGGGTAAGGGGTCTCAAGGAAGGAGGGGTCTCAGGGGAAAGAGGTTTGCAAAGGGGACGGGGCCCTGTGGGGAAGGGGGCTCTAGGAGCTGCTGGTCCCTGGGCCCCCCAGAACCATGAGTCCCCACGCCAGCACTGCAGGGTCCTGCTGACGCCCATGGGACAAGGGCCTCACAGCGCCCACTGGCAGCATCGTCCCTGGCTCCGTGCTTCGCTGAGGTCCAGCTGTTGGTGCACACAGATGCAGACGTGGTGTGTGCTCCTCGTGTCACCCCTGGGGTGAGACCACCAGAGGCTGCACCATGCCCGCAGCCCCCACAGTTCTCTCAGGTGTTCCCAGACCTCACCTCATTGCTGAGGAGTTGCTGATGTTGAGCAAATAGGTGGTCACACAGACTATTCCACTGCAGCAAGGCTGCTGATCTTCTCTTTTTCCAGGGAGATTACACCTGCACCTTTACATACTCTGCTCAGGGAGGAACGAATGAGGTGAGTGGCACGCCTTCGAATGTTTCCCTTACGCTTAGTCTCTATGGCTGCACAGAATAAAAAGCCAGTGAGGATATCTGTGTTGACAGCAGTAGCCACTGAGAAGGACTTGTATGCCCCAGAGATAAAAGACTGCTATTCTGCCACAAGCCTGTTTGGTCAGTCATCGTTTCGTTCCCTAGGTTTAACTGTGGCCTGGACAAGACATTTATTTTTTTCCAGCGAGGAAGTGGTTTCTTTTGTGATCAGCTGATTCCAGAAGCCAGGAATTGTGAGGAAGGGAGGTTGCACCATTTCCAGCACTGCATGTTTGCAAAAGTAACTTTGTTGGATTTGCTTCTTGAACGGAAGCGTCCTTCGTGTGTTGCAACGATGCTGTGGTTCGCAAGGCCATGACATTTGTAAGGTTTAAGGAATCTCTGGGTCATATGCCTTCGCTGGAGAACAGAGAGTGACAATTTCATGCTCCAGTTGGTAGGAAAAGCCTTGTAGGAGTAACTCCTGTGTTCTTTAGGAGGCTTGAAGGTTTTTGTGGCTTGTGTTGCTGTTGCAGTAAGTGCTGTACAGATACACACAGTTTGTACTTTCTTATCTGCAAGTCCTCTGTATAGAATCAGGTCCTTTTATTTTAGTGTAAAAGGAAATGAGACTAACTCTTTTCTGTAACTGTACTAATGAAACTGCGGAGAGCAGAGGGTGACCAGGCCTCATGCTTTGTGCAGTACAAAATAAAAGGGGTCATCAGCAATTGTTTTGTAATTATGTTGTGTTATTTTATAGCAGTTGACACTTGTCATGTTTGCAGCTGGGAGGCAGGGGGTGAGTGGGAAGCAGGAGGCTCTTACCCAGATTAACTGTGGGGGCCTTTCCCCTCTGCAGCAATGGCAGATGAATATTGGAGTCAGTGAAGACAACCTGCTCTTCTCCTGCTCTGTCTGGAGGTGTGTTGTTAAACCTGAAATGCTCTGAGGCAAAAGCAACAACAGGTGGGATCTGGGCTGGGCAGCTCCGGCTTTCCTTTCCCAAGAGACACTGTGACTCCGGGTGGGCTCTCGAGCCAGGTGGTGGTTTATAAAGGCTGTTTCCCCCCCGTCCCCCCGCTACACTAGGTGGAGCTACAAGAGAGCCAGAGGTGGCTGTGGAGGGAGGGAGCCATGAATGCTGCTGCTCTTCTACACCTCCACCCTCTGCCAACAGCAGGGATTAGAAGAAACTGCCTGACTTGCTCCTTCACTAGGAAGTCAGAGCAGGATGGTCTCTAATGCTTGTGGCCTGGAGAGCCAAGAACCAGCATTAGCCCTGTGCCTGAACCTTCCCTGTGTTCTCACCTCCTACGTAACCTTTTCCTGCTTTTGATGTCAAACACTCTGCTCTCGTTTCAGGCCCCAAGGGAAGTCTTATCTCTTCTTTACCCAGTTTAAAGCTGAAGTGAAAGGAGCCAAGATAGAGTACGCCATGGCTTATGTAAGTCCCAGCTGATCACATGGAAGTAGGCATATGGGAGGCTGCTATAAAACATGAATTGGACATTGAAAACATTTATTAGACAGCTGTCCAGTAAAATGCACTCCACCACACCCTTAATTAGAGAGTGGTGGCAGTCAGGAGAGTGTCCGTAGAAAGGCCCTCCTGCACAATTTTATTTCTGCTCCCTCTATGCCACTGGTTAGCTGCTGGCTTTGTTGGTGTCAGTGGCTCCAAAAGACACCATCCTGCCAGGGTGCACAGGGCAAGGGGAGTCTTGGTTTATCTCAGCAAATTCATTCTTCTATTTCCTAGCTGTGAGCAATGAGGATTTCAGTCACCTGAAGGGCACAAGTTTGTGGTTTAAAAGGAAAGGGAGACATAGCCAGGGATTTTCCTTCAAATTTCCTTTGCAGATTTAATTCTTTCACTCCACATTATTAAAACACAAGTTTGTTCTTTTTCGAAACGTGCTGTTGTTTATTTGCTTTAAGTATAGTAGCTTCTTGGATTGCCTCAATTGCTTAAACTTTCTTCCTTCCCATTTCAGTCTCAAGCTGGAGTGGGCGGACAAAGTGACGTCCCCTTAAAACAGGAAGAATTTGAAATCACTGAAACAACAGGTCTGTGATCAAGAGAACTATGTGAGAAAGGGGCTGGTGTGGGAGACAAGCCTGGCTGTCTACCAGGAGACAAATGTTTAAGCTTAAAGCAGATAGGTGACAATATAGAGGCAGACACTGCGCATTATGGAGTTAGGAGTGTAGTGCTCTTGATCCATAGCTGGCAGCAAGATTTTGCAGGTCCCACTCCAGTGTAAATGTTAATTAGCATGGGGGAAGAACGGGTTTATCACAATGTGCTTGTACTGCGCATAGAAGGAAATGCAATGCCCGACTTGCTGGCTTTATCGTCCTGGAAGGGAACCAGCAGGGTTGTTTTGTTCATGCCTTACCATCTGTTTATCCTGTGCTTGTTTTCTCTCTTTCCAGTGTCTCACAGGGAAGGCAAGTTCCGTTTTGAACTGTCGAAACTCATGATCGTAGCAAAAACACCCCGTGATGAGCTGTGACCCCAACGACACTGTTGAGCAGGGTGTTTTGGCCGGAAGACCACAGCAGATAATGGGGATTACTTGTTATTGGCGGGTTTTTCAGTTGGCCAAACCTTTCATGTTTTCCATATTGAAATGTGCTAGGGTCCGACACAAGTGGGACTTGGAGGTGTTAAGACAGATGCATTCTGTCTTGTGTCAGAGTAACAATGTGCTTTGCAGCTGGAAACCTCCTTTGAGACTCCTGATCTGCAGCCAGCCATTCTGTTGCCCGCTTTCTGCTTCAGTGATCTGCTGAATATGGTAAAGCTCCCCTCTAACAGGGCTCCTTATCTTCCTTGCTAGGAAGAGCAACGCAGAAAGATAAGTGGCTGGATTTAAGCAATGTTTGCTAAAGGAAAGTTGTTAACTCTGGAGTCTCTGGAGGGTGGTGACAGGATTTCTTCCTCTGCCAGCATTATAGGAGAAACAAATTAAATTGGGTCGGAGGGGGAAAGAAGGGATAGGGTTGGCCAAAGCTATCTGACTCCTTGTTGAGTGCAGCTATTGAAGACCATCACTGGCTTTGCTGGAGAGGATGTTCTGTTCCTGCCCCAGTGCAGATTGCAGACTGGGATAACTTGGCATGGGGAAGGCAGAGCTTCTTATTCTGACACAACCCAGGAATCAATCCAAGCAACACTTTCATGTCTCAGTACAATTGCAGGATTATTTTATACGTACAGAAGCAATTTTTTTCTTATCTAGAGTAATAACAGTGAGGGAATGTGGAATTCCTTTCCTATGTAAATAAATAAATAAGTAAAGCATCATGCTCTTGCCTGAGTTTGCATTGGTCCGTGATTCCTGCCCTCAAACTGGATGTCCAGCAAGTGGCACGACCTTCAGCGTTTGCTTGGCCAGGAGGAGCTGAGATGTCGCACAGGAGGTTGGAGGCTGCAGAGGGTTCATGGGGGTTCTGCCCACCCAAGAGATGTCCCAGCAGCGGCACACAAGAACCTGTAAGTTTATGTAACCCAGCACTGTCATGATGGGTGCTTTGCCCAGAGGTGATGCCTTGCAGTGGCTGTGGTCATTGGTAGCTGCTTTTCCCATTTTGGGGGGAGTTCCCTGGTCTTTGGCAGTCTGGGGGTGCTTTGCACTGGGAATTTTACAGGCTCTGTTTTCCAGGCTGTTCCCGGATGCTTCCTTCTCTGTATGTGAAGGAAAGCTGGTGCCAGGCACTTGGTGGGTTAAGCGCGGTCCTGTCTCCTGCACTGGGGTGTAAGAAAACTGCCATGAGTCAGGGGACTCATCTGAGCAGAGATGTTTCATGCAATTAAGGAGCATCATGCAGCTGGTGCTGACATGCACCTCGAGAACAGAACAGCAAAGCATTTCTGGCTGTCAGCGCAGCAGCATCCATCAGCCCCGTTCCGCTTTGCGTGTTCTCTGCATCTGCCAATACTCCACCGAGCAGCGACGAGCTGTTTCCAGCCCCGGCTGCTCTTCAGCACATACCTGACAGCTGCAGAAAGCCCAGTGGGGACAGGAACGTCTGTTCTCGAATGTCGCACACCAGAACCGACTTCTCCCTGCCCTCTCCAAGGGGCCAACAGCTCTGTGAATCTTGGCTGCATTCTCCTATGTGCACACCTGTAAATGTGCCTTACCCCACATCCTGAGCTGCTTTGTGCAATTAAATTAGCTGTGATATTTGGAGCTGTGCCGATGAAATGACGGAGATAGGGGCTTTATTTCTTTTTTAATCTTTAAGGCTGAAACTTATCAGCGCCTCGAGCCAGCAGTGGAAAGGGAGTGGTGAATGCGAGCGGCTGGGCTGCTCTCTGCTCGGCTTCTGTTAGCAATCGGCAATCGCCTGTGCCTGGAGACATCCCATGGAACAGGAGGCACAAGAAGGTCACGGAGATAAGGCCGGCTGAGATTGTGCAGTGTCTTGTATGCTAAAAGGGCAATTTTCAATGCTCAAAGCAAAGATCAGAGTGTTGGAAATAGGCCACACTGGTGCATCCACGCTCCGAGAGCACAACATGCCGGTAACTCCGTAAGGTCACCCTTTGCCTTTTGTTATCAGGGTTGTGCTTTTTTAGCTCCTGCTGTGCAGCACGGGGACTCTGGGGAGGCTGATGCAGGGGAGAGCGTGGGTGCGCGTGCAGGAGCGTGGGCACCTCCGGGGCCTCGGACCTTTGCTACCGGTCTGCGCTGGGGTATCGCAGCGCGTTTCCTCCCCTGGCTTCAGCGCTGGCTGTGCAATGCTGTGGTGCCAGGCAGCAGGGGCAGCCAGCGGGCAGCGGTTCGAGGGGGAGGATGTTTGTTCTCATGCCTAGGGAAGGGAGAGCAAAAGCCTCAGGCACAGAGAGCAATCCTCATGTAAAGGACAAAGCCAGCCACCCACGTCGTTCGTTTTGTGACTGTCAACTGCCTTTATACCAACCACATGGAACACCCAAGCCAAACAGGTGAGTTTATTTAAATAACTCATCAGGGCTACAGAGTTTGCTAAAAAATAACAACCATAACTCACTCAAGGACATGTAAAACGTGTGAAATACTCGGGACAGCTTTGCACAACTACCGAGGAAGGCATCTAAGCAATCACAGTGATACCGTCCGCAGGAGGGGGATTCCAGCTGAGTTTTGGGTGAATGGGTGTGCCTGGGATGTGAGGGTCCCTACACCTCCCTGCATGCCGCTCAGGCGACCCGTGCAGCCCCGAGGGACAGCTGCTCACCCGTGCAAGGGGGGATCCTTCTGGATCGTCTTTAGGAGGCCAAAGCCCCTTCCAGCCTGCAAGGCACGGAGGCACCTTCCTGTGCTGGGCAGCACAAGCCTGGAGCATGGTTTGCTCTCACTGTTTTGTGGAGCTGCTCAAACCCTGCCAAAATACAGCCACGTGGCTCCGCAGCCCTCCAGTAACAGGGTATCACAACCGTTCACCCGAGCAGCAGCCCGCCTGCCCAGATGCACATTACAGGTGTTACGCACCGCAAGTCTTTGGTTTGTTTTTTTCCCATAGGAGGATTACAATCAAGTTCAACGTGGAGAGTCCAGTTCCAGCCAGTTCCTTGGACTCTGAGCTAAGAGCACTTTGTGAGCAAAGGGGAAAAAAAAAATGTACAGCAGGAGCCCAGGGAGGCCAGAAGCCCAGGATCACCTGCAAAGGACTCAGCCCAGCGCAGGGAGGTTTGCAGACCCTGGGCAAGGGTTAGACAAAGTCAAGAGGTTCAGTCTTTTACATAAACGAGGAGAAAATGGGAGAGTTAGCGCTAGAGAGAAGAGGACATAAAGCCCGGCAGTCACCAAAATAGACATACGTCCTGTCCTCGCTCTCACAGGTAACGGGATGCAGAGCCCGGCAGTTGCTGCCGATGGCCCCGCTCTGCCACTTTCATATGTTGTCCTCCTCCAGCATCTTGTTCACGCCTTCGCAGATCCTCTTCAGATGGGTGCGGTAGGGCTCAGACGGCCCGTAGAGAGCCGAGAGGAACTCGTAGTCCGCAAAGTGATTGAAGACGTGGTTGATGCGGGAGTGTGATTTGGCCGTCAGGTGGCTGTTGACAGCCTGGTGCAGCAGGTCCCGGCACTCCGTGAGCACACCCGACATGACCCTGCGGTCGAAGGTGAAGTCTATCTGGTGGAAGCTGACAGCCGTCATGGCCAAGGTATGCACCTTCTTGCGGAAGCGCTCCATCACCAGCAGCTCCTCGGGGCTGAACTGCCCGTTGCGGTACAGCACGCCCAGCTTCATGACGATCTTGATGAGGTTTTTCATGATCTTCTGGGCCTCTTTGCGGTTGTGGGTGTACTCCTTGGTGGCCCGGTAGAGCTCATCCAAGATCTCGCTGCTCGTGTCGTCAATGAAGACGTTGGCCACGGTCTTGGAAGCCATTTTGCTCAAGAGCTTCTTCTGGGCCTGCAGGGCCAAGCTCTTGGTGCTGAAGGTGTCCATCTCTGCAGGGAACAAGAGGCACACACAGTTTGGCCCACGCCCCGGTACAGTCCCCATCTCCTCTCCTCCCCATGCGGCCCTCAGGGAGGACAGGGAGCGTCTCAGGCTACAGGCAAGACCAAGAGGAGCTCCTGGTCAGGAAGCTCCTGGGTGCCAGGGCAGGGAAGAGCTGAGCTCACAGGCCAGGTTTTGGTTGTGGGATGACTTTCAGGGCACTCCTGGCTTTCTTCCCCCCTACCATTGGGACAAAACTGCAGCACACTGGGCTGGCCAGCGCACGATGCCACCAAAGGCAGCACCGGAGGTGACAGTGGGGACCCTACCTGAGCATGGCCCGCGAGCCCCGCACCCCTTCTTCTCCCTCCTGCGATCGGCACCGCGCTGCTACCTACGCAGGAAGGGCTCTTGCCCCATCATCTTAACGCTTCTTCCTTAAAACCTGACTCATTTCCTGCAGGGTGAGCTGGGGACAACCCAGGTGGCGGCTGAGTCACCCGCCGCAGCCGGCAAGGCCGCACGCTCGCGTACAGCCCGGCTCCCTCCACGGCCCAGCTGGCACACAGCACCCACCACCGCGCTCCGGCTGCACCAAAGCCCTTCTCCCCGGCTCTCCCCGCCCGCTGCGCCCACGCAGTCGGAGCCCGGGCTGGTTCTGCCGCCGGCTCAGCTTCCTCCGCGTGCACGTTGCGAAAGCAGCGGCCTCCAGGGCCGGCGTGAGCGGCACGCGGCTGTCTCGGGGGTGAATAACGCGAGACCTCGCCCCCTGCTCACCTGCAGCCCGACTCGCAGCACCCCGGCGGGACTCGCTCCGCCAAATCAATCTGCTCGGGCAGATTATGGCTTTAAAAGCTGACATGAATGAATAAAGCACCACCGGCCCCGGAGATGCATCTTGCCCTGGGAAATCGCTGCGCTACAAATCACAGCGACGTGAGAACAGCATGATAACAACCGCTCCCGCACTAGGATGGATGGGCAGAGATGCAGGTTGCTTATGCAAGTATCCGCACGTGGCACGGTCAGCCTGGCAAAAGGAGAGCAGGGAAGGGATGGGATCGCTCTATAAATACATCACCAGGGAGGCAGAAGAGCTGTTTAAGCTAAAGGACGCTGCTGGTGTGAAAATGGATGGGGATAAATTGGCCATGAATACGCTCAGGCTGGAGATGAGAGGAGGGTTTCTCCTCAAAGCAGAAGAGTCCGCAGCAGCCACCCGAGAGGAGCGAGGGGATTTGAAAGCGCGTCGTGGGAAGGAGCGCACTGCCTGCTGCCGCCGAGCTCCGGCCAGCCCCACGGGAACTCCTCCGAGCAGCGCCGCGGCCCCGTCTCGCTGCGAAGGAGAGCACGAGGCACAGCCCTTGCCTGGCCCTGCTGGCCAAGGGAGATGGGGACACGGTTGCCCTGCCTGCCGGGCGCGGGCGCAGCAAGGGGTGGCCGTGCAAGGGGGCAGCGAGCTCGGCCCCAGCTTCCCGGGCATCTTCCAGCCGCCCTCTCCACCCCTGCACACAACCCGAGGTTGGAGGGGAAGCGGGGCTCTGCGAGGATGTGAATTAAGTGAGCGGTAACGGAGCCATCACAAACGGCGCCGTGCGATATACCGCATGTGGCGTTATTTACAGCCCTTAGGAAAAACACAGAGGTTTGTAAGTATTTCTTTCAATGTGAAAACATTGATTTTTGCCAGCGTGAGCTTCGAACTGAGACTCTCGCACTTAATAAGACAGAAATGACAAAGCAGAGGCTGCTTTTGCAGAGCCGCAGGCGGCTCCCAGGCGGGCCGGGCTCATTTAATGCCATCGGCCCCGTGCACCAGATGCTGTCGGAGCCGAGCCCAGAGCAACGGGCAGAGGCAGCGCGGCCCCACAGCTCACCCCGCGTTTCTCTCCCTGGCCACAAGTGAGACCTGCTCCACCAGGGGCTTTGCAGCTGCGTTCATGCCCTGGATGCTCCTGGCTCTGCGGCAGCGTCCGGCCGCGTGCCTGTGCTGCGGGATGCCCTGGGAGAGGTGCCCATATAAATAGAAATTCCCACGCCTGAGCTCTTTGTTGGGCAACCGCAGCCAGAAAGCAAGTGCAAACTCCACCCACGGAGCCCTTAAAAAATGGGAAGCACCAGCTTCTCCGAGCTACCCTGCGCACCCGCAGCTCCCAATTAGCAACCACAATCACAGGCTCTGCCCTGCGCTGCTGGCACTCAGCACCGCCTCGCTGCTGCACAGCCCTCTCCTGCCAGCACCGGGGCGAGCATCAGTCCCATGGGGGAAACCAAGGCATGAAGTGGTGCTGGGGGGTTCTCTCCTGGACCCCAAAGATGCAATCTGCTCCCTCTCTAGCCCCGCTGGCTCTTCTGCAGCATGCTCACTCCTGATGCATGCTACAAACCCAGGAATGTCCACCCTCACCTCCCGGGGCATTCGCCACTGCTCAGCCCCGCGCCAGCACCTGGCACCCTCCACACCCTGCTCTTTCCCCGGGGACCTGCTGCTGCTCAACACCAAATGGGCGATTTCACCGGAACGAGCCGTTTTCCTGCCGGGAAGGGCCCGCAGCCCCTCCTGGCCCCATTGTTCACAGAGGGGCTGTCGCCACTATCAGCGCACGGAAGAGGCTGCCTTGCCCCAAAGAGCAGGCTCGAGACCGAAATAAACCACCAGATTTCCTTCCTGTCGCTGAAGTCTCCAGCCCTGCTTGGGGCTTGTTTTTTTCCTTCTTCTTTTTAATGAAAACGCCCTTGAAAACCAGCAGCTTCCACCAAAAGAGCAGCCCAGTGCTGGTGCGCACCGAGCCCCGGCTGCTCCGGAAGAGCGCGGTGCAGCACGGCCGCTGCCGGGGCGCTGAATGGTGGCTTCACACCCAGCCGCAGCCGTTTCTTTGTTTTTGTTTTCCACTAATTTTGCAAGACTGAATCCTACCGAGAAAAGCAGAGCTCCCACGGAGCTTTGCAGCCCCGAGCAGGTTTCGAGGGCTTGGCCACGCCAGGGAGCTCAGCCGAAGGCTGCAACATCCGTGCTTGGTTCTCTGCCCGGACGTCCTGCGCAAGCTGCGGAGGTGATGCTCCGACACGCCCCAAGTCATTGCAACACGTTCCCCCAGGGCCGGGCACGTGCCAGCACCAGGGCACGGGCTCCCCGCCGCAGCTTGTGGCTTTGGCCAAGCACCGCGATGGCCGAGAGCTGCTCGGCTGGAGGACGGAGGAAGAAGGAAGGCGTCCATGGCCAGCTCCCCCCCTGCATACAGCAGCCAGAAGCCCCCCACGCCGGTGCAAATCAGGAGGACCCCACAGGCACCTATGCCACCGCCAGCATAAGCAAGAGCAGAGCGCGGCCCCTCGTTAAAAAGCATCAATTAAACCTCCTGTCCGCAGGGGGAACTTGAAACCCTGTCCCCACGCCAGCACCCGGAACGTGACCAAGCAGGGCTGACGCGCGGTGGCCCCACTGGGGGCTCATTTGCCTCGGAGCCGCCGAGCCACATGGGGCTGGTGCCTCCGTTGCCTCCCCTCTGGAGGAGCCAGGGCCAGGGGGGGAAATTTCTCCCTCCCACATCCAGCGCTCGCGCCCCACTGGCCCTGGCTCCCCCCAGCGCTCGCGAGTCTCCAGGTCCCAATTACCGGGCATCTGTCAGCGTTTCTCCGCGCGCCGCTGCTCTTCACCCCGGCAGCCCCCGCAAACGCGCAGCCAGCTCCCTTGGCAGCGGGATGAATATTTCATGCAGGAACACAAAAGCACTTAAATAATTTATGGGTCAGCGTGGAGCAAGCATGCAGCAGTGAGGGGAAGGGCTCGAGCTGAGAGCAGAGGCACCTCCACCTCCTCGTCGAGGCCGTGTTGACATGCCCCGCGCAAGCCCCCGCGCTCCCGCTCCCTGTCCCCATCTTGCCCCGCTTCACCTCTCACTGTCACAAGTTTCCTCCAACAAAAAGTTCCCAGCTCCAAGGGCGCCCGAAGCGGCTCCATCTCCCAGCTGGGGCTAACGCTAAAAGCAAATGTTTAATGGGTTGCCATCTCCCTGGTTTCCCCTCCATCACATGTGCTGTTTCCTCCTGCTGCTCTGGAAAACACCTCTGCTCCGCACCTCTGCTCCGCACCCCAGCACCGCCGCCTCCCCGGACCCCGAGACCTTGGAGCCCGGCTCAAGCGAGTGACCGGAGGCTGGAGCCGCTCTCCCTCCCCAGCCCCTGGCTCTCCCTGCCTGTATCGGTTTCCCCCGCCAGCTCGCTGAGCGTCCAACCAACATTAATTAATTAAACCTTGCCGCCGTGCTGGATTACAGAAGGGCCGGAGCCGCAGCGCGGCACAGGGCTGTAACCGGAGAGCCCGACGGCGGCAGCCAGCCCGACCCCGCGGGTGCCCCGGCTCTCAGCCCCCCCGAGGCCCCCTTTTTACCAGCGTTCGGGCGGCACAGGAGCGAGCCGGCAGCCTTTGGCCAGAGCCGTTTCTTGTGCGTTGCCACGGGTGCCCGCGGCACCTCTCGCGGCCCTTCCCAACCGCCCCGGCCGGCCGCGGGGACGAGCGGGAGCGGGGTCAGGCACGCGCGTGCAGAGCAGGGTGAGGCCCGGGAGGAAGTGACTGAGCAAACACCTTGCCCGAGGAAAGCCTCACGTCTCGGCAGGGCGAGCAGGAACCACGGCGGTGACAGCAGCTCAGGGCTCTCCTCGCAGCGGGCTGCGAGCCTGGCACGGGGGACACTGCAGGGACAAACCCCGAGCCCCGGCACTGCCTTGCCCAGCCACTGCACGGTGCTGGGTCCCACTCTGCTCGGTTCTGGGGCTCATGCGAGGGGCACTGCCGAGCGCCCGGCCATGTCCCCATCCCTGTCCCTGTCCCCAGCAGCTCTGGGCCGTGCAGAGGGAGGACAGTGCTGCCACCAGGCTCCGAGCTGCTCCGGCACAGCCGCTGCCCCACAGCTCCTTCCCACGGTACCCGTGCCGGGGCCGTGTGCGTGCGCCGGGAGCACGAGCCCAGCTATTTGGCAGCAGCAAAAAGGGGAAGCAATTACCCGTTATAAAAGGCCCTTGAGGATTTTCCAGCTTTTACAACCAGAAATCCCCCAGGAGCAAGGGCCTTTACCATCCTTGCAACACGGTGCTCCTCTCCCATGCAGCCACGTGCCCACGGACCAGCGGGTTCGGAGCGCTTTCGGCTTGGCACCGGGGTGACAGTGGGGGAACAGGAGCAGCAGGAGGCCTTGGCAGCTCCTTGCAACGCGCCCAGCACCGCTCAGCCCTGCTCCGTCCCAGCGGCCCCGCCGGCCCCTCGCCGCAGCCTGGCTGCAGCCCATTGGGATCGGCAGGCAGCCAAAGGCACGGCGGGGTGGAAACCAGAAGCCGCCTGAAATAGCTGGTAGGGTTTCTCCTTTGTAACAAGCACGGCGTCCCTGATCAGCCTGCCGGGGCTGGGAAATATCCGACCTGGCCCCAAAATCACAGACGGATCTGAACCAGTGCCTGGGAACCCCAATCTGCCCCGGCAGCTCCAACGTGTCTGAGCGAGGAGCCGGGCGAGGGGCTCTGGGTGCCAGCCCCAGCCCCGAGCGTGGGAGGAGAATCCCGACAGCGCTTCCTTGCCCGGGGTCCCGCTGGCAGGCACGGCGTGGGAACGGCTGCTGGCACCCAGCTGCTGCCGCTCGGGGAAAGGGGGCAGCTCCCTCTTTGCTGCTTTGGGCAGGGGGAGCTGCCCGGGCCGCGCCTGGGGAGGCAGAGCACCGCAGAGGCTGCGTGGCCGGTGTGCAGGGAGGAAGAGGAGGAGGAGGAAGGGGGGTTATTTCGGAGCATCTGTCTCGCCTTCTATTTCCTCCTTTCCTTATCGGGCAGCGATCAGCCGCTCTCTCCTGTGGCAACTTCCTTTCTCCTTCGCTCGGAGGAGACGGAGGCTCAGGAGGCTAATGGGGAAGTGGAAAGCGGAGGGGGGAAACGGAGGCCACGCTGCCTTCTGTCCATCCCGCGCTGGGGGCCTTGGCGGAGCGGCACATCACATGCTTCCTGCCGCGGGATCTGCGCCTTCGGGAGACCGTGGCAAGGACAAAGCCGCTGCGAGAGCGGAGCAAAGTTTTGCAGACTGAGTTTAATCCAGACAGGGACTGCCCTGCTGTGCTGCCTGCAGCAGGCCCCATCCCTGCCACCTTCCTCCTGCGATGCTGCGCTTCGAGTCAGAAAAGAACATTTATGGCTCCAGGCCTTCCCCTAAAAACTGCTCCGCTTGCTCTGAAGCTGGCAAAGCTTTGGCTGCGGGATGCAGGAAAGCCAAGCCTTGCACCCCGACCCACGGAGCGCTCCTCCGGGCAGGATTCCCCCCTGGCCAAAGGGATTCATCTCTCCGGGGCTGGAGAAGTTTTAATCCTCGGAAACCTCAAGCCCGTGAAGGCGCGGGTGCTGCCCCCGAGAGCCCGCGCTGGAAGCCAAGTCAGAGCCACCACGCCGAGCCCTCGCACGTGCGCTGCCGACCTTTGCCGGGGCCACCCGCGAGGCACCATTTGGAGAGCCGTGACTCTGTTTACCCGGCCCCGATGGCTTCCCGTGGCGGGGGCCGCCACGGGCCGGTTAGGCGTGGTGCAGAAAAACACATCCTGTTGTCGGCGCACGAGCCGCCGCTTCCCGCTTCGCGCCCAGCAAAAACGGAACGCTCCCGACCCCCCGCTTTGCGGAAAGGAGACGAGGCGGGGACAGAAGCGCGCTCCCCTTTGCGGTACCGGCGAGAAACCCCTCTCCTCTTTGCCGTTTCCCCACGTTTTACCCACAAGGGAAACTGAGGCACGGCCAGAAGCAGGACCGGGCGCTCCGAGGAGGTGCATCCGCCGAATGCCTCCCCAAACCCAGCCTCGCCAGGGCCCNATCGCGGCCCCCATGCTCCGAGCCCCCCCGGGGGGGGGATTTTTCTCGCTCGTACAAGAGCGAGGCTTTGCCGGAGCCGCCGTGCCCGGGCTGGGGGGAGCACAAAGCCCCGGCTCCGGGGGGGCCCTCCCGGTACGCAGCACCCCGCAGCCCCCCCCGCTCCCCTACCGGGACCAGCAGAAGGCACCGGGCGCACCCAGCCCCGCCGCCCCCGGGGTGCTGCAGCGGAGCGCGCCCGGCGCCGAGCAGCCCTT
>VXAA01000915.1:1200537-1223579 GCA_013399115.1 Anseranas semipalmata
ATCCCCTCCATCCATCCCCTCCATCCATCCTTCCCCGTCCATCCCCATCCCTCCATCCCCATCCATCCCTCCTCCTCCTCCTCCCGGTTCTTCGGGAAGGAGCCGCTGCACAGGAGCCTAATTCTGAAAGGTGGCATTAAACGGATTAAAGGTGGATTTAGAGCGGATTAAAGTCTGGATTAACCAGAGCCTTGAATTGAACCTTGCTTTCACGCAGCGGCTGGGAAGCGAACCAGGCCCTGTCACCCCCCCCACCCGAATCCTCCCCAGCCCCTCTCCAGCCCTGCTGCCCCCAGGGACGTTGCCCCCAGGGGCTGTTGCCAGCAGAAGCTGCCCACCACGCGCTTGGCCCACAGCTCATCCCATCACAGCAGGAGAAGCAGCAGGTCCTGGAGCTGGGAAGAGCCTTTCCTGCCTTTGGGGGGGCAGAAATGTCCCCCTGGCCTCCCCTGGGCCTCTGTGGTTGCTGCCTCCATGCCCCCCACCTGCCTCCCTGCCCCTGCCGATCATTTCAGATCAGCCTGCGGGGCTGCCATCCGGGGGGGCAGAGGCAGAGCAGTGCCTGCCCGCCCTGGGGGCGATGGAAATGGCTTGACCAGGGAGGTCTCCTGCTGCCGCAGGCGCCCACCCAGCTCTGGGGGGGCAGCTCTGAGGAGCGAAGCCCTCCCATGCTGGGAGAGAAGAGGCAGGGATGGGGCTGTGCAGCCCCGGCTGGGTGCTGAGCCTCGCCGGGCAGGGCTCAGTGGGGTCCTGGGGCTGGAGCTGTGTGTTGGGGACGGTTCTCCCCATCTCCCGGAGCCTCCCACCGCCGCCTTGTGCTGCTCTTTTGGGCAAGACCAAGAGCCGAGGGCAGGGCTTGCCCCGGCCCCGCTGCCCGTGCCATCGTTCCCGCTGCCCGCACGCCTGCTGCGGCTGAGGACCTGCTCTCAGCCCCACGTTGTGCTGGAACAGCCAAAACAGCTGTTGCTGCTCTCCTGAACAGTTGCAGCGTCAACCTGCCCGGCATAAATCACCCTCGCGGGCTCATCTGTTCCTCTTGGCCACTTGCAGCGATCAGAAACAAACCATTAGCTGGTAACAGCATGGCACGGACGTGCAGCCTAAGGAGACGGTGACAGATCGTGGAGGGGATGCTGGATGGAGCCGGGGAGGTGCGGGCAGAACACAGCAGCTTTGCGCAGGCTGGGATGGCTTCTGCATGGCGCCCGGCCCCGTGTCCCCATTGCTGCCTGTCCCCTGTCCCCATTGCTGGGCACCCCGCACACCACTGGCACGGCCAGCACGCTGAGCCCCTGCTCCCTGCCTGCAGCCCCTCTCCGCATGGAGCCCAGGAGCATCTCGGGGACAGTCCCCTCCATTGCACAGGTCTCCACCTCGTTCCCAGCCCCCAAGGCCAGCCCCCAAATCCTTTTGGGGTCCCAGCAGCGGGACGGGGTGGTGCTCAGCCCAGAGCAGTGCCAGGGCTTCTCCCCAGCCTGCTCGCCTTCTCCAGTCCTCTCCTTGCCGCCTGGCCCCATCCCCGGGCAGCCAGCGCTGCTGCTTCGGTGGAGCAGCCGGCTCCGCGGCCATTGCCAATCAGCGGGGGATGAAAGCTGGTGCTGCACGAAAGCACAAAAAAAAAAAAAAAAAAAAAAAAGAAAAGAGAAGAAACAGCATCTGGGCCAACCAGGCCGCCCAGCTCTCTTTCTTCCTCTCTCCCTTTCTTCCTCTCCTCCTTTCAATGAAATGAAAAGGTGCTTTGCAACAGCTCCTCTTCCGCAGGCTGAACAATTACCCCGTGCCTGGGGCCGGCCCCGGAGGAGGTCGCGCCTCTCTGCCCGCTCTCATGCCTGCTTTTAACACGGCCACTTCATCTCGCTGGGCACATCCCGGCGGTGGGCACACGAGCAGCCCGTGGCCCCGAGCGGGGCGAGGGGGAGCATTGTGGGGGCACGCGTCACCCAAATCGCTCCCGATCATCCTTGTCTCTGCCCAGCGAGAGAAATGGGAGCTGCTGTGCACCAGTTTGGAGAGCCCAGCGCTGGGGAAGGGCACGGAGCCACCCGCTGCCCCCCAGGCCTCCTCTCCTCTTGTCCCCAGCGTCACATTGTCGTGATATTTCGAGCCCCATCTGGATTTCTTACGACCCCCATTAGCCCCGAGAGCAGGCCACCTCCAAGCAGGGGCACAGGGTGTCCCATGGCCGCGTGGTCCCACCGGGGCAGCACAGACACCGCGTCTCTCCCCATAAATCCCCCACCATCACCAGGGCACGTGGCAGGCGGGGAAACGCCGTCGGGAGCCGTGAATCCCCCAGTCCCTTCCCAGCGGCCGGCGTTTTGCATTCCCCATCCGCTCCCTTCCCGCGTGCCGCGCAGCTGCGCCTGGCCACAATGGCCCCTTCTTGCAGCATCGCCTGCGCCGGGGCCGCCCGCCTCCCGCGCTCATTCGCGCCCCGAGCCAGGAGGAACAACCTTCCCCAGCTGGAGCCGCGGCAGAAAAATTCAATCTTGTAAGCGGGCCAAGACGCCGTTGGGTCTGGAGGAGAGCCCCGAGTGGCTCTGAGCTGCCGCAGGGCTGTGCTCCCCAGCACGCACCAGGTTAATTCTCCCCATTAGGGTTAGGGGTGCTGATGGTTTTGGGTGCAGCACCCACAGCACAAAGGGGGGCTGGTGAGCCCGTGGGGCTGCCCCCAAGCCTTGGGCTGGGCTGTGGCTGCAGAAGGACCATCCCGCTCCTGCAACCCGCTGGGAGAGAACGGTGCTGGGGCAGGGGAGAGCTCATCCCTGCCTGGCCCAGGGCACCCGGAGGAGAGAAACTGGTAGGGGAAATGAGGGGAAACCCCGCTGGCCCCTCAGATGTGGATATTTTGTCCCTGCCCTGCGTGTGCCACAGCCCTGCGCCTGGCTCCCGATTCCTGCAGCCTCCGGAGATGTATGGGAGCTCCGGGCTCACTTGTGCTCTCCTTGATGCCTCCTGACGTCGCACGCCGCTGCAGGGCTCTTTGTTACATAAAGCTGGGGCATCGCAGCGCAGACCCCTAATGAAAGACTGCAGATCTTATCCGCGGTTATTAAAGCCCTCCAGGGATGGAAGCAAACCAGCAAACTTTGTCAGGGAGGAGACAGAAATAGGCTCTGCCAGGCTTTTGGCGGTCGGAGGCGGCAGCGTGAAATGCAGCGTGAGAGCCGACCTGCCGCGGCCACCCGCCCAGCCCCGGGCTGGCCCACGCGGCAGAGCCACGAGCACCCTGGTGGCATTGGTGTCACCTGCCACCCCCCTCCAGGACACCCGGTGGGGCGAGGGAATGGCAGCGCGTGGTCCCCAGGAGCTGCCAGCTGCCGCTAATTGGTAGCAGCAGTAGGAAGTTTTGCCATTAACGCTCGGGACCGATAATTGCAGGTGTTGCTGTGGGAGCTGCCGGGATGCCGGTCCCCAGGCTCCGTGAACACACCATCAGTAACAGCAGCCATTCCCCTCTCCCCACGTCTCCTCTCCTGGGAGTCTGGAGCTGGAGGAGACCCTGGCAGGGTGCAGAAAGTCGTGGTGAGTCCCCCGGGGGGCTTGCACTTTGCTTGCGAAAGAATTAAGGAGCCGCTGGTGCGAGGACCAGCTCTTTGCAACTGGCAGCTGCAGGTTGAGGACGGATCCAGGCATCACAGGGAAGGCACAGCCCTCTGGGGATGGGTTATAGGAATCGGGTGCCTGGGACCTGCAGAGCCAGAGGGGTGACACCGAGGTACGGCGCTCGCCCTCAGGGCTGGGGACATCTCTGGGGTGGCAAATGCAGCCTGATGGCAGATGAAGGGCGATGGGGCTGGGTGCTGAGCTGATGGGCGTCCCCATCAGCACCCAGGCCAGGCTGTTTGCTGGGTGCTGTAGTATGGCACGGCTGTACGAGCCGCACCCCAGCATCACCTTGTCACCACGCACTGGGGACACACCGGCGGCTGGTCCCCAACAGTGTCCTGGTGCTCCTCTGCTGGGAACCCCCTTCCCCAGCTGTGTCCCAGAGCAGAGGGGCTGCATGGGTCCCCGGGGCCACGTCCCTGAGCAGTGCAGTCCCTGCCGAGTGGTGTCCCCTGCCACCCTGCCTGGCGCTCCCCCCTGCTGCACATCTGGCCCCCGCGCTGCAGCTGGAGCGGGAGCCTTCTGGCTTTGTTTGTTTGTTCACAGTACAGCGGCTTCGAATGTGGAGAATCATTAGATAATTAAAGCTCTGTAGAAGCTGTCGGCAGTAAGTGCCGCTCCTCGAGAGGCTGCCGAGCCCACGCCATCCTCCTGGGAGGGACAAGCTCATCCCGGTGTCGGGAGGGGGACAGTCCCGGTGAGACACTGGGGAGGGGGTGCAGACCCCATCCCCATCCAGGGGGCACCGTGCCCTGGGTCTAGTGCTGCACCTGGACAGAGACAGAGCAGACCCACGCTGGGAACCTCTCCCCCACGGCCTCCCTGGCTTTATCCAAAACTACATGTGCTGGAGGCTCAGCCGATCTGTCCTCAACCCCTGGCCTCCCCGAGAGCAGCAGCCTCTGCCCCGCAGCACAGTGCCGCCTCCATTGGAGTCAGCGTGACCCACTTACCTGGGCTCGTTAGCGCGGCAGGAGGCAGCGAGGCTGAGCCCTGGCTGCTTAATTTGGCTCTGGGAGAGGCTGAGAGCGAGCCCCCGCCTGCTCTCGGCACGAGGCCGCGTGCTGAGCACAGTGCCCAGGGCACGCTCCGGCTGTGCCGGCCGGGACAAAAGCGAATGTGGGTTAAGCACAAAGCAGCGCGGCTGCCGCACACGGAGCCCCGCTCGGCCGTGCCCGCCCTGACCTCCCGCTGCAATTAGCTAATTGCTCCGTATTCCCGCTCCGGCAGCGCGGGGGGCCAGGGGAGATGCCATTACTGCTCCCTGCGCTAATCTGCTGCAAAGCTGCCTCTGGGGACACCCGGCCCGTGGTGCCCCTTGGTCACGCTGCAGCGGGGGCTTGGGCTGGCGGGGGGGGGCACTGCAAAATGCCCGGCCCCAGGCCTGAATGATGCCACGTGCTGGGGGGACGGTGCCCTTCTGCAGCACTGGGGAGGGCTCCAGCTTTTCCCCATGCATTTTGGGGGTGCGTTGCTGTGCCCTGAGGCTTCAGCATCATTCATGCCCCAGTTCTCATCAGCAGATTACAGGGGGGGTTCTGGGCAGCCCGGGGGCTGTGCAGGAGCTGGGTGAGGTGGGAACCAGCAGCATCTGGTGCAGCACTACGAGGGAGCCCTGTGACATCACCACGAGCCTGCGTGGCAAATGACATCATCAGACAGGGAGAGCCCTCCTTATGTCATCTTGCTGGGTAGGGGGAGCCCAAGCCTTTTGGGTGACAGGACAGAGGGGCGCTGGGGTGGACAGGGCCCTGGGATGCTCATGACATCATCAGCATGATCTGTGACATCAGATGGAGGCAATTAGGGGTCTGGGCTGGCCAAGAGTGGGGCTGGAGTGGCACACGGGTGTCCGGCTGGGGAGGCTGCAGGGGAGGAGGAAGAGGAGGATGAAGAGGAGGAGGAGGAGGATGCCAGCCCCATGCCAGCACAGAGCAGTGCCCCCAGCCCGCGGCCACAGGGCCTGTCCTTGTGCTGGTGACATATTGACAGCCAATTCTTAATCAAGTGGATTATTAATTAGCAGAAGAAGCCGGCTGCTTCATCCTCCCCATCCTTGGCCGGGCTCGGAGCCGGTATTTTATGCTAATAGCGGCTGTTATCACGGCTATGTCAGTAGCCGAGGCCAAGGCTGACAGGGAGAGCCGCTGCAGTGAGATCCGTAATTGCAGATTTAATCAGATGTAATGTTTGCCGAAGCCGCTGCGCGTCCTTGTGCGAAGCGCAGCGCTCCCCACGCCTCCGCCGCCCCAGGGATGGGGCACGGCCACGGGGATGGGCTGGGGGCTGCTACGGGGCGGGGAGCTGGGCTCAGGGCCCCTTTCACATCCGTGCCACCAAACTGCGGGGCTGGTGGTTATCACCCTGCACAGCCTCCTCCCGCCGTGCCTCCAAGCTGACCTGGGCCATTCCTCCCTCCCGTGTGTCCCCATGTGTCCGCAGCACTGTGCGTGTCCCCCGGGGGCTGCAGCAGTGGCCGTGTCCCATGGGTGGCCGGAGTGGCACGGAGGGTGCAGGGAGCCGCATCCATCCCTGCGTGGAGCATCACTCCCTGGCCTTGCCCGTGGCTCGGGGCTGTGTGTGTGGCCATGTCCCTGCTCTCCCTGGCCACCTCAGCTGTCCTAAGGCCCAGTGAGCCTGGGGGTCCCAGTGGGGCTGCCCGGGCCATACTGGGGCCACTTGTGTGCCAAAGTGGGGCAGGAGGAGGAGGCTGGGGACCAGCTCCTCCATCCCCACCTGACACCAGAGCTGCTGCAGCTGCTGCTGTTTGCAGGATTCGTCCTGTGTCGTGCCGCTTTGTCAGCACCTCATCTGCTGGGATCTCCGCACCAGAGAGCCCCGTGGCCGGGGTGCAGGTTTGCTCCCCCAGGCTGTGCCCGCAGTGCCCGGGCCGGTCCCATGGAGCCGCTGGGATCTCGGCTCCGTGCGGTTTTGTTCCATTTCAGAGCAGGAGATGGCAATTTAATTTTGGTCCTCATCATTTCCAGCGCCGGGTTCGCTTAACATCGCTGCTGTCGGAGGAAATTTCACATGCCTAATTAAAGCTCAGCGCATGCAGCGTTGATTCCCCGGAGACGCTTCCCTTGCCTTCCTATTTCCCGTCAAGATCAAGGGGATAAACCAATGTTACCGTTAAAGTTAACAACGGCGGCAACAAAGGGAAGCGATGACAAGCCCCGAGCTGGCAGCAGCCTCGTCTCCGGAGGCTGATCCACCTGCCAGGCACCGGCATCATGGCCCTCGGCGAAATGGCAGCACCCGGGGCCGGTGGTGGCCTGGGACTTTGGGACGAGGGTGCAGGGGGACGGGGGTGAGGAGGGGACGGGCACGGGGCAAGGTGGGCTCAGCCCTGGGCTCCTCGGGGAGCGCAGGAGCCTCTGCCCCCCAGCACGGGACACGAGTTGGGCAGGTCTCAGCCCAGCTCCGAGCAGGGCCACGAGCCCCATCCTTGGCAGCGCGGCTGCTTCTCGTGGCCTCGGCGAACACGAGCCACGGCAGCGCTCCCACCCGCGCCCCACCACAAATTTCCCCTGGCCGAGAGGCACCGGGCAGCACCGCGCTGGCCCCCTGGGGGCCACGTGCCAAGGCGGGGAGGGGGGGTACAGGGGGACGAGCTGGCACCCGTCTGGGTGAACAGGGAGAGCGGCGCGGCGCTGCCTTCCCTGCAGGCAGCCGGGGAGGCCGGCGCTGCTGCGCTCGCCAAGCAATCAAACCCCGGGCATCTGCGTTGCTCCCCCGGCTGCCAGCGAGCTGTCTGATTTCCATCGCGCCAGCCGGGTTGGATGGGGAGGTGGGGGGGGGAAGCGCTGGAAGCAACGCGAGCCAAGGGATCCCCAGCAGCCCACGGCTCGCCCCGCGGCTCCCCGCGCCCCGCTGCAGACAGCCCTGCCCGGGCCACCATGCCGGGGAGGTTTCCCAGGCCCGGGGGGACGATCGCGCGCGGGTGGGTGCTCCCCGCTGCCTCGCATGGCTGCTGCCTGCTTAATTGCGCTGAAAGCACAACAGATGGCAGAATGGCTTCAAGATGTTCTTTTGCAACATTTAGGTGCTGCCGGGCTCCCTCGCTCGCCTTCCTCTCGCACCAAACAACTTAATAAAGCGCAAAGGAGGGAGGCTGGGAAGAGCCGGCGCGTGCACGGGGGCTGCGGGCGCGATCCTGGCTCGGCCGTGCAGAGCAGGGCTGGGGCAGCGCCGGCCCCTGTGCCGCACAGGCTCTCGGCGAGCCCTGGCTCCCTGCCCTGCTCCTCGCGTGCCGTGACGCTGGCGCTCCCCGTCCCCAGCAGCCGGGGCAGGCACCGGCCGCAGGCAGCTGCGGAGGGAATTAAAACATTTGCTGGGCCGACACTGCCACGCTTTCTTCCTGCCGTAATCCCCAGGCTGCGCTCCCCTTCCTTCCTCCACCTCCATCACCTGCCTCCGGGCCCCCGCGCCACAAAACCGCCTTTGACGCCGCAGCCCGGCGCTGGGCCGTGTGCCGACGGCAACTGGTGGCAGGACCCGGGTGGGTGGGGGTGACCCAGGGGCTGACCCACACAGGGGGGTCGTTGGCCCAGCTGCCCCCCAGCAGCCAGCACCGGGCCTGGGAATGGCAGCCCCGGCTGCGGCGCTCGGCTGGGGGATCCGGTCCCTCTTGTTTCCACATCGCGGTTTGATCCAGCAGCCGTGGGGTGCAGCTGGGATAGCTCCCGGTTGTGGCCCCTGTCTCTGCAGGTGCTTTTTTGGGTGTCCCCAGCATGGCCGAGGTGCCTCCAGCACGGCTCTGCTGCACCAGCACCAGCGCCCAGCACCCAGTACCCAGCATGGCTGCGCGGCACCAGCACCAGCTCCAGCACCAGCACCCAGCCCAGCTGTGCCGTGCTGACACCCAGCACCGGTACCCAGCGCCAGCACCCACCATGGGCAACCAGCACCCAGCTCGGCTGCTCAGCACCAGCACCAGCACCAGCCCCCAGCCCCAGCACCCAGCACCCAGCCCAGCTGCGCTGCTCCTCCACCTGCCTGCCCCTCAGCCTCCCCCCCCGGCACACAGGGGAAGCGTGTATTAACACGCATGTTTGATGAATTATTTATAAGGCAGGTGACCTCATTCATTCAGATTGATTTTCCTCGGTGTCACTCCAATTACGCTGTGCTCCTGTAACAGGCGGGCAGACGGCGCGCCAGGTACTGCGTCGTGGCGCAGGGTCCCACCGTGGGGACGGGACAGGGACTGCTCTGCTCCTGGCACGATTGAAAGACCCTCTGCCAGCTCCTCGAGGGCTTTATCCCCATTTTTATGTTATTGGTATTATTATTGAAGCCGTTACCTGCTTCCTGTCCACCCCACTGCCCCGGGCCGTGCCCACCCTGCTTTGCCCGCTGCAGACGGAGCCACGGTGCCCAGGCTGGTGCTGGCACGGCTGCGAGCAGGGGGTGGCACGGGGCTGTCACCCGTGCTGTCACCTCCGCCTGCGGGGGCTCCCCAGGCCGGAGGGTGGGAAATCGCAGCCTGGCTGCATCCCTGCCCTGCTGCTGTCCAAAGCCATTACCTTAATGACACAGGCTCCGAGGGCACCGCCAGGTTAAAACTGGAGAGAGATATTTATATTTAAAAAGTAATGTTCTTCTCCGTGTTCAACCAGATGCTCGAGTTTATTAAAGATAAAGCAGCTTTAAAGATAAAATGTGCTGTCACTTGGGGAAGCTTCCAGCTCTCCGCTGCCTCTTGCTCCGCACAGACGCGGGCTCGTCCCTCGGTCCCGTGCCGCATCCTGCAAAGTGCTCCCTGGGGCACGCAGCGGTGCTGCGGAGCTGCGGGGCCGGCTGCGCCTTCCTCCGCAGCCCTGCATGGGGCTGGGTGTGCAGGGGGGCTGGGGAAGGGGCCGCTTAACGCCCGTCTGGCTGCTCCGTGCCTCAGTTTCCCTCCTGGGGACACCGCAGCTGGGAGATTTGCTGCAGGAGAAAGGCTGCTCTCAGCTACATTTGTGGGCACCCTCGTGCTGGGGTTGGTGACGGATTTGTGCCGGTGTCTCTGCCCCATGCTGCGGCTGCTGCTGCCACCCTTGGGTCCGGATGCTCCCGCAGCGCAGCATCGGCCCCACAGCCCCATCGCCCTCCCCGACGACCCCCAGCACCCCTCCGGCAGAGCAGCCCACACCAGTGCTGGCTGACAGCCCTTAACGAACCCACTGACGCCCCAAGTCACCCCCTGTGCCGGCGAAGCCTAACGAAGCCGGGCCTGAAGCGGATCAGCGGGGCGGCTGCCCACCGCTATTGGTGCCTGACAATGGGAAGCGCCCGGCCCCGCTCACCGAGAGCGCTATTAGCCCAAATATTTGCTTCCCGTCTCCAGGGTGACGGGGTTGCCTGCGCTCACCCACATGCCTCCTTTGATCATTTTCCTCTTGATCTTCGGCGCACCAGCTCCCCGCGCTCCTCTCCAGCCCCGTCTCGTCGTGGGGAGGCGGGAGCTGGTGCAGCCGCAGCACCTGGGCGCGGGGATGCTGCGGTCCCACGCGGGGCTGGGGATGGAGACAGGGCTGGGGTGATGGGGATTGGGATGGAGACAGGGCTGGGGTGATGGGGATTGGGGTGGAGGCAGGGCTGGGGTGATGGGGATTGGGATGGAGACAGGGCTGGGGTGATGGGGATTGGGGTGGGGGCAGGGCTGGGGTGATGGGGAACCTCCCTGGGGAGGGATGATGGAAAGCACAGGGCTCGGTGTGGGGGACACCCGCATCCTCTGGCAAAGCGACTGCAGGCAAGCAGCTTCCCTCTGTTGCACCTCAATTTTTTCCACCACTTTGGCTTCTTTTTACCCTGCCTCACCTATGGAGACCGTAAAATGGGAGATGCAGGGCTGCTGTGCCCCAAAGGGATGTGCAGCTCCGAGCACACGGAGGCTGCGATCCTGCTCTCTCAGGGACAGATCAACCAGTTACAGACTCGAGCACCCAAAGCAGACCCCATGGCCACAACCAGCATCTCCCGGTGGCCACAACCAGCACCTCCTGGCACAGACAGGGCTGTTAAATGAGCACAGGCAGGAGGACAGATGGGTATCCGTGGGACCATGCTCCCGTGACACCCGTCTGCCGTGCCAGGGCAGCGAGACCCAGCTCAGCACTGCAGGAACGCTTCTGCAGAGGCTCTGGGGAGGATTTATCCAGCTTTTCCCATTCCTTTCACCCCCTCCTACACACCCTTCCTGGAACAGGTTCTTCCTGGCCGAGGGAGCCAAACTGAGCCACCAGGCAGACTGGGATTGTTTTCTTCTTTCCCCAAACTCAGCTGAGCCCAACATCTGTCAGGGTGGGGATGGAGCAGGGGGATCAGCTTCCCCGCGTGGAGCTGTTGTGCTCGGAGTGCTTTCCTCCCCAGAAAAAGGGGAATTTTGGAGCAGGGTGGGAACAACTCCAGGATCTGCGGGGATTTGGCGGTGGCCGGCAGCACAGCGTGCTGGGGAGGGATCGGAGAGCGCCAAACGATTTCTAGCAGCGTTTTAAAAACAAAGCGGAACGCTTCGCCAGAAAAATGTTATTTCAATCGCTTTGGAAAATGAAGGTCATTTCAAAGCGGTACTTTTTGTTCAGAAGTTGACCAAAAAATAAGGGAGGAGTGGGAAGAAAAAAAAAAAGGAGGGGCTCAGAGCTGCAATGATCCATAGAAAAACACCCTTCCCTTTGGATCAGCTGAACCATCGCAGCTTGGCTTCCAATGAAAGGATCCGGGTTTACCATCGCTACAGAATCCCAGCCTGGCCCAGCTCCCTCCCCATTTCCCAGCCCGGGAGCCCCCACACCGGCAGCGTCCAGGCGGAATGGGCTTCGTGCCATGGGGCACCGGGAGAGCCCCGGCACCCGGAGCCGGCACTGGGGTGGCTGTGGGGACAATCCTGGTGGCTGATCACACCCCAGCTCCTCCTGGAAAGGGGAGAGGGACCCCGGTGTGTAATTCTGCAGGATTTCTTAGCTCAGTGAAGGGATAATAGGAGCCCGGGGGTTAGGCTGTGAGCTCGTTTAGCTGCGTGGTCATTAATTGCCCTGCTGCCTGCGCCGTGCTGTGGTCCGAGGGTGGAGAGGAGCCACTGGGGGCCCCGCGTGGGGCTGGGGCTGCAGGATGGGGGTGAAGCTGCCTCGAAACCCCATGGAGCCAGGACAGAGCCGCAGTGAGGTGCTGGGGTTCAGCAGCGGGGGGCTGGACCCATGCCCCCACCTCATCCTCCCAGGGGGGCGGAAAACCCACAGGACCAGGGTGCATCCGCGGCGAGCATCACCGTCCTGCTGGGGTCCCACCGCAATGCCCGGCTTGTCCCCAGCCCAGCCACTGCCCTGGTGGTGCCACCAGTCCTGGCACCAGTGACAAGCCAGCCCCGGTGTCCCCAGGGAGCAGTGTGGCACTGCTGGAGCCATGCGTGCGCCACCGCGGCAGCCACAGCGAGGGAGAAAATTCCTCCCTTTTTCCTTTCCTTTTTATTTTTTTTTTCCTTTGTTGCCTCCAATCAATTTCATTTTGATTTAATGGTCAGGGGAGCTGCTTTTTAAATTGTAATCACCGCAGAAAAATTGAACTCCGGCAGCGCTGGGCTGCCCAGCAAGCTGTGATTGAAGAGACAGGTTCTGGAGCGGCTGGGAGTGGCTGTCACAGCCTGGCTGGGACAATTTGCCACCCTGGGCTCCGGATGCCACATTCGCCGGGCCGGGGCGCAGCGAGAGGAGGCTCGGGGCGATTCGGCGGTGCCACCGATGTGGGGCAGCGGTTGGCGGGGCTGCAGCCACGCTTGTGCTTTCCCAGCAGCTGACGGCTCTTGTCGCACCATCCGTGCCCATTCTCTTGCCCCACTTTTCGGCTTTTCAGCCCTTTCGGCCTTGGCTCCAGCTGGAGGGAGGAGGCTGCCAGGGGCCTCCCTGGCATCCAGTGTGTGCCCATCACCCCTGTGTCAGGGCAGGGGAGGGGGGAGCAGAGGATGGGGGAGCAGGACAGCGGGACAGGCTTCTTTATCCGTGCCAAAATCTGCCAGGAAAGACGTAACGGTATGGAGAAGGGGACTGGCATGTGCCCAGACCCAGTGAGCAACGGGGAGCCCCTGTCCCAGGGTGACATCAGAGCTGTCCCCATCGAGGTGACGCACACTGCATCCCCGCAGGATGCCCTGAGCTGCTGCAAATGCTGCTTGATGAAACGGAAATTTTAGACAATGCTCGTTAAGCTCGATTACAGGACTAATGGCACCGCACCAGCCGTGGCTGCTTTCCTGCACAGCGGGGAAAGCCCCCGAGGCAGTGGCCGTGCCCATGGCCATCCCCAGCACAGACCCCACTCCGGCCCCAAAAGCACTTGGAGGGGGGGACACAGGCATGGCTCCGTCCCCCCAGCCAGGGAAGCCATTTGTCACGCTCTGTTTTGCACGCGGGTGTTTGCACCCAGGACGGGGTGGCCCTGGAGGCCCCCATCTCTCAGGGGCGCTGGATGGAGCTGGTGCTGGGCAGAGGCACGGCCAGAGCAGCCGGGGGGTCCCAGCAGCCCCCAGCAATGCTGCAGTGAGGGCAGCAGGACCCTGCTCCTTGCAGAAAGCTTCATCCCACCCCACCCCACCCCCCTCTTATTCCTCCTTTTCTCAATGAAAAAGCAGCAAATCACACTGGCTGCATCCGCTGGCTCCGAGGCAGTTCTCAGCACGAAGGAAATCACAGCGTGAGGATGAGCCGGGAAGAAAAATCCCCCCCCACATGGTGGTTTACGATGCCACCGGCACTGGCATCACGAGGCATCCCCCTGCTCCGTGTCCCTGCCCAGGACCGCTCCTCGTGCGAGCAGCGCAGCAGCGGCTCCTCGTCCTCTGCAGGCAACGACGGGATTCGGCTGCAGCCGACGCTGGTTCGTTATCGCTAACGTGGAAGCAGTCGCAGAAGAGCGGCCTTCGAAAGGATTAAATCCCACTGCGGCGCCCCGCAGCCAGCGTGACGTGGTGGCCGCGGGGTTTTATCTCACCCAGGCAGTCTGAATCCTGATGAACTCCAGCGGGATTCCCCAGGACATTGCTTCTCCGGGAAGGGGAAGCGGCTTAGGCAGTGACGGCAACCGGGAGCGGGCGGGGGGACCGGCCTGATCCAGCCTCTGCCGGCCTGGGAAACCTCTGTGCTGGCCGGCCACGGGCTCTGGAGGTGGGCTGCAAGGGGGGGCTGCCTGGAGCATCCCCTGCCCGGGAGAAGCGTGGGGCCAGGAGGGAGCAGGAGGAACGGCATCGTGGAGCAGGAGGGACCTGGAAGGGACATTGTCAGAGGACCAGGAGGGCCATTGCTGCATGGGGCCAGGAGGGACCAGGAGGGACATTCCTGGAGAAGCAGGAGGGATGTCATCGTGGAGCCAGGAAGGATGAGGAAGGATGCTGCTGGAGGGCCGAGAGGGACATGGTTACGGGATCAGGAGGGATGCTGTCGCATGGGGCCAGGAGGGACGTCATCAAGGACTGGGAACAACCAGGAGGGACGTTGTCACAGGGCTGCGTGGCACCAGGAGGGACGTTGTCACCAGGCGGGAGCACCCGAGGACACCGCAGCAACAGGGAAGCGGCAGCGAGGGTGACGGGAAAGGCCGTGGCGCGGCGGCCGGGAGAGACGTGCTCGCCCGCACTTCACTGCATGACTTTGATTAAGTTGCTTCCCTTCGTTATAGTCCCTCTGGGAGATGTTAAACAGCTGCTAATAAAGACGGATGTTTCTGAAGTGGCGTCTCTGGACCGTTGGCATCCTTGAGCTTCGAGAGAGCCACCGAGGTGCCCGGGGCCACCGGTCAGAGCCGCGGCAGCTTAGGGCCGGCAGCACTGGCCGTCCCGCGGCGAGCAGCCCCCGGGGCCATGCCGAGGGTCCTTGCCTCTGCCTGGGGCGACGTGGCTCAGGCACAGGCTGGGGGGGATCTGGAAGGGCTGGGGGGCACCGAGGGGCTAAGGTCCGGCAGCAAGCCCCGAGCAGCCCCAGGGAGGAGAGAGGGGAGCCGAAGGGACGTGGGGAAAAAGCAACTTGGTGCTGCCAATGGGAAGGAGGAACCCAGCAGCAAGTGCCCATTAAAATTCATGAAACCTGTTAGCAGAAAACAGAAAGCGGTGCGAGCTCCTCAGCTCCTCGGTGCTGATGACAAAGCTACGCATTTAGGCATTCATTACAGCTCAATACATTTGCAAACTTGGGGGTTAAATCGCCGTTACCAGGCAGGGCTCCGTCTGGGTGACGCCGTAACGAAGGGGCTTCGTTAGCACCCGCCGGCTGCTGGGCAGAGGTGGGTGCCAGCCCTGGGCGATGGACGGAGACCCCAGGCCTCCACCTCAGGGCTCCTGCCGAGGCCACGGCCGCCCCTTCCCCTCGCAGCCCCTCGGGGTGCTGGGGGGGTCCTGAGCGCCAGCAGCCCCCAAGCAGAGCCCTCCGCTCCTCCCGTGGCGGTTTACACGTTAGAGCTCCGTTGTTTTCCCTTTCCCATATATTTTTAGCCCCCCCCCACGCATGCAAACCCCCTCCCAGCTGCCTGAGAACAGGTTTAACGAGCCACAGTGCATTTTCCTCACCGTAATTAGCAACGTTTCTACAGGCAAATGGCAGTCGGGAGTGAAAGTGGCATTTCCTTAATTAAAACAATTAATTAGGGTGGGGTGAGAGGGAAGATAAAACACTTCCCTACAGGAATGGCTCTCAGAGCAGACAGTTCCCCATGGTGGTGGCTGCTGTTTCCCAGGGCTGGGGGTGGCAATGTCACGGGTGTCCCTGTGGTTGGTCCCTGTGGGTGCTTCCCCAGAGGCTGAGCATCCCGGGGCACCCTTTGGACCCTGGTGGGGCTGGGTGGGTGCTGATCCCTGTTCCTTGGCCCACCAGGGCTGGCCACTTGTCCCAAAGTGTCGCTGTCCCCACGCTGGCCGGTCCCCAGCCTGAGCATCCCGGCGGTGCCGGCAGCGTTCCGGCCCCAAGCTCCTCGCCGGGGTATAAATATCCGCGTGTTACTTAGCGACTAATTGCACGGAGCGCAACAGTGGGGGGTGCCAGCCCCTAATGAGTATCTGGAATCACAAGCTGCTAATTACCCCTGTGCTGAGCTACTGCTTCTCTCCTGCTGGGGTCTGTCTGTCTGTCCATCCGTGCGCTATGGCTTCCTGCCTTACAGCGTCCCCCAGCACCGCTGCCTGGCATGGCTGACCTGACACCCCGCTGCCACGGGTTTCTGGGGCAGATGGGCCCAAATCTGAGGCTGTTCCCCCTCTCTGAGGGCAGGCACCTTCCAGCACCCACACCCTGGGATGCTTCTGGCTCCGTCGCAGACCTGGGTACGTCCCTTGGGGTGACCATGCTGGCATTTACGGACCAAACCGCACGTGTTCAGCAGCCGACCGGTGCCCTGGGCATCCAGGGACGAGCTCCATCCCCACATGGCCTCGGTGAGTGCCACAGAGGCAGCTCCGTGGCTCGGGGAGATGTGGGGTGGCTGGTTGGTACCCGAGGAGCTTGTCCGGCTGTGGGCCCCACAGCTGGTACGGCTCCGCTCCTCTCGCCACCGCCCATCGCGGGGTGCTGGGGAGGACACGGGTGTGGGTGGGTGTGCGTGCACGTGGTGCATGCGCGGGGGTGTGTGCAGATGCAAAGCTGGTGGGGAGGTGTTTTAAAACACCACCCCACCCCCCCGGCTTGTGTTTTGGGGCTGGAGCGGCGCAGACCCAGCCGGGCTGGCGGAAGCTCGCTGCAACGCCAACCCCTCCCCAGCGCCGCTTTTCCATGTTGCTGAAGTCATCCATCACCCGGTTTTAAATGGGGCCTTTTCGTTAATCCCAGAAGTGCCAATACTAATCGATTCCCTTTGCCTCCCTGGAGGACGGGGCTCAGGCACTCGCAGCACGGTGCAGGATTCGGCCCCAGCTGAACCGTGGAGACATCGTGGTGCCTGGTGCATTACCCGTGTCGGGGCAGTGCTGGCCCCGAGCATCCCCACGAGTGTGCCCCACGCACCCCAAACCCGGCAGCACGGCTCTGCTCTGGGCTCAGCACCTCCCAGGGGGGCTTTGTTCTCTGGAGCCTGTTTATTTATAGGCTCGGGGCACTGCGTGCGCGGCGAAAAGCAGGTCCCGGGTAAATATCTCCCCGTGGGTCCTTGCAGTGATGTTGCCTTCACAGGATTTACAGCTTCAAAGGCTCTGCCTCAAAGCCTGCAAATATCTTTTCATCATTTCAGCTGCGGTCTAATTACCCGGCTGGCCGCCAGCGCTGGCCTGCTCTCCCAGGTACGTCTCCCCCTAATAGCCGGGGTTTATTATTTAAATGTTGGCATTCAGCTCCTCTTTCCAGTTCGGTCTCAGCGATGTCCACGGGGTACAAGGGGTGCGCGGCTGCCTCTGTGCCCCAAACCTGTGCACCCCAAACCGCCCATGCCGGGGCACCGTGCTCCCGCTTCCCGCGAGCGGCACGTGCGGCTCTCAACTGCACCGAGGTATTAATTAAATGCAAGGTATCGTTCCCCACTTCATCTTGGGTGTAATTATATCGCAGGTATACCGGAAAGCAGCGCTTGTTAACACTCGCTGGAAGGGGATTAAGGGAGCGGGAGCTGTCCCAGCTCAACCGGCATGTCCCCGCGCTCCGGTGCTGCTCATCACACCACGGACACCCCTGACCCCCTGCAAAATTTGGGGGTTTTCCTGCTCCGCCAAGGGACCAGCTCATACCGTGGGGATGGAGTGTGGCCGTGCCAGCCATGAAGCCTCCATGCCCGTGATTTACAGCGGGCACCAGCCCTGCCGGCCCCGGGGCCGCTCGCCGTGATGGATGCAGGGAGCAGCCCTGGCCACGGGCGCCCGTTAATTATTCGCTTTGGATTTATGAGAAGTCGCAGCTCCCGCTAACGACGGCGGCGGGCGGCTCGTGTCGATTTATCCGAAGCCAGGGGAGGCGGCGGCGCCGGGGTCAGCGCCGGCTGTAACGCTTCCCCGACTTTTCGGAGGGGCTGCCTTTCCACCGAGCGTGCTCAGCTGGGAGGATAATTTATGGTTTCGTATCAGCACGGCTGATCTTGGAGCCTTTCCAGCGTCATCTTCCCTCTCTCCGCGCTGCTTTCCTCGAAAGCCGAGTTCCCAGGACGGGATCCAGCTCCCAGGTCGGGATGTGCCACGGCCCCGGCAGTCCTGGCAGTGGGGCCCCCAGGGCCTGGATCCCGCTTGCCCAGAGATTAAATCGAGCGTGAGCTGAGCTGTAACAGGGCTCAGCGGGTCCCTGGCACCGGCAGGCTCTGGCTAAGCAGGTTCCTGCTCCCCTTTAAGGATGCTGCAGCACTCCTGATAGACGGGCAGTGTGACACCACCGTCCCCGCAGCACGGGAGCCCTGTCCCAGCCCCAGACCCCACTGTGGCTGTGCCCCCAGCGACAGCGGCTGAGCCCCCCCCCTGCACCCCGGTGCCCATTTGCACCGTTTTTAAGATGCCGGATAACCTTTTAGTGATTAAACTGCTAAACCTTAACATGCATCCACGTAACTGGAGTGCGAGGAGCCAGCAGCACAGTGGGTACCTGCACCTCGCCCCCGGGCACATCGTCCTCCCCCAGAACGCTGGGGCTGCCCCGGGGACCTGCTCCCAGCCACCGGGGGTCCTGAAAAGCCTTCCCGGATGAAGCAGAGCTCAGCGAAAGGCAGCGGAGTGGCTGGGAAGCACCCGCACAGAGGGTCCCTGCAGCCAGGGTCCCTGCAGCCAGGGTGCCACCAGCAGGCTCCAGCTTTGGGGAGATTTCAGTGGATTTTGGTGTTTCCTTGGCGGCTGTCTCCTCGCGGAGCTATTTGCAGATGGAGGAGAGGAGAGGCAGAGGCTGGAGCAGGCGCCTAAAATAGGTCAAGGGAACCGTGTTCTGGAAACACTCATTTTTCACCACCAGCAGCTTGGGGAGGCCAGGGCACCCTGACTGCGCCTGCACCAGCTCCCCAGCCCCTCGGCACCCCAAGGTGGGTGCTCCTGGAGCACGGCCGCCCTGCACCCTGCTCGTCCTGGTTGGAGTCACCCCGGGGCACCCCAGGGCGCAGCGGCTGTGCCCAGAGGCTGTGGTGATGGGCAGGGGTGGGTGATGCTGCCTGGAAGCCTGTCCCCGGTGCTTGGTACGCAGCCCAGGACCCCAGCCCCGTACCGATCCTGTTGTCCTCACCCAGGGCTGGCCACGGTCCCCGCTCCGCGGTGTCACAGCACGGTGGAGGCTGCGGCACAGGCAGGGTTAAGGCGAGCGGCTGCAGGCTGAGCCCTGCGAGGGGGATTAGCGATGTTTGCAAAGTCCCTCCGGTGCAGGCAATTCCCTGCCTTGTCCATCGATCCCTGCGAGGTGTTAAGAGAGGCTGGAGCATCGATCGGCACAAAGCCCTGGGTGGCAGCGAGCCCGGGCAGCGGCGCGCGGAGGCGATGAGCACGAGGCCGAAGGCTTCCCCGGGCAGGGTCCAGCCCTGAGCCCTCACCGGGTTCAGAGGCCAAGGGGGGAGCGCTCGCGGTGCGATGTGCTCGTGGAGGTGGGAGGGCAGCGCTCGGAGCTGGGGACCCAACCCTGGGCTGGACCTGCGGGTCCGGGGATCCCGGCAAACCCAGCTCCACCACGCCTGTCCCCAGCACAAACGTCCCTTTGGGGACTGAATGGGATCAAAGAGGATGTGCTGGGCTGGGGAGCACGGCCACCGGAGCCGAGCAGCCCCGGCCCCGCTGCGCTGCTGTGGGTTCATGGTCCCCGGCACCCCCGTGGGCACCGCCGGGTGCCGCAGCATCGCCCCATCGCTTTGCCTGGCCACCGCTCGCCTTTCGGTGCCGCGCCGCCCGCCCGCCACGGCAACGCTTGGCCACTCACAGGTGCGGAGTAGGAATAACACATTGCCAAAAAGGAGTGAATTTTCCTTAAAAAAAGGAATGGGGGAGGGCTAAAGACAAAAGAGGCCATTTACTGGCAGGCTGACAGCCCAGGCAAAAACGATATCAAGGTAAAAATCACATATTAAGGAAAGGAAAGAGCTGACCTTAACTCCGGTTCTTAGACACAAGAAATGGTAGGATTTTTTACAATCTAATTGGGTTTTTAACCATTTCGGGCTATTTGTTTACTCCACTTCAAAGCTCTCAGTGAACCATTTTATTCTAACTCGCCATAAAGCAGCTTATTTGACTCAGATCGTCCTTGAATTACGTGAGTGCTGCATAAGGGGATTTAGTCCTTGCTCCGGGAGCGAGCCCCGCAGGGGCCCCGTGCCGGCGGGATGGCCCCCCGCTCCTGCTGCAAAGGGACGGACGAGTTTCTCGCCTGGCCTGAAAGCCAGAAAATAGGCATTGGAGGGAAAAAGCCCCCAAAACAGGCTCAACGCCTTCCTGGGAAGATTGGCGCCCGGCCTGGGGGGCGAGATGCCGCCGCGGTCTTTTCTCTCCGGCGGGTGTTGCCGGAGCTACCCTGGGGGAAAAAATGCTCTGGGCTGGGCTCTGCCATCCGGCGAGCGCCGGGTTAGCCACGCTTGAGGGGAAAAGCACAATCGGAGCCCCAGGCCCATCCGTGGGCTCTTTCCCAGCGGGAGCTGCTCTGCCAACAGGCGTCCGCATGCCGACTCCGGCCCGGGAGCCAGCCTGGCTGCGGCTGCCGGTGGCTGGGCTCGGGGTCCTCCGTGTTGGGGAAACTGAGGCACGGGGTGGGATTGGGGTGCATGGGGCAAGGAGCAGTGGGGTGTGGTGCTGTCATCAGAGGTGGCATGGGGCTGGGGGGACACGCAGCAGGTGCTGGGGTCCTGCAACCCGTGTCAAGCTCTGCCCAGCACCGTGCGTGGCCAGGCTGAGGGGGACGGGGAGGCAGCCCCTGCCCACCCCTTGCTCTGCTCCTCTTCCTCTGCAGGACATGTAAACCCAGCAGACAGCGTCCTCATGGGGAGAAAGGAAAGGCCACGTGTCTGGGGAGAGGTGAGGACAAGCGGCAGCTCTTCCGAGAGCAGGATGAGTGCGGCAGGGCCCAGAGAGATGTCCACCTCCCGCACAGCACGAGCGCGGAGCCTCCCCAGCATCCTTTCATTGCCGGAGGAGAGGAGGAGAACAGAAAGTCCCCAGGTTCTAAAAAGGAGGTTGTGAAAGTCACTGGCTCTGCGCAGAAACGGAGCGGGCGAGAGCTGGAGGGGAGGTTAAAAATATCCCCGGCTCCGTGGGAGGCTGAGGGCGGGAGTGGGGGGGACCAGGGGACACAGGGACAGGGACAGCCTGCATGGAGCTGGGGCGCGGGAACAGCTGGGAGCACCCCAAGGAGAGGGACAGGGTGAGGACAGCTGGGCTGGGGGGGGCTGGGAGCACCTCTGGATGGGGGGGCCCTTGGTGACTGCGAGAACATCTGGCCTGGGGTGACGGGGACAACAGCTGGATGGAGTGACCCTGTGATGGCAATGGGAGCGGCTGGAGCAGGGCCACGGGGGCACATCTGGATGGGAGAGCCCTGACATCAAGGGGAGAGCAGCTGGACGGGCAGCGCGGGGTTGGCAATGGGAACAGCTGGATTTGGGGTTGGGGAACAGCTGGATGGGCGCGCCCTGTGACGGTGACAGCCACATCCAGGCGAGGATCAGGAGGAGAAGGGGCTGCCCTGCCGGGACCAAGGAGGGCTCCTTTCCGTCCCCGCTGCCCCCGGAGCAGCCACGGACGTTTTCCTCTTTCCGGATGAACCTGATTAAGTTAACACTCGTCTCCGCGTCGCTCTCCGGAGTGGGGAGACAGCAGCGGGGTGGCAGGAACGAGGTCATTAAAGCAGAAAGAAAAATACATTAGAAATGTTCAACTGCTCAGTCTAGCCTGAAATGTGCTTAAATCAGTCCTGAGTAAACAATGAGGCGAGATTAGTCGCAATTAGTTTTCATTAGAAAGGTGGCATCACCCTCCGCTGCTCCCCAGGGGCTGCTCCCCTCCCTGCAGGCACCGGGGGACCTGGGGACGAAGCATCCGGATCCGGCCTCGGCCATGTGCTGGGAAAGGGCACAGGGCTTGGGGACTGAGCCTGGAGGGCTGGGGACACGGGGAAGGTGCGCGGCAGGCGGGTGTCAGCATCCCTCCTGGCGCAGCGGCTGCGGGGAGCCGCGTTATCTCCGCCGAGGCAGACACAAGGGGCCGGCAGCAGCCGGAGCTTCAAAGGGAATCTGTAAATCCGGCGTATGCAAAACTCCAGCCGGCACCGCAGATAAACAGGGATGTGGCTTGTCGTCCTCTGCCAGCCCGCGGCTGCCGCAGCACCGGGGAGTGCTCAGCCTCAGGGCGATGCTCGGCCTCAGGATGATGCTCGGCCTCGGGATGATGCTCAGCCTCGGGGCGATGCTTGGCCTCGGGATGATGCTCGGCCTCGGGATGATGCTCAGCCTCGGGGCGATGCTTGGCCTCGGGATGATGCTCGGCCTCGGGGTGATGCTCGGCCTCAGGATGCCCCATGCAGACCCCTTTTTGCAGTCCCCATCTACAGGCAGGGCTGGCTGGGATGGGGAAAAGCCCATCGAGCTCTCAGGGATGGGATGGCGCGGGGTGAGGGCTCCATGTCCTCCGTGGGTCCTGTGGCCCGAGGTGCCGATGGCTGCTGCTGGGCTCCAGGGGAGGCGGATGCTGCCGTGGGCGCGAATGCTGCCAGTGGGGATGCTCCGGTGGCTGGCACGTGGTTCATGACACGAGTTGTCAGGTCTCAGCTCGCACCAGCCTGAAAACATCCACGGAGGAGTGACGGGAAGGACCAACACCACTTCTGGAATGGGGCAAATTCAGCCTCTTTTGGGGCTGCCCCGCGCACCGCTGCACAGCGCCAGCAGCGGCCGTGCCCAGCGGCTTGTCGCCTTCTCCCCGATGGGATCAGCCCTGCCGCCAGGTAGCGAATGGTAAATGTTTCAAACCACTCCAATTGCAGCTTTGCGGCATGGCCCTGAAGGCACTGGGGGGCGAAGGCAGAGCCCGGGGGGGGACGGCTGCGCCCCTAACCCAGCCCCGCCAGGCCCCCGCGGCACGGGGTGCGCCTGCCACGTGCTGCCGACGGATCCCTCGCGCAGCATCAGCCCCGCGCGGCTATGCAAAGTGGGGTCCTTCACCCCCGCCCCGGAGCACAGCCCCCGTCATTAGCACCCAGAAAATGTTGGGTTTCTGGCTGGGAAAACACAGCAGATATGTACATTAAACATCAAATTATAAAATTAACAGATTCAAACTGAGGATGATTTGCATGTGCAAATTAACTTAATTACCACTCTTCCTCCCCGAACGCCACGGCGTTCTAGGGAAGGGCCGGGCACAGCGATGGCTCGCTGCAGGTGCTGGGCTCGCCGCAGGCACTGGCCGCAGGGCGCTGGGTGCCCGGTGGGTGCAGCTCGGGGGGGGCCGCTGCGTGCCGGGGGGGTACCGGGGGGGGCGATGTCAGCTGGGGAGGTCTGGGGGCAGTTGCGGTGCCCCCGTCTGAGCAAACGCGCTGACACACGTG
>VXAA01000916.1:236-21855 GCA_013399115.1 Anseranas semipalmata
AGAACAGAGAGTGGCTGTCTCCTGCCCTTCGACGCGCCCTCCCTGTGTGACCTGCCGCGCAAACTGCCGTGCCGCGCCCTGCCGTGCCGTGCCGCGCCCTGTTTGCCCGCTCTGTGCGCTGTGCTCCCGAGGGGCTACCTTTGTACGTGAGGGGGGGAATGGACACCACTTGTGGCTCCGCACAAGCCTCATCAGCCGCTCTTGCAAGGGCTGCCGGCTCCCTCGGCTTCCTTGAGTTGCCTTGATGCTGGAAACCCCTCGCATATCGCGATCTCCCGCTCCGCTGCAGAACGCCTCTGCCCCGGAGACGATCACCTCGGCGAGTTGATACATATATTTATATATATATAGATTATATATATATATATATTTATATACATATATAACAATGTAAAAAGAAAGGAACTTGTTTAAAATAATGTATGGCCTCAATAAAATTGCACAACAAAGCATAGAACATGATTATTCTGTTTCTTTGTTTCTATTCTTCCTCTCTTCAGTGTTTTGTTCATTCACAGCAATGGTGAGTTTTTTGGGGGGGACACCAAATGTTGTAAGGAAAGATATATATTGCTGCTTGGAAAATTTTTAGGATATTTCAAGTTTTTTGAAAGGAAACTAGAAGAAAATCAAGCCTGGGGAAACATGGAATAGATCATGTTCAAATACTAAGACGGGACAAATTATATATAGCCTTGATAACAGAAAAAAATGTGTGTAGTATGCAGTGAAATGAGATCCCACAAAAGGTAACAGAACTATGGAAGATCTAGTAAGGACACAAGTGAATATTAAAAGAAATAAGAAAAGGAAGTTATAGTAAATCAAATGGAAGATAAAAAGGGATTGGTCAAATGGTTAGATTGTGAATCCAGTCTAACCAAGTGGTCTCTAAGGCATCTGGGAGAAAGAAAAGTGGCTCAAGCTGTGTTAGTTGTCATAAAACTAAGGATTATGCAAAGATTAAAGTTTTGTTAGGAAAAGAAGATAAAAGTATGGCCAAATGTAACAAGGAATCAAGGAAATGTGAAGGGCAGAAATGAATGATAATGAGCTCAAAATATTTTTCTTGTTATGATTAAGAAGCTTGATAAGAAATCAATAGACTAGTGAAAGATGTACCAATTCATTTGTGGGAAAAGAAATGGAATACATGTAACAACTGTCAAGATGGGTTTGAGTGGTGGTGTGGTTCAACCCTGGCAGGCAGCTCAGCACCACACGGCCGCTCGCGCACTCTCCCCAGGTGGGATGGGGGAGAGAATGGGAAAGGTACAAGTGCCAGAACTCATGGGATGAGATAAGGACAGCTCACTAGGTAAAGCAACAGCCACGCACACAAGCAAAGCAAAACCAGGAATCCATTCCCTACTTCCCGTCGGCAGGCAGGCAGGCGTTCAGCCACTCTCAGGAAAGCAGGGCTCATCATGTGTAACGGTGTCTTGGGAAGATAAATGCCATCACTCCAAACGTCTCCTCTTTTCTCCATCTTTCCCTCAGCTTTTATTGCTGAGCATGACACCATATGGTATGGGATGTCCCTTTGACCAGTCTGGCTCAGCTGTCCTGAGTCCTGGCTGTGTCCCCTCCCAGCTCCTGGTGCACCCCCAGCCTCCCCGCTGGCAGGGCAGCACGAGAAGCTGAAAAGTCCCTGGCTCTGTGTGAGCACTGCTCTGTAACAACTAAAAGCACTGGTGTGTTATCAACACTATTTTCATCAAAAATCCCAAACACAGCACCATAACAGCTACAAGGAAGAAAATTAACTCTAACCCAGCCAAAATTATGACAGGTGTTAAAAAAATAGGGTTGCCAAAGACTAATCATACCGTACACTGTCTCAGAGAAGGGGGGGAAAAAAGAGCTTTGTACCTTTTTGCACTCTTAGGACTGCTTATGCTTTGTTGTGTGAAGTTCCTGTATTTGCTTTAGTATTTATTTCAAGGAGGTAACTTTTCCTGAATTCCTACAGCTTTCTTGATTTCAGTGAAGCTGCACTTTGATCACTTGTCCAAAGGTGTGTCTCCTTTTAACATAAATGAATAATGAATTTACATACCAACTTTTGAAGGGCTTTACTAGTTCATATAAAATCATATCCATAACTAATTAATAAACTTTGAAACCACCTGAAGTGAGGGAGAATGAATGTTGAGCTACTTAATATGGCTTTACCACCTACACACTTTTCCCTTTAAGTTTTTAAAGTACTGCTCAAGAAGTTTCAAAAAATAACGGCTTAGTTTATTTGCTTCTCTATAGAGGCAGCTCAGGGTTTCTCATTTGCACAATCTTATGTTGTAAAAGAAACAGCTCTGCATATTTTTACACAGAAGTCTATGCTTGTGTACTATTTTTTCCCAAACTTGTCACCTTCATTACAAATGCTTCAAGCTTTCATTTTGAAAGTCTGACAGAAAAATGGGTCTATCATAAAGTTGATTACTTGAGCCTCATCCTTAATATTTTTGTTCAGAACTCATCTGCAGAGGCTCATTTCTACCTGAGTTCTATGTTATTTAAGGGAGTTTTAAAATTTGAGTGAAAAGCAAATGAAATCATACTAATATCTTGAAAAAAATCTTTTAGTGACAAAGTGAGTTTGCTGAATTTCTGTCCAAAAGAAGCAATAATTGCCTATTTCTTGAAGTTTTAGCAATAGGCAGAACATTTCAAAGTGCTCCCTAATCCTAACACAGAAATTTCAGTGTACAGAGAGCCAATGGGTATCCATTTAACCCAGACAACTGGAGGAAATTAATTACTCATTTTACTGAAAGAGTAAGTGTCAAGTCATGGAGCCTTCATCTCGTGTTTTCTTCATTTCTAGTTTAGATATCCTTGTGGATATTATTATCAAATACAAATTACCAGCTCAATGCAGAGGAATAGCAGTAAAATGTAATGGTTTCGAATACATAAATGATAGAGGTGATCTTCATGACTTTTACAGTCTTTGAATCTGTTGATTCCTAATAAACAGGAAGCAACCTAACAGTTAAAGATGGGATGTTAACCTTCTAGTATGAGATTCCTATCACCTGTGTGTGGACAGGTGAAATGCAGATTTCTAAGTCTTATTTCTGTTGTCTTTATTAGTTCACATGGAGAAAATAGCCTTTCTAGAATTAGATTCATTCCTAACGGTTTAGGCTAGTTCTGGAATGAACTCCTTTGTATTCTGGTCTCCCAGATGTACATACTGAGAATCAGGTGGGATATGCATTTGTTCCCAGGTGGGGATTGCATTTGGTTTTCTTTTCCTGGGGCAATGGGGCTGACATGTTTTACTGAATAGAGTGCACACACATTTTCAGATGTGGGAACTAGAATGTCCAGCTAGATGCAAAGCTGTCAGATAATATCTAAGGCTGTCTAAACCGTTTCAGGGTGAGTAGCTGTCTAGTATGGTGCCTCTTTGACCACATTGAGCGTGTAGGCTCTATAACACCTAACTTTTAGATATCTACAACTACTAGAGTTCAATTCCATTCACATGTTGTTTCTTCTGCCAGAAGGGCAGTAACAAGTTATTTTCACCAGTCAGCAGCAGTTTATATCATTGTACTTCAACTAAATTGATCTAATATTTTGGGAATGAGGGAGCTAATGAGTGTGCTATGCTCCCCCTGGATGCAGGATAGATTAGAAACAAGAGGGCTCCTTTCCCAAACCCTGTGATCTGGGTGGATTGTGTGAGAAATAAAATATCATTTAAAAAATATTCAGGACAGTTGGTTAAACAAAAATGCTGTTCTCAAAGAAATACCATAGATCTTTTCTTTTACTCATAATTTTCTATAAAAGTGTTTGATTTTATTTACAAAAATGTTTGAAAGAAAGCTTCCTGTTCACTTCAGTCAACTCTTTCTCACACAGTCTTAGGAAAACCATTAGTACAGATAAGTAGAACTGAATGACCAATGAGTAAGTTCTTCTCTTTGAAGACATAAAAGATACTGGGACATTGTGCAACTACTGTCTTTCCTTTACCTTCAAGAAAAGACTCTAATTTGGCTAAGAAGTTAAGATATTACAAAGATTCTGTAATAATTTAATATTAAAAGAAACAGTAGGCAAGGGCTGTAAGAAGAAGCAATTCATGTTTGTAATCTCTTATACATTCAGTGTGTGATTTGTATATTCCTCATTGTTTATGTATTTTCTGTGTAGTGGGGTGAAATATTTAGCTTGCTCAGAATAAGGACCAAACTCTCACAAAATTCAAAAGTAAGGAACCCAATTTGCTGATGGTCATTATCTGTTAAAGTAAACCAAAGGAAACACTACAACTAAGTGTTGCTGGATTTTTTGAATACTGCAGAAGATCTAAGGGTTGTATGGATTTATTTCTTGCTATTTGGTGCTAAAAACAAACACAAAGTGAAATTTCATCACTTCAGGTCAAACAATGCTTATGATCTGTGATGGACTAAAGTGCTAACATATGTATAGTTCAGAAAGCTTTCAAAAATCATGCCTTCCAATTTCTAATTTGTGTTAGTCAAAGATGTTATATTATGCAAGTATTTTTTTTTTTCTTATAAAGAGTGATATAACAGGAAAAAGGAAGTACTATATGAAGAGATCAAGAAATTGAGAACTAGTAGTGGGAAACTTAAAAGCTGATACATTTGTTTTGATGATAGTGCGAAACAAATCTGAAAAGCTTTACAGTCTGAATACTTGCCTTGTTATAGAATTTAAAAAACTTTAATAAAGCCCCAGTCTTGAAGCAGACTTGAGCTTTACTATGAAAACTTCTCATTTAAAAAATTGTTGTAAGAAGTTTATATACAAAGATTTGCCTACAAAGCATTTATTATGTAGGGAAAAAAAACACACATACACACAAACAACAGATGTTAAAGAGAAAAATCCAGATACAAGTGTAGTTTTTGACAAGAAAGTTAGACCACAGGCTTTTCAAAATACTTAAGATGTCATGAAACTGTATTGAGTCAAAGGTGTTGTCGGGATGGTGGTGTCTGTGTACAGCTGAAAGCCTCCAGTTGCCTGTGTTACAAAAGTAGCAGTAGATAAGCAGTATCTAGTAGTAGATAAGGTTCATCCATGTCCAACTATATTTTTAGGAATAGAAAGACTTACCCCTTCTAGGAATCATATTATTCTTCATAAATGCCAAAGTTTAAAAGTTCTTAACAAATGCATCAATTTCTGAAATTGTTCTCTAATGGTCAGACATTGCCAGGTGAGAGATTCCAGTCTGGGAAAACAGAAATATGTGTGCACAGATAATCTCCTTTCCTTCTTCCAAAAAGCTTTCTAGTGATGTTTCCTGGCTCATTAAAGTTTTTGACCAATAAGTTAACTTCACAATTTAGCAATAATACATTTGCTCTCTTGGTATGGTTTTTCTTGAAAAATATCTGCTTCATTGCTAATAATTCCTTGTTATTTTTATAAACATTTTCTCCAGAGGGTTAATTAGTGTCTGCTGAAGTTCCTGATGGGAGATACGAAATGAGTGCCTTATAGCAGCATAGGGGAAAATGTTCACATTTTACATGAATACAGAAAAGCAGCCTGAAATAAACCTGACCCTATGATTGGATGGTAGCAATGGTATTAGGCTGTGCTTATAAGGGATTTTTTATCTTTGAAATAAAAATTGTTTGATTTATGAATATTTTTCCTCTGTTCTATTGTCAATGGACAAATGTCTACACTGCTATGCTTTGATATTCCTGGAGTATTTGAAATACTGGCCATAGGAACATAAGATTAATTGAAATACTGGACATAGGAACATAGGACAACAGATCCTTTATATTTCAGGCAATGATATAATGTTTCAAAATAATAGAGAGCTCTCTAGGTGTACCAAATCTGAGAATGCATGCATACAGAAGACCCCAAATATACATACTTAATAGTAAGGTGTTTTAAATATGTTTCCAGAGTGGAAAGATTTGAATAAACCCTGCCATCTCTCCTCAAACAAATCTCAAAGGACCCACCAGGCAGTTAATCCTTTACCTTGATCTTACTTACCTGTAGAGTCCTACGTATATTAAAACTGGGAAGATTATAAAATTAACATGGATTCCAGTTTCAGCTCTGTGAAGATAACACCCAGCTTTATTTTCCACTATCTGCAGACAGCACCCTCATCCAGCTCTGTGGGCTCTTCAGCAGGTTTAATACCTAAATGAAAAGGACCTGTCCAAAACTTAATCCAGGTAAGGCAGAAGGAGTGGTGTGACTAGGAAATCTTTTTGAAGGCTATAACTCAGTGCTGTGCTCATCACGGAGAGATGAACTGAGTTTCACCAGAAAATTCAGAAAGAGTGTAGTAAGGAAAAAATCCAAGACAATAACAGTCAATAGCTAAATGATCAGACACTCAAGTGGTATTCTGCTTAGCACTCCATTTGTGTTCTGCTTAAATCAAAACAGGGACTCAGTGTGGGTCTCTCATTTCAGATGAGTTGTGTAGCAACCAGATTTTCTGGCATTTGGAAATTATATGTATTCTAAGTCTTCCTTTCCTGCAGTCAGCTGCCACCAAAAACCCAAGAAAACCCTTCTGTCCTACGAGAGCTGGCAATGTTTAAAAGAAGTTTGATTTGTGTGCATGTGTGTGTGCATGTGTTTAAACTGTTGCCCCCTCCTGTGGTCTGCACTCTCAGGGTATGCATGAAAGCTTGCTTAAAAGAAACGACAACTGCCCTCTCCCCATATTATTAACAGATAGGCCTGAATTAAAGGAAGAACCTGAACCCGAAAACTGGTGCTCACTTGGGGGTGTAGCACAGGCTCAAACTCGTGCCTGAATAGGCTGGCAGCTGTGAACACAGTTACTCTGCCAGTGAATGTCCTGGCATGCCGTGGCATAAGCAGACACTGTTGCCATGTGCAGTGGGATAGCTTTTATGCCTGTGAACAGCTGTTCCCGAGCACTGGAAAAATAAGGTACATGTTAAATTGTTAGTTTTAACTCCTGAAATATCAAATGCCAATTCCTTGCCCCTCTGTCTCGGGAGGCTCAGGTAGTGCTATGCCTATCAGTGCTGGTGGTGTTACAGGTGAAATCGTCACAGGTTAAGAGGAAGGTTTACAGCTTTTCCCTGTATGTTAAGGAACTATGAATCACGTTTTTAGAGAAAAACAACCCCCTTCTCTTTTATCAGCTTTTTTTACAGTGCCTTCTAATAGGAGGTTTAAACAATTTGTCACTCATGTATTTCCATGGCATACCACAAGGCAGATTTTGGATGAGTGTTTGCTTCTGCAGTTCTACTGTATCACAGTGGTAGGGAATGCTATAAATACATAGACTGATATTGCCATAACCATGAATGTATGGATAAGCAAATATTTGCAATAGCAGCCAGAGAAGTAATCATTTACTTTCTATTGCTATTTCATGAATGCTTAATGTGTTTTTCAATTAATATTTAATGTTCTTAATGTGGTTTTGTTTTTGTTTTTGTTTAATATCTAGATCAGTTTTCTCCTCCCAGATAGATTTCTAAAGATAAGAAGGTATGACAAAATTCAATGCAAGCTGTCTCACAAGAATAGCTTTGAAGTATATCAGACTTCAGCATTTTCAGGCAATTCATGTATCCAATTAGAAGCTTATTCTTCCATTTTGTTATGCATTCAAAACTTCTGTTGCTATGAATGTGAGAGAATTGAAATAAGTCCTAGAAGTTTTACTAAAAGTTAATATAAATATTTTCATAGCTTAAAAAGAAAATATAAAACACTGCAATCAGTATTTACTTAATTTCAGCATTCTTCTAGAAGTGTTTGCTAACCATATACAACAGACTTAGGCCAAAAGAACTAAAAGAGTTACAATGACCTCACATGTTCTTGTGCTGAGTATATCTTCAAGCTGTGCACAAGGTACAAAATTATGTTAGAAAAAGATGGAACATGCAAAAACAAATTAGACTAGCTTTTATTTTGTTCATGTCTTAATTCAAGAGTACAGCAGTTCTTAATCTACATGAAAGTCCTTTTAAATCTGTTTGCCCCGGAGGTGTTTTCCTTACTTCTTATCTAATTTTATCAGGGATGATACAACTGGTAAATGAGACAGCTAAGTTAACATCCAAAAAAGTGACTCTTTTCTCTTCAGGTGAGGACTCCCTGCTCAGACTGTCTTTCCTTTACAGACTTTGAATTGTCTCTACTAACCAAACTGTTATCATAGAATGACAGAATCATAGACTGGTTTGGGTTGGAAGGAACCTTTAAAGATCATCTAGTCCAACCTCCTCTGGTTGGTTACACTTTGGCTGGTGTCCAAAGTGACCAAAACATGGAGAAAAGTTACCTGCGCATTGATTCCAGTGTATCCTTTGACAGGATTCTATATCCAAGAGTCTCAAAAGATGAGTATGCCTATAATCATAGAATCACAGAATGATTTGTGTTGGAAGGGACCTTAAAGATCATCTAGTCCACCCAGCCTGCCATTGGCAGGGACACCTTCCACTAGATCAGGGTGCTCTTGCACCGTCCAGCCTGGCCTTGAACACTTCCAGGGATGGGGCATCCACAGTTTCTTTGGGCAACCTGTTCGAGTGTCATCTTAAACAATTTCTTCCTTTTCTCCAATCTAAATCTTTCAGTTTAAAACCATTGTCCCTTGCCTTGTCACTACAGGCCCCAGTAAAATTTTTTCTTCAATCTTTCATTATAAGCCCACTTTACAAATAAGGTCTCCCTGGAGCCTTCTCTTCCCCAGGCTAAACAACTCCAACTCTCTCAGCCTCTCTTCACAGGAGCCCTTTGACCATTTTTGTGGCCCTCTGCTGGACCTGCTCTAACAGGTCCACATCTTTCTTGTAGTAGGGATCCTAAAGCTGGATCCAGGATGCATGTATGTACATGCATGTACATACTTTCCCACTGTTTAAAAGATATTTAAGTAAATTTCCCAGCAGTTGCTGTAAGTTACATTTTTAAAATTTTTCTTCTTTGCATCTGTAATTTTCATATGTGAAGTCTGGCAAACATTCTGTTCCCCGAATCTGTTCCAGTGTAAAAAATTATCCTTCAAATGCTTTCAAATCAAGTAGCTAGAATAAAGGATTTAAAGTGATGGCTTTTTCTATAAAGATTTTACTGAGCTACTATACCTCTAAAAAACAAATATTCAGGTATTCAGGCTTTCTAATTCTTTTAATTTTTTTTAGACAAAAGGAAGGAAACAGGAATTCTAGACTAGCTGTATGTTTGTTTAATTGTTTCTGTTTTGTTACTGTTATATTTCTAGTTATTTCAGTTATTGTTTAGAGTTCTGCATTCTTTAGTATCATTATATCTAACTATGTTTCAAAGCACCTAAATAAAATCATTTTTATCGTATCATCTCCTTAAGGGTCAAAGGTTCTCCAGATCTGGATCCTGAAAGATCTGAAAAGTGCCCAGCTCTCGTTGATTTGCTTGGGTGTTAGGCATCTGAATACCATTAAGGCCATAAATTTCAGACAGCAATTAGTTTTGTTCTAAAATATGTTTGAGATACTGAGGGTGACTCACATCTGGAGATTTTTGACTCTCCATTGACCAGAAAGAAAATGCAGACACATAGCAAGACCAAGTCTTTCATTACAGATTACCAATATTAAGCCTGTTTCCTTCGCTTCATATTTCACCCATAATACTGTGCAAAATGAGTCACTTGTTAAATAAAGGGGTTGTCTCATGGTTTAAAAAAAAAAAAAAAAAACTAGCACAGAGATACTCCACCTTCCTAAAACTTATAGAAGTCATTCTTATTACAGTCCTATGTGCAGTTTCTAAATGTCTAGAAAAAAATGAAGTGGTAGCTTTCAATATCCATAGAAAAACTTGGTTTCTAATCATATATATCGGAATAATTATAAAAGACAGCAGGCAAGTAAGTAGTAATATGAAATAATGGGGCAACCTAACAGATGATGTAGCAGAAAAGAACACATCTAAGGTTGGTAGCTTTGACATAAATAGTATCTTTGATACAAAAGGGGTATAAAAAGCTATCCTATCTGTGTTTTCATTATCACTTAAAACTTATATGTTACATCTTTACTGCTTAAGATATATTATTTAAATATTATTATCTTAAAGCCTGGATCATCTGAATCTGAAAGTGTATGCCCAGAAGACAGGTTAGAATAAGTAAAAATTAAAAAAAAAATCTATTTTATGTGTAGTTTTGTGTATAATGTGAATTGTAATTGGGAAGGGTCAGTATAATTAATTATGAAAGTAAATGACAACTTCTGTATTTCTCACCAGACGTTTTTTATCTGTAATCAAATATATGCATAATAACTTTGGGGTCCACAGTCAATTGCAGATATGGAATTAGACACTATTTCTAACATATCAGCCCTTAGTCCAGTGAGCGCTTGGCCATATACAAAACACCACTATAGTGGAAGTACTCAGCATTTTGCAGATCACGTAAGATATGTCAGGTTGTGAGGCAAAATTCTGGCTCCAGACGTATCAATAGCAAATAAAATTATTGCAATATCTGCTTTGTTTTATCATCACAGGTGTTTCTTTTCAAGCATACAACACAAAATTCAGTTCCACGTGGCTTATTAAGTCTGATATTTTACAAACATTGATTCATGAGTTGCGCCTACACAAATCATTTTCTTTTCAACAAAGATCATTCTGTGACCTTTCTACTTCCTACAACTAAATTATTGTGAGCTCATTAGATTATGGAGATTAGTAACATGAAGGCAGAAATAGAAACAGAAATGGGTACCGATATCCAAATCACTTGAGTAAAGGGAGCATAAAATCTCATGTTTTTATATTCTTTTGATAAGGAATATCTGCTAATGTAGCAGTTTGACTGAGGGGAATGTAGTGGATGCCATGAAAAGTTTTAGTTATGGATGTTGAACCCACTCAGTTTTACACACCTTGCATACACCTCGCTTACACCTCAGGGAGATAGTTGTGCCAATGGAAATTCAGGGTAGAAGAAAGGGGTGCTATCTTGGACTACAGTCAGGAAAACAAATCTGTTTGTTTATTTTCTACTGGATGAAAATCCTGGGACTTTACATCTTCTCTGAGATAAAGCGTGGTAAGAAAATGATGTATGGGGAATTTAGTGGCTCTAGAGAAAGTGCTAAATATTCACTGAAAATAATCTATGAGGATAAAGAAATGCCTTTTTGGCAAGATCCAATTTCAATATTTTATGGGGGATTACTTCAGCTACATGTTTTGAATTAATTAAAAAAAAAAAAAAAGACCTTAGAAGTGAACCAAAACCAAACATTGCTGTGAATAGACATAACAAGAAAATAAAACTTCCATTTTGTAGGAGTTTTTCATATTTTGGAAGTTATTTTTGGTCTGGATTGAAATGAAACTTACATTTAGAGTGATACAGAAAATCATCTAAATTATGAAAAATACAAGTTCATGATCTTGCTGATACTTATTCAGAGATGAGACCTGAACCCCTGCAACTGTATCTTTAGTCTTTATATATTTTGATCATTAATTTTATCTCAGATTTGAGAACATTTCTCCATGAATGAGCATGTTCGCTTTCAAAAATAGTTCATTTGAAAAATCTCCCCAAAAGAGCTACGTGTTAAACACTGATTTCTCTCATTACATCTGCCTATCTGTTCTCCAGGTGAATTACTCTTACTTTGGTACTCTTAGGTGAGAGGGGAACCCATGGAATTCTAAATTCTGTTTGGGTTATGTTGTTAACAACAATGGGCACATGCTCCCAGCTGCTTGCAGAGATGGACACACTGCCTTTATATAAATAGGAGTAAATAGGAGTTGCTGTTAAAGTGAATCTGAAACCTCACCTACCACCAAGGAGAAAGGAGACATATCTATTAGCCAAAATATCATACATATTAGCCAAAATATCACACAGCTTGTAGCTGGTGAAGCTTGTTTTGAAAACAATTTGCTTAAAAGCTACACAGTCAAGCTTGCATCTTGCACAGATCCAGAGCTTCTTTGATTTTTCCCTATGGTGGCGTCTTTGTTCTCTGCTTGTGCTCTCAGGGTATTAAGACTCTTAGGGATTACTGACCCAGACTTGTTTTCTGTCAGCCTCACTGACATATAGGAGTGGGACAGGGAAATGGCTCCAAACCCCGGGGAATGCTTTCTATGGGAAGGAGTGTCTCCTCTCAGTGCTGACAGTCCTGCATGAGGATGTGCACTGTTAGTAATACTCAATTTTCCACTGATGGATTACATTACTAATCACTGTAGGCAATACTGTTAGACATAGGAAGGTGTGCATGGTTCTGGCTGTGCAGCCTTCACTCCTCTCCCCCTCCCCAAAAGCTTTGAAAATTCTCTTGTTCATTGGAAGAATTGATACAGCACTGGGGACAGTACTACAGAATTGTGGGATACCCTCTCTCTGAATATAGTTGGCATTCTGAAGAGTTTCTTTGCATCATTTGCCTTAAATAGCTGTCCCTGAAAACAAACAAACAAACAAACAAGCAAAAAAACACAAAAACAGAAACACATGGACTGAAAATAAAACATGGGCTAGAAACAAAATGTCTTGTGCTCATCCATATTCCTTCCAGATATCTCCTTCTATCCATCAAAATTCTGCTAAAGTTCTCATCACAGTAGTGCCTAAGTGCCATAAATCCATCTCTTTCCCATTTTTGGAACTATGACAATATGTTTCATAGTTTTCCATCAGCGAATCAAAGTGCAGCAATTCTCAGACTGTACTTCAGAATATGACAGCATAGGACATTTACATAATAAGTAGCTGGTAGTATTTTCCCAATCTGTTTATTTCAACTACTTTAATTTTGCAACTTACCCTGATGTTTTATGAAAACAGAATATACATTTTCCTGTCAAACAGTTAAAAACTGGACTTCAAGTTACAAAGATGGGAGATTTGCCTGAACTGTGTTTAAAATGAATGCAACATAATGATACTGCTGATGGTCTGAAAGAAGATTTACCATTCCTGTAACTATAAAGACAGCACTGATGAGACTGCAAGAATAAGGAATACTCATTTCATCAAAGCACCAATTTTATTCACTAAGTAAGAAGAAATTACTGTCAGATCTATGGGGAAGAGATAGTGAGATTATCTCAGCTGTAAAAAGAGAAGCTCAAATTAAAGTCAATAAAGCCAACAGAGTTGATTCTGCCTTCTGATAGGTACAAGACACATTGCCACAAAATATATCTTGGAAAATCAGACAATCAGACTCTGAGCTTCCTTCTAACAAAATTAAAAAAAAAAAAAAAGAAAAAAGAAAAAAAAGAAAATCATGCCTTATTATGTTTCTTTAGTTACAAGTTGAGGGATTCTGTGGTCTTCTTTTTCTTGTTTCACATATACACCCTTAGAAAAGGAAAAAAAATCAGGACAAAAAACCTCAGAGATGTTTGCATTGGACTGTGACTCCTAGAGATTCTTTTATTCTTACTTTTCATACTTCTTCCTTTGTGAATACTTTTCAAGAAAATAAAATAACAAAAGTTTTTGGCAACACTGATCATTCACTTAAGGGTAACACAACAGCAAATTCCTAGGTGCTCCAGCAGTTTGTATAATGCTCACTAGTTCTGATACTGGATGCCTGTACAATAAACCAGCACAGCTGGGATCTTTAGAAATGAGATGAGGAACAGTTAAGTGAAGGACTGAATGAAAAAGAATTGGATTTATGCATCAGTGCCTGGCTAGAGAGAGGAAAAGAGACTTTTGTTCATGGCCCCGATCCAGGAGTTTTTTACTAGCATTCATGTGTGCTTTCGCTGTGAAAAAATGTGGATGGAATTCAACCCACCACAGAACTTTGAATATCTTAGTAGTGAGAAACAGGGTATGCACTAGAAAGACCTGGTCCTGCTCCTTGCAGGCCTGCAAACTGAATTCAGATCCCACTGTGCACTGAAGAGGTTGATGCAGTCGCTCAGGATAGGAGACCCTGTCTTGAGATGCTGAAGAAAAGGCTAAGTAACTTATGTATAGTTCATTGTGCATGACCACAGACAGAAACCGAGGTGATTACAAAGCTCAACAGGCTGTGAGGGGACATCTGAGGGGGACACTTGAATACTGATGGAGATTTTACTGTTTATATCATAAGAGTTGAACCTTATGCTCCTATATTTAAAAATTAGTACCTGAGACTCCAGAAGCCAATAGTCCATTCTCCGGACCTGAGGAAAAGTGTGAAATGGAACAGCTCGTGGTATACAGGACAATGTCCTCTCCCTCCAGAATAGGATGGCTGCCCTGGAACTGTCTCTGGCCTGTGCTGTCTTTGAAATGGGTCCAAACACTGCCAGTAGAGTGCAAGTTGGCAAGACCAACACGGAGCTTGGGAGTCTGCTCACAATTAAACAGTATTAATAATCACATAGTGAAGCTCAAGCCCATACTCTAGCCCTCTGTAGTTTACAGCATAGATATAACAGAGAGAAACTCCTGGGGCGTGTGCTGCAACAGTTTATTTTATCTGGAAGGCACGTGGGCACTACACTGATGTGCAGCAATATAAAACCACAGAGAGGTAAAACACAGAGTGTGGTAAGCTGACATATGTCTCACACTGCCAGATATGTTGAGATGGGTCAGAGACACCTTAATTCCACATCATTATCTGCTGGGCAGTTTTCTCTCTGATATTCTCTTTGATCTCAGTGGACTGATGCATTGTAGGTGGACTTCTATTTAAACTCCCTGTCAAGGCTCATGCCATCAAAGATGAAAAATTCACACCATCATCAAATGGGTATCCTAGGCAATACTGACAGTCCTGGCTAACCCACCAGCCATAGCAGAAAGGCTACTAAAATGGCTGGCAACAAAAGTAATTATACAGGAGACACTTCAGACTTACAGTATGAATGTTGTCCCCTGAGAAAACTGAAGAGTGGTGGCTGTTAAAGCTTTGCTTTGTGGGTAGGAGTGAGGCCTGAGAATAAGCTACTGTGTGCAGCTTGTAGCTACTCTCACAAGGAGGGGAGAAAAGTTACACCACTGTGCCACAGCCTTCATCATTTCTTAGAAGGGTGAGGTGCCTTTGCATGTGGGCACTAAGGTGACTGGCCTAAATCCAATGTGACCAGAGGAAGTAAAGGAGGCAGGCAAGTGGAAAAGCAGGGGCCAGGTTGGATGGGGCTTTGGGCAACCTGGTCTAGTGGAAGGTGTCCCTGCCCATGGCAGGGCAGTTGGAACTAGATGATCTTCCAACCCAAACCATACTGTGATTCTATGATAAACCTTCAGGCACTTTTTCATCACTGTTTTCTGGTAAAGACGTCTATACCTAATGCTACATTAATACTGATGAGTTTTTTTTTTTTTTTTTTTCTTAAAAGAGCCCAGAATAAATCTAGAATGGTTGTAGGCATCCTTTTACTACTCAAATGTTCCCATCAAAATTGCTGTTGCATTTGTCAACAGTGATGAATGAGGCCATTGACTGAAGACATCTCTGCCCTAGTCAGATCCATAGAAAATGGACACCCAAGGAGGTAAACACAAAGAAACGGTGACATTAGCTTTCACAGCTTTTTCAGAAACATTGATGGGGGCTACATCTATGCTTAGATGTATGTGTTCTATACATAGATACATACAGACCTCAAAAAAAAAAAAAGTTTTTGGTTTGCTTCAAGTTGTAGATGAAAGTTGGAGTTGATTTGTATTTAATAAGCTGATTCATCCTAATGGATAGTACAGTGCTTTCCCTGCCTTCCTCTGCATTCTGGCTGCAGAAAATGCCACATGCCTATTACTTAACATAACGTGCTAGTCAGGGAGGACACCTATTAGAGAGAAAGACACAGAGATCACAGAGCTCAGTTTAGAAGTCTGGCTTCCTTTGCAATCCTCCTTTCATCTTGTCTCCTTATATTTCTGTGTTTTTCCTTCCTTCTGGTTCTGCAATGAATGATGATGAAAGAACATTCTGTGTAACCCATGGCAATCTTTTTTTTTTTTTTTTTTTTTTCAGGTAATTTCCTCATGTACCAAACAAAAACCCAACACTTTAAGTAGATGGTAGGTCAGATTTCCCAATTACCAGTGAACATTTTGGTATACACATAATTACCCAAGAGAGACAGATATTTCATTATATATACACTAAAAGTACCTGACTCTCTTGGGTAATCATGTGTATAGATGCTCTCAGATGCCTTTTATGGGTCTCAGATGCTTTTTGTAAAAAAGAGAAAGAAGCTTTCAGAAAATTAATTTACCCCAAATGTGTTTTTAAAGTTGAAGGGGCCAGTTGGTAGAATTTGTATTCAAGAAAATCCCACAAGTTTGAATGATGACTGTTTGGGGAACTGAAATCTACAGCTACAGCAGCAACCTATCAGTTGCCTTCCATTTCTAATTGTTTGTTTGGATTTGATTTCTTTCAATAAATGTGGTAATAAGCTTTAAGGATTGAAGAGCACACATGCAATCGAAAAGGCACTAAAGGGTGTCTTTTAAAAAGATGTACTAAAGAAATGACATCAAGTGTTCACAGAGCAAATACAGAAAATCCTCATGAAGTATAAGATTTGAATTACGTGTTTTCTGGGAAACTGCATGTGAATATTCAGAAGTTATTATTGTACAGTATTTAGCTGTTTGACAGTAAGCTATTATTAAATATTACAGATTGAAGAGGGATACTTCTGCTATCAGCTGATTTTGTAATCTGAACTCCTACATGATACAAAACAGAGAATCTCCTTGAGCAACAAGGAATCACTGCTCATCTTAGCCGAAAAAACCTTTTCATCCAATGTAGTGCATAGACTGCTTTGCGCTTTACAGTAACTTTGATATGGTGAATACAAGATGGAATTAAGTTAAGCTTACAGTAAAGTGGCATTTTCATCATGAACCACTTATTTTTAGTACCTTACAGCAGAACTGAAGCTGCTTATGCTTTCAAGGTTCCATGTTTTTCATTTTCAGTTTCAAGGTTCCATGTTTTTTCCTTAAAGTAAAATTGAGATATCTATGGGGATTTTTTTTTTCTAAAATAATGAGGATAAGATATTTTTTGTATTCATTTTTTTAGAGCTACAGTAACTGAAAAAGTTTTGAAATCCTAATTTTGGTGCGTGTTTGACCGCCAGGGAAAACTGAAATACTTTACCTCATAAGAAAAAATATTTTTAAGTAGCAAGAACATATATATTTGAAAGCAGCATGTATAGCCAAGTAGATTCTACTGTTTAATGGTTAATGCTATTTTATGCAGTGTATAGGACACCATCAGGAATGGTGTATATTCTGGAACTTTTAAGGGAGAAGACCCCTACTGCACGAACCTGGTAATTAACAATTCACCTCAGTCCAGTGATGGACACTGTAGGCCAGGGCTGCAAAAAAAGGTGTCAAGAGGAGCAAAAGAAAAAGAATAATTTCAAAATACTCTTAGAAAATCAGCTCCTACTCTCTGCTTGCTTCATGGTCACATCACAAGTGTAGTGAGTATCGTTCTGAGATTCATTGACTTATGGCTGTTGACACAATTAGCATTTTCTAAGGTTAATTTTTCCTTTCCAGTTCTCCCTGATTGTGGATGAAACATAAGTCTTGGATAACAGAAAACACAAGTCTGGCTATGTGAGCTTTTCTGCTCATCTCTCTTCCCCAGCCTCTTTTCACCTGCAGATATGGGAAATGAAGGAGAGCAGTATTTGAACAACCAAAATAACAGCTAAGGAAACATTCATCATCAAAAGGAAAAACAGCTTGTCCTTGTCCAGTCCCATCTTCCCTCTCCCTTTGGATTCATATGTGACACTGAAAATTTGTTTGTTTTGATTAAGATTTTTTCTCTTAAAGTTTCCCTAATATTTGAAAAGACTTATTGTAAGCTAGACATATTCATTCTTAAATGCACCTGATCAGTACATATAATCATTTCCTTTCCCTAGATGCAAGTTTTATCTTTCTGGACAGTGCACTTTCAGAATATATACCTTTCTAATTTCCTAAAGTTAGAAATAGAGCACTAAGCATGCCAAAGGTATGATAAACAGAGCTGTAATGACCTTCATTTTAGCTTTCCAAACAGCTTATGTGTTAAAAGAAGGTCAGATTTGTGGATAAAACAGCACTTTCAGTATAGATGTGCATTTTCACATACTACCTGCATTGTATTGTACAAGAGGATGTTTTTTTTAAGACCACTAAAAATTTGCCAACAGCCTGTGGAAAAGTGCAAGTGTTAGTGCTATACGCTATCAATTCAAAATCACCAACGAAAAGGGGAAATCAAAAGCACATAATTTGGCAAAGTGAGTTTTATTGTGAATAAAGTAATTCAGTTGTTCAGTGTTTCTGCTGTATCAGACTATTTTCCTCATCAATGTAGTAGAAGAATACATACGTGAATTTTGCAGCTGGTAAAAAAATGTATTTATTATATATCTGCTGTCAATTTTACTTCTCTTAAGCATTAACTTATACTGGAAAAAAAATATCTACTCTGCAACACTAGTCTCATAAAATAGAAATTACTAAATTCAAGACACTGATCAAAAAAGCATGGTAATCCCAGTTGTGGGACCCTTTATAATGGCTTACATGAACATTTCAATCATTTAAAATATAGTACTGAAAACAGCATGTAAGATCAATGCCTTTTGGAAGGCTGCAGCAAGCTCTTTTTGTAAAGTCATCATCCTAAAACATGTTTTAAGATACCTGTGCCATAGGAACTTGTCTTTTGACATAGTATTTGCAAAGTTCCTATGGGTATGATTTTTTTTTTTTTTTTGTCAATTAAGAGCAGCAATAATACTGCCAAAGCTCAATAGAACTATGTTCTAACGAAGGAACTTATAGAAAAGGACAAAAATAATTACTGTGTGTGCTTAACTGTTTTTCATACAAATCTAATGTTAACTTTATCTCTTTCTTTAATATCAAGTAGAAGCAGATATGGGTCAAATGAGATTTAGAAACTGTTATTTTTCCCTGTTGCCGAGACTAAAAGAAGACATGAGCTATTTCAGAATGATCTTGAGTTTAAAAGTAGAAGATTCACAATAACAAAGTCATATGTTAAGGTGCTAACAACAAATAGGTTGAGACAGGGACAGATTTAAGTGAAAAATGTCATTGTCAGTGTTCTTGGAATGAAACATGAGCTATGATCCTTTTTTTCCTATATCTCCTTACAAATTCTACAATTTTAAGTAGTTGCACTACTACATATATACTTATGCGATTTTCAAGAGAAAAGGAAAATACAAAGATGGATAACTGGAAACAGTTCACTCATGGTTACTCAAGACAACAAGAATAAAATGGTAAGTGTAGATGTGCAGTTGATGTAAAATGACACTCATCTCTTTATATATTACACCCTTAAATTTCAGGGTTTTCCTTCCAGACAGAGAGGTCAGGATATTTTGATTGGAAAAATTGCTATCACCTCTATAGGAAAGGCAGTCAAAACATTGTATCATTTGAAGTTCTCTCTCTCTCTCTCTTTTTTTTTTTTCACTTGTTGTTTCCCTTAATCTAAATTAATCCAGTGCTGTGTGCTTTACTTGATGGATGGGGGAATGAAACAATTTATTCCACAAAATAAGATAATATAGAAGTGGATTTCAGTTTCAAATTCCCAGAGCAAAACCATAATAAACAGAAGACTTCAAAACAGCTTGATGTTCATTGGCAAGGGAGAGTAGAAAAGTCAGTTTTTTCATTTTCTTTTCTCATATATAGAAGCTTTCTCCAAAAAAAAAACAGTGAATACTCTATTTCCTTACACCCTGTTTCCAAGTACAAAGCAAGACTGACACTGTTTTTTGCTTTTAAGATATAACAAACCTCAACTAATACCATTTACCTAGAAAGAGTAGGTACAAATATTGTAAAATTATTTAGAACATCCCACTTCATCAACTGTCTCCTACCCAAAGATACCTTGTGAGGAATCTTGGCACAGGTATATACTGTCAGTTAGGCTTGGGTGTCGCTTGGGGCCTGTGATCATACTTACTACCTGCACTAATGTGCCATTCTTTATTGAGCTGGGCTCCCTTCTCCAGCATCAGAGTCATAAAACTGGAGACTGCTGAGAGTTTGAATTCTGTCTTTTAATATGGTCTGGTGAATAGTAGTCTTGGGGTCCTTGCACTCAACAGAAGTGCAAGTTTACATTGCAGCATGCTTCACAGTTGCTGCCAACAGCTGTTGTGTAAGATTAGCTTACAAAAGAATAGTCTTTAATTAAAGAAGCTTAGTAAAGTTTATTTCTGCAATTCTAATTGTTACATAAAACTTTAGCATGTGACTTTAGTCTACATGTTAATATAATATACAGTCTCTTGTCAGGCACAGTTACACCCTTGCTAAAATATGGCAACAGTGCTATACACACCATCCTAAGTAATGTTCAATTTATAGCTTACATGGATACAATATGAACTACCTTGATTTATACTGTATGCCCTCTAGCAATACAAGCCAATGTTCTCCTTGCCTTTTTTATTGCAGCAACAGTACTCAGTGCATTAAGGTTGCTCAGATTTTTCTATAGTAACTACTTGATCTTTTCAGCAAGTTCAAAACTTAAAGATATTCTGTGATGGCTACTCTGTCCTCACCTGTCTGCCATTACATTAATATTCCTCAAAGTGCCTGGGAAAGCAGTAATCTATGACCTATTTTCCCTTAGGCTAAATTGGATATTCTCACGTAAGCCAATATATTTAATTCTTTAAGATAAGATCTATGGGAAATCACTGTCTGAAAACTTTAAAGGTATGATCACTACTTTAAATTGTATGCATTTTTCTTCTGCCTTTTTTTTTTTCTCCATGTGCTACCTACATTTTTCTCCAAAATGTATTTATATGTTCACATATAACTTCTATGATTTTTTCAGCATTAAGTCTTATAGCACTGTTTTGTTTTCTGAGTAGGTTAATTATATCCCTAGAAAACATTTTTTTTTATTTTTATTTTTTAACAGATATGCAGGAAGGAAGAATGTCCAATCACACCGTTTGTCTAAGTCAACCTGTTAGTCTGTTGGTTCCCTCGACTTTAAACCACTGGCCAACATCCTCAACTTAGCAAGAGACATAAAAGTCCCCAAGATTATGTCACTATAAGTTTTATGAAGATAGGAAACTGCATACAGGGGAGACATATATCAATATCCCCTCAAAGAGACAGAATATTTTGAAGTCGCAAGGGATTTTGGGGAAGTTTGACAAGCTTCTGATGTGGCACTCAGAATCATGACATGTTCCAAAGCTGGCAAACATATTCTGATCTTTATAAATATGCAACTTTTATGCATATTTATTCCAGGTAAATGCATTATTCTACTTTCTATTGATGCTATTGAATGCTTCCCCTGGAAGTTTGTTTTTTTTTTTTCCATAAAATGTTCTTTTGAGGTCTAACTAGAAGGCAGGTAAACAGCAATCCTGCTTTTCAAGCACTCTGTGTAATTCCATTTGCTAACACTCCATCTGGGAGCTCCCCAGCAGGGACACCTTGAACAGAGATCACTGTAGACTTTAAGCTAAGCTAGGAAGTCTTAAGTATCCAATCTATTCAATTTTTTAAAATGTGATACTTAATAACATATGCATTTTTTAATTTCCTTTTTTT
>VXAA01000916.1:21874-40051 GCA_013399115.1 Anseranas semipalmata
TTTTTTTTAACCTGAGAAAACATTTCCTTCCAATAAAGGAAAAAAAAAAGCCTTCTTTTAAAAACATAAAATATTTGCATATGTTCTTCTGAGGAATGTTATTATTGTTGTTCAATCTGTTTATATTTTAACCTGGCATATTTTCTAAAAAAAAGAAAGAAGACAAAATTAAAGCTGAGATTCACAACTGATTTTTCCTCTTTCCTAAAATCCAATATAATGTAATTGTTCTTGCAGTTTGTGTTGGAGGAAGATTCTATACTTGTGCCAAAATAAATGGCTATATCCACTGAAAACATAGATTATATAATGGGGTAAAAAAAAAAAAAAAAAGGACAGCTCCTCAGGATAATTCAAAAGCAAAATCTAATTTCTACAGATATGAAGTGCACGCCAACAAGGTTTAAACAAGCACAGCTGTATACACAGAGCAACCAAATGCAGCTATGGGGACAGTGTCTTATTGATAGCTGAAAACTGACCATAGAATGAACAGACGAAGCGTAGATAGATCAATATTGAAATTAATAGTAAAAGGTCATCATTTTCCTTTGTCACTACCTAGAATCAGTGCAACAATGTCTTGAAAGAGAACAGCCAAATGCAATTTCTCTCCTTTTTATTTTTCCAATATCGATTTCAGTCAAAAAGAAGGTGGGGGAAGAAGAATAATCTATTTTTCTATAAGACATCAAAAACTGCCTGTAAGTAAATACTGACACTTGGCAGATGTGTGAGTTTATTGTAAAACACTTTTCCTTCTTAATCACTGTAATTCTATAAATCTTCACCTGACATATTGGTGTGAGCTTTTTAGACCAGTTGTTCTGTGTTTCTGTGAAAGAAAACAAAACGAAACAGAAGCAAACCTAAATCTCACAAAGACTGCTGTAGAAATTGTTTTTTGTTTTTTTGTTTTTTGTTTTTTTAAATGAAAAGAAAAAATGTTACACTGTGTAACGTAATAGGTGACAATTATCATTACCCTTGAGCTGTAGTAACACACAGACTCTCCTTTCCACCTTGATCACTGTTGTCATTTAATTGAATCTGAATATTTTATGAGCAAGAGATAGTAGGAGTATAGCTTTTTAGCCCTGGTAGGTGTTACTGCAGAAAACATCATATATGATGCTAACAGATGCATAATTTAAAACTAAGGGATAATTTCATAGCTCTTAGGAAAACAGAGGTTACTAAAATCCCAAAATACACATTGTAAAAGCATAATATAACACAGTGAAAATGAGCAAGCCATCTCCCAAATGAGATTCAAAATGCCAATCCGGCAGATGCAGAACTTGTCAGTCCCAACACAATTTATAGGTAAGGAACTGCCTAACAATGTGAAAATCATGTACTAATAGGAAATCAATCACATATGAATGAAGGCACATACTTTCTAACCTTCACACCAGCTTCTTTCTTCTGTCCTCTACAGTTCAGAATGGATTAAAAGACATGGGCACAAGAATAAGAAATCAATAGGAATTCATGTCACTCAGTGTCCAATTTGTTCTGTCTGATATAACAGAACATCAGACACTGACACATCAATAAAGCAACCCTAAATGGCCTAAGTGTCATATTCTCTAATTATTTCAACAAGCATTAGCCATTTCTCCTATAGAGTATGGTTTTACTATTTTATTTTATTAGTAACTTCAGAAATCCACAATGTATATAGTTGTGTATATTAACTTGACATATTATCCCAAATCCAGACATTCCTGAACAGCAAGGGAATATCACTGTTTAAATGCAACTCTATAATCTATTTGACATTCCTGAGAAGGAAGTTATGTATCAGGCTATGGACTGGGTGGAGCAAACATGGAGGCAGATTAATAGTCTCTAGAAGAGAGATAGGAATTAGTGTTTAGTGAGGCAATAGGTATCATTCAGAATAAGATTAAAAGATGAAAAAGACTGAAGATAATCTTTTGACATTCAGCTGACAACCTGATTCTTAGTTTACAAGCAGAAGGAAGGTAATTGCTAGATGATGAACAGGTCAGTATCTATTCTCTAGGGTGTCTGAAGGGTATTATAATTAATGGTTGTATAACATCACCTCTAAATTGCTTTCTAAACAGAAATGTCTGTCTCTTCAGCTTCAGGGAAACAGCTTCAGGATTGCGGAGAGCTCATCTTCCTGCCAGCTCCTGCGGTTCTCTAGTGGCACAGCAATCTGTGGGAGGTGACAGCTAGCTGAGTGGGGACACTGCCAAAGACACCTCAGAACCACAAGAAGTCATATTTGCTTCCCTTAGCTGTTGTATTTAAAGGGCTTGTGGTTATGAGGCATTAGCCATGGAACCTAAAGTGCATAAAAACTAGTCTTAGCTCCATGTTGGTGATAATATTTATTTCTTCCTGTCTAAACTCCAAAAGGTAATTTTCTCTTATTCAAGTAGCACAGATCTGAATTTACAATTAAACATCACCTGTTTCCAGTAAACCTGTGTTCCTGAGGATGGTTGAACAAACTGTGATTAAAACCTACTTATTTATTCTGGTTTTAGGTTGTTAAATCAAGTGACATGCTAAATTAGTGTAATCTGGAGATGCAATAAAATCTGTGATGGAATCAAAGTGCCATTAACAAACTTTAAAATCACATTTTATTTATTTTGTATTTACTTTTCTACCTTAAGGATACAGGATGACTGGTTGGAATGGCTGCAGGAGATTTAAAACATTGCAGGCAAAAGGAAATGAGAAATCCTGCCTTGATTACACTACGCACAGAAAGCATGGTTGTTTTTCCATTTGTAGCTTTACATACACACACATTGATGAGATCAGACTCAGCCAGAATACTCAGAATATTTTCTGATTGCATCCAAAATATATATTAACATTCATTGTCCACTGGCCTCTTGGTGTCTTCTCCCAGATAATGTTTAAAATAGCCTTCAGGAGGCTCTGCTTCCTTGCTGCTCCATTTCAAATCACAAGATATTTCATGAGAAAAATAGAAAGGAGAAAAAAAAAAAAAAAGAAAAAAAGGAAAAAAAAAGAAAGCCCTCAATTTTCAGCATGAATAAGGAACAATTCCTTTTGTGAGAAAAGAAATTATGTTTCTTTGTCTGTGTTGTTTTCCCTCTTCAGTTCCTTCAGAAAGGACCAGCTAATAGAATTAAAAACAAAGACGGTAAAGACTTATGTGAACATCTATTTGGTGCATGATTCCTGTCAAAGTATTCAAATGTCTTAAACCGTATAGATTTTACCTTTTCCCAGGACCAGTGTAGAAAGATAACTTCAACTGAATATTTTTCATCAAACAATACTGATCTGTCAGAACTCCGCTGCTGCTTTTCCTATACATCTACATTGCAGGGTGAAATTTCTGGTCAAAAACAGCATGGGATGCCTGATGCAGAACAGAGCACTGATTATTCATGGTTATACTTTGTTTCCCAGGTATATGGATAGAGGTGCTGAGGCTGGATTGTTTTTTTTCTGTTGGAACTGTAGTGCCCTTTGTAGTAATGGCATTGTGGTAATGTTCTTTTACTGAAAGAACAGACTAATTTGATTGACTTGATGAGATAGTCATGGGTCTTGCTCTAAATAAAGCAGTATTAACATATGACCCAGTATATGTTATGCCTGTTAGAAAAGCCATGAATACTACATTGCTGCCATACCTGGAAAATGAAGTTCTACTCATTTCCCTCATTCCTTTCCGTGGTTCTGTTCATCAAAAATTTGAAACCCAAGATCAGCTTAGGAATTTTTCACAAAACTGAAAAATACATTTGAGATCAAAAGCCCTACAGGTTTCACTCTGAATGGTTTACAAAAACACTATATGATTAGCCATATATTTGCAATATGTGGCAAAATCACCAGACTCAATACAGGTGGAAGAGGGCACAAACCTGTTTGCATCAACGGAATTTGCATAAGCTACCTGTAGCACTTGGTTGCTCATAAATAAACTCATTTTCTACTTCTCCTGTAACCATTTAAAAAATATTTGCTTAACTTATTTATAAATGGATTGTTGTTATGACCTCATTCTCTGCCAGAGATAAGTTTATTTGTCCTTGTTGATGTCAGCGAAGTCAATAGGAGTGAAGGTGTCTTTGTACCTCATTAGCTACTGAGCCGTGTCTGACCAGTTAATATATATCTTCACCAAAAAGATGTCTTGGCACAGATAAAATGTCTCATCAGTTCTGTGCAGCCCCGTGGCAACTTATCAAACTCAATGTAAAAAATGCCATGCATACTAATAAGTTTACCAGTAAGCCATACTTATTGTAAGAGAAGCCTGTGTTTTGCCATTGGAAACTAGACTTGAAGACCAGAATCTTTTGCTTTTTAAAACTTGTTATTTTTCTTACATAGTATACTGAATTAAGTGCATTTGTGTGCTTGTCAAGGAAAGAACTAGCACATTATCAAGCAAAAACAACAGCAACATAGCTGCTTTTGCAAAACTGGCATGGTGTAGGAAGTATTAAGGGGATTTCTAAAAGCTGAATTTAACAATGATGTTTAAAGTAGATTGGTACATGGATTTCCAGAGTCCTATGGTATATAATAATGCAGTTTTCTGCAGCAGTTTTTTCACCCAATGTTTGAATGAAGCTCAGCTGCAGAGGGAAAACACAACAGGAGGCATGTATGCCTGTATGCCTTACAAATAGACTTTGCCTTTGCCAGAGTCTGATGCTAAAGGTAAGCTACTCTGACACAGGCTGTTTGAGTGTTCTTCCTGGTCATCTGAATTAGCTTCTCTCTGCTCAGTTGTTCCTCCCATAAATGCAAATGCCATTGTTTGACACTTCTTTCAGATTAATCAGAATAGTTTTAGCTGCTTTTTGTGTGTTTGTTGTTCTCTTTCAGTATTCTTCAAAACTTTTTTTATCCAGAGCTTCTTCATGAGTTAACCACTCTGCATCATTCCTGTTATAATCTCTGCATATCTCTACTGTGGTTACATTTGTCCTTTCAACATAGCAGAGTTACTCCCCAAAACACATAAGCAAATAGGCTATCTCCTTCACCTTTTCAAACATTCATGCTACTACAGCACTTAGCAAGCTAGCATGTAAAATGCAGCTAAAGGTGACTCTTGCCCAGCTTTCTCCTTCTGTTTTGCCAAGCTATTCATCTGGTCTTAAATTTCCATGCTAAGTATCTGACTCAGCTGAATTCATGTGGTAAGTTTAGTTTTCTTTTGCCCTTGCTGGTATAAACAACAATAATTAACCAATATGGCAATATAACTTTAAACCCTCTAAACTGAACAGATTCAAGTGCCTGGGAGGTTTCAGTCCTGAGATGGCGTTTAGGTGAAAGCTGGCTGTCCATGGTTGTCCTTCAGATGCCTCCTTCATCTCTTACTTTCTCTTTATGGAGAAACACCTCTGGATGCCTGTTGCAGGGCTGTTGGGATTGATTCCTGTAATGGTAGAGGCTGAGTTCTTAGCACTAGGAAAGCACATAATGCTGATCCTGGATAATAATAAATTACTCTGGGTAATTTATTCAAGTCTCTCCACATTTCTTGTCTGTCCACATTTCTTAAAAGCACTACTTTTAAAGGGCACATTCCTCTGTGACCCTCAAGCTGAAAGGAGGCTGTAGAGTTACAAACTTATTTACTCAGAAGTAATTGATGATTCCTGAAACTCCTGCATTGACACAAGCCATGTCCCCAACTATTACCTTAACTTCTGAGAACTGTCTGTCACACAGCTTAGGCTTGAACAGAGATGGGTGAAGACAGCTGAACTAGCTCTTACCAAGCTCGGTTGAGAAACAGAAATAATATATTTTCATATAGCACTGCACTACGCTTCTCAGTTACTACAGCTGTATGGCCACTGGGACTAGAATTGCTGTTGCATAGTGATGTGTCAGCTAGCCACACCAGCTTACTTAGGTTTTCCACTAACTGTAAAATTAGAATTCAGTTCACAACTTAAGGAAGAAAAAGTCTATCTTCCCTGAACTTTTGATTTTTTGTTTCTTTTCTTATTTGTGTAAATGGCTGTTCAGTGATGTGAGCAGACATACAGTCTCAAGGTAGATGTAGCCATCTTATTAACACTGGTTTTACCAGCCTTTGCCTAGATGGGTTCTAAATCTGACCCATAAAGCCTCTTGTAAACTGTACTGTAAACCATTACAATAAATCATTATACTGCTATCCATAAAATATTTACAAGACAATTATTGAAGAAGCTCTTGAGAGCTTAGGATTCCATTCTCCTTGTTTTTTTCTTTCCATGTAAAATTGCAGTTCTGAATTTTAACAAGATGGTTACAGAAAAAGTAAAAATATTGCACCTTTGAATTTTCTTCTTGATATTTATTACTATCTAAAAGAGGAGATTACTTGCTTTTATATCCTAAATACACGGGTATTTTTTTTATTTTTTATTTTTGGATAAAGTATTAGAGGAATAATATGAATATAGGCAAATTTATATTAAGTGAAAGTAAAGAATAAACATAATCAGGAAAAAAATACATATAGATATCTGTGAATAAAGCACTGGATGGTGGGATTTTCTATTTATGACAACTGAGCTGTTAGTAAAATTGCATGAACATGCATTTTTTTTATTTGTTGGTTATTCATTTTAAATATACCTTTATGCATTAAAAGTATTAATAATTTGGTTGTTGTGCCTCAATTATGTTTTTTTTTTTTTTTTTTTTTTAAAAGAGGAATACTGGTCACAGATGATCCTGAGTGGGTTTCTGATCATTAGGTTACTGAGATTTTATCAGTTCAAGGATTTTCACTAACAAGTAAGAAGAGCTAGGGCTGAAGTATAAAACATTTTCCAGGCATAGAGACAATTTTCAGTGACTAATTACAGCTAGAGGTAGCTAGAAAAAAACATCAGTGTAAAAAAATATCCATCAGTGGAGTTAATTTGGAGCTGGTGGAAGTATAGTTTGAAAAGTATTTGGTGAATGATCATAACCCTCTTCAGTCCTCAAAACAATTTCAATGTAACTATCTGTAATAACAGTGGTTTGATTATAGATAAGATAAAAGGCACATTTTGTAATGGGACTTTTTGTGTAGGTGTGTATCAAGGATGAGTGAACCAAATTTGTTCTGGGAGGCTATAAGAAATTATTAACTATCAAAACTGACAGGCTTGATGTTCAAAACATAAATAATGTTGTAAATATATTCTTCCTAAAAGGAGCTTTGTTTTATTCTTCTTTGAATTTTCAAAATGAGGTTTGACAAGGAAGGAGAACAAAAAAATCTGTGGAAAAAGAACAATATTTTGGTTAGATCTATAGTTTTGGCTAATGGAGACCTTAGTTCAGTTTCTCACTCCACAATTAGTCAAGGCATATCAATCAGTTGGATTCAAAATGGAATACTAGTATTCTGAAATTTTCTTTTGTCTCCTGAGACTATATTTCTGTCAAAAGATGAAAAGGTTTCTCCTTTCTGTTAAAAAATTTCTTCCTCCACTTTTTCCCCTAGGCACAATAATCTACTTAGTACAGTCAAGAGGGGCAGATTCTAGATGGGCCTTCATCTGCTTAAGGCATTCCTACCCACATAGCTTATTCTTATGAAGGAGTATCTTATTCAACAAAGAGTGGGTAAGAAAGGAAAGATGGCTTTTGACTTCTCTAGATGCTGTTGCATCAAAGAAAAAGAATAAGAAAAAGAAAAATATTGCTTGCCCTCTGTTAAGAACATGGTCTACTAATCAGAGCCTTCACTGGGGAGCAGGAACAGCTGTTTCCCATCGCCACCTTTCAAATGGAAGACCTAATCACTTGGCTGGAGAGTCAATATTTAATTCTCTGTGAAAATCAGTTGTTTGAACAGATGGAGATGGGAATATCCCTTTAAACTCCAAAATGACTGATATGATGTTTGATGAAGTCTGACTTCTGGGATGAAGAGCAGGATGTCTGAAATATCGCAAAGCAAAGGAAATTAGCTCAGGACTCTCCCATCTTCACTGAATAAAAGAACCACAACTGTTGTGCAAGAGGTGCTCTGCTTCATCCTTCTGTCTTCAGCGTCACCTTTAAAACAGGATTTGTTACTCAGCAAGTGGCTGCTGGTATGAAACTACATGTTGGACACATGTTCAGATACACTACCCAGTGGCATATTGTAGACAGAGAGCAAAGCATCTCTGGAGGACACTGAGAATTTTCCTTTAGAAATGCCAGATTCTCTCTGTTGTCTGTGTAAGAAAACCAGGAATGTCTCTTGCAATCTCTAAATGTTGATTTTGAATTTTTAGGTCTTTTTTAGGTCTTAACTAATCTGAATAAGGTTTCCTTTCCTAGGTCAGGATCTCCATTTCTCTGCAGTTTAATATCCTTGACAATGTGGGATCATATCACCTCTCTGTCCCATAAATTCTTTTAAACACATATACTAAAGATTGATAAGCTTTTGAAAAGGGTTATGATACACCAAACAAGAACCACCAACAGACATATGAGCTATGCCTTGATACATTGCCGGGAGAATGTCTTTTCTCCAAAGTGTTCACAACCCTACTGATGGGATATGGTCGTGGAAGAAATGTTGATAAGTAAAGCAATCCTCCTTATTGCTTCTACAGTATTGCTAAGGTTATTACATTTTTTGTTAAAGAAAAGAAGAATAACTGGGATAAAAGCTTTATTTTTATTCTCATTCAAAATTAAGTACAGCACGTTTTAATATCTGGATATGTGAGAAACATTTCAAAGCTAGGTGCAAAGTTTAAAATGACATTTGTATGTATCATACATTTTACGCAGAAAGGGGTTTATATATTTTACATTCTGTGCTATAATTCCCGTTAATGATAAAGGAAGTTGCAAACAGAGTATGCATTATAAAGAGCATATGCCACAGAAATCTGACTTTTTAAACATTTGTGCTTTTACATTTTTAAATAAAATTCATAAATCATCAGACTACAAAAGAAATGAGGCAGTACAAACACAAGGAACAGACTAAGAAGTTAAATAAGGGTGCTACAGAAATATTAGCCTGTTTTCACTCTCATACTGTGAGTGTAATGCACTGGAATTATGACCGTAAGACTACCTTCTCTACATGCATTTCTCATTTTCTATGGTCAACATTATATTGAAATTATTGTAAGGGCAAACACCATAGTACAGTTACAAGTACTTTCAATAAGTAAAGTATACAGTATAAAGTCTCTACTGTTACTAAGTAAATGTCATCTTTCCCAAAACCCACCAGCAAATATTGATCAAGAATCTCAAGCTTTTCAAAGAGCTCCGAAGTTAGAGTGAATTAGTTTATGCAGTTTCAGAACATTTATAGCTCCAGTTACAACACCACTATATGTTGTTGGGATAACTAAGGATGTTGTGTGATTTTTTATAATTTTCAAGAGTATAAAAGATGGTTACCTGACAGTCTGCATGAACAAGTAAGTTATTGTGAGGTAGACTGAAGTTCTGCATACTGTTGTATAATTCATGAAGATGTCTTCATCCAAACATGGGAAATAAGCTTGTGTTAGAGTGGGACGTGCTCCAGTGAAAGCAGGGATAATGTGGTTATCATCTTCACTGAAAAGTATGAACAAGGGTAATTCACAAGTGTTCAAAGAGCTAGCTGAGGTAATTTTTTGGCTACTCTCAATAATCTTTGAACAATTGTGACAGCTGGGACAGGTGGCTATGGATTGAAGGAAAGCAAATGTCATGCCTATCTTCAAAAAGAGCAAGAAGGAAGACCCAGGAAACTACAGTCTGGTCAGCCTCATCTCAACAACTGGGAAGGTAATGGAACAACTAGTCCTAGAAACTGGCTGAATGGCTGGACCCAGAAGGTGGTGACCAGTGGTACAAAGTCTAGTTGGAGACCAGTAAGTTGTTGTATACCCCAGGGATCAATATCGGGTCCAATCCTTTTTAACATTGTCCTTAATGATCTGGATGATGGGGCAGAGTGTATCACCAGCAAGTTTGCTTACAAAACTGGGAGGAGTGGCTGATACACCAGAGGGTCATGTTGCCCTCCAGAGGTACCTTAACAGGCTAGAGAAATGGGTGGGCAGGAACCTCATGAAGTTCTCTAAAGGGAAATGCAAATCCCTGCAGGTTGGAAGGAATAACCCAGGTACCACTACATGTTGGGGCTGCCCAGATGGAAAGAAGCTTTGCAGAAAAAGACCTGAGAGTCCTGACGGACACTAAGCTGAACATAAGCCAGCAGTGTGTGCTTGTAGTGAAGGCCAATGGTGTCCTGGGCTGCATCAGGAAGAGTGTTGCCAGCAGGTTGAGGGAAGTGATCCTTCCTTTCTACTCTGCACTGGTGGGGCCACACCTAGAGTACTGTGTCCAGTTCTAGGTCCCCCAGTACAAGAGAGACATGGAGGTACTGGAGAGAGTCCAATGAAGTGCCATGAAGATGATGAAGGGACTAGTGTGTCTCTCACATGAAGAAAGCCATAGAGAGCTGGGAATGTTCAGCCTGGAGAAGGGGCTTAAGGAGGATTTGATAAATATCTGAAGGGTGGGTGCAAAGAGGATGGAGCCAGGCTCTTTTCAGCGGTGCTCAGTGTCAGGACAAGAGGCAATGGGCACAAACTGAAACACAGGAGGTTTCGTCTGAACATCACAAAACACTTTTATACTCTGAAGGTGACTGAGCACTGGCACAGGTTGCTCAGAGAGGCTGTGGAGTCTTCCTCCTTGGATATATGCAAGAGACATCTGGACACGGTCCTGGGCAGCCTGCTTTAGGTGGCACTGCCTGAGCAGGGGGATCGGGCCATATGACTTCCAGAGGTCCCTTCCAACCTCAACCATTCTGTGAACCTGTGAACCACCACACTGCCAATTCACAGAACTTTCAAGTAGTAGCTTGCCTTGTGGTAATTTATTATCAGTACCACTCCCTACTTGATTTTCTTTTTGTAATAAGGACTAGAGTCAATAGATGCATACTCTTCAGAGGATGTACTAAATCTTCACTGTAATAATGTTGACAAGATACATAAAATAAATCTCTCAAGTGGAATGCCCCATGTCACGTGTGTTTGCCAACTTTTCATTCTTGAATTAACTGAAAAGGAAGGCAATGGTATGAAAGCATCCATGTAACCAAACATTCAACAAGAGGAAATTGTTTTGTCACCTGCTACTATGAGAAGAGTTTGCAGACTTTCTGTCTTTCCTATTTGTCTATAAGTAGAATGAACTGGTGGCTAATTTGTGAGGTTGCTCTCCAGGCTCAGAAGAATACATTATTTTAGCCTTTTTATTAAAATATATCCAAAATTAAGGTCATATTGTCCTTTGCTCTGTATGGTCAGCCAAAGTCAGTAGTCCAACTGAATAAGCATTGCTTTCTTTCTCATTAGTGGTAGAAATGAGTGATATGTGTCAAGTGTTTTTTTTTTTTTTTTTTCCCCTTTTGTCTTTGTCTGTCAGTAACAGAGCAATTCTAATTCCGTTTCTCTAAATATCATAGGTGCCTATTATCAGGAGGCAGTTCCCTATTAGTAATTAGTAATTTTTAAACTTGACCCTGCAGTAAATGCAGTTACATAGCAGGCATGATTTCCTTCATGATTATTTCTGCATCTTCTCACTCTTGCTGTCTTTGCTTTCTCCATGTTTTTAGTTCTTATGAACAGATACGGACAAGAATGTCCCAGCTTCCATTGTTGCAATCACATTCTTTCAAGAAGCTGTTTCGTTTGTGGCTCAATAGCTGATTGGCCTACATATCACCCTGTGCAGTGAGTCAAACTACTGGAGATTCCTCCACTCATTTTCTACAATCAAAATGATTGCACTGAAAAAAAAAAAAAAAAAGAAAGAAAGAAAGACTGAGGGAATTGTCTAGTATTCCTCTCTTCACTTTACTGTTCCAGCTGACAATCTGTGATAACAGAGGGCAAATATCAGGAGCAGAGTGGAGGGGTTATAGGATGTATCAGCACTCCACTCCCAAGTTATTACCTTTCCACCTGATCTGTCACAAATCGTAAGGTACTTTACAATAATGGCAAAAATGGAGTTCTTGCTCTGCAGGTGCTGAGTGACTGAAGTTCAGCTTTGTGAGATTCCTAAAAGCTACCATTCTCTGCCTAAAAGTGGATATACTCCCCTACATCAAAGGTCTATCTAGTCAAGAATTATGTCTCCAAGAGTGACCCAGAAAGAATATTTTATAAAAAGTATATGAACAGGGCAAGCATGCTGTTTTACTGAGACTCTTCCAGCCTGCACAACTTTGCTGAACCAGGGGTGTTGCTTTTCTTACTATTTTTAGTGACCTTCGGTAGATTTTTCCTGCATTAATTTGGTTGTTTTCTGAACACTTTTTGTTCACTTTAACATTCATATTGTTCTTTAGCAAGAGACTTCAAAGCCTAATCATGAAGCTGTGAAAAGATTTTCTTCTTGTGAAAAGCTTCCTGCTTTTTGTTTTGAATGTGCCACCTTCCATTTTATTCTGTCTAGTTCTTGAAACATTGAACAATCATTCATTTTTTCCCATATCTATAACTTCTGTGATTCTATAGACTTCTATTATGGCCTTCCTCACTCTTTTTTTTTTTTTTTCCTTTTGGGAAGAATGCTAGTCTACCTCACCCTTCTGTCTCATGTAGTCCCAGCCCAGGGACAGACTCAAAGACAGAATGCCTCAGTTCAACAAGACATCAGCTTGTCAAACTTTTCTCAGGTACCATCTAAACTCTGTACTTAAAAATAACCAGGGTATGCCCTGGAGCACCAATAGGTGCTTCATCACAACTGGTAGGTTGTGATCCAGATCAGGTTGTAAGATGATGTTCTGCTATATCCTTTCCTCTTTAGAAAAGAAAGAGGTCTCTTAAAGATCAGATCTAAATCTGTGTAAAAATTATAGTGCTTTGCTAGAACACACTGAAACCATCAAAGTCCCCTGGGGGTAAGAGATTTCTGAACAGTTTTAACTAATGATTGCAGTGATTGCCATAAAACTTGTTGAAATAACTGTGGGAGCAAAAACTTGGACTGATAGAGAAGAAATGTCCAGCGGTGTCATCAAGACATTGTCAACGTTTCTGGAATAACAGTCAGGATGGAGGTAAGAATTTCTGACAAAACCTGGGGGATGTATTCAGTCCAAAGGGCATTCATTCATAATGCAAAAGATTTTTGAGCAGAAATAAAATAAAATAAAATAAAAGTTCTGGAAGCAATGAGCAACATGAAACTTTACAAATCTTAGTATCAGGTGCAATTTTGGAAAGTGGCCAGAGCCATCCAATAGGAAGATTATATTTTCTGTAATGAAGAAAATGTATGTTGGGAACTGTGCCTATATTTAATATTTTAAAGGTGTCAAGTCTTTTTGCTGACTACCATGAGCTTCAGAAAACAAGAAAGAACTTAGTTTGGTTAAACATCAGGATTTTAGAGTTGTACATGGCTGACAAAAAATGTCAGGTTTCTCTTAGACTTAGATATTTTAGACTGATAGACCGATTTTTATCTGATAGAGTCTCAACAGAGATGAAGGCCTCACTGTGCAAGGAAATTTGCAAAATGTACTGTGGAAGGAAGCGCCAGCTATGAATTGCTTACAGTTTAAGTAGAAATGATGGACATAAAGTGGAATAAGAAAGAAAAATCAAGCAATAAAACAAACTTCACATAATTTTCAGGTTCAATAGGCAGTGTACTTAGAAACACTGCCAGAATCTACACTGCCTTATCCTAAGTTTAATAGCTTGTCTCTTGGATCACTTTACACTGCATATGACTTTGACTTTCTAAATAAACTGGATGTTGCCATATTGATATCATGTCTTTTGGCTTATTTTACATGAATTTTTACAGACATGCTTGTGGGAGTGGAATTTCATTGTCTTAAAATATTTCTGGAAATTTGATTGTAAATTGTTGTAGGTGTCCATTGAAAGCTTTTATCCCTTCAGCATCTCAGGTAAGCTCAGCAATATAACATTTATCTTCTCCAAATAAGTGCAAGTACTGTGGTTGTACCTAGGCAAATACACAGGTCAAACTACTGAACTAAAATATTCATACCTATTTTTAAAAACAAACAAACAAACAAACAAACAAAAACAGAGAATTCTCACTCCAATAATAATATAGCAGCCTGCTTACAGACATTGGGTGAAAGGTGAAAGCATCTGAATTCACTGAATAAAAGTTACTTTTTGGGTAAGTATTGCTCTGCTGGAGGATGGTTGATGTTCTGAGTATATTCCAAGGAGCACCTGATAGGATGAAAAAGTCAATGCTTAAAAATACTTGTTCTGTGTGATGTGATTCTTGGTGAATGAAGGTAAAATCTCTGTTTGGATACCTGTCTGGGAACTGAAACTCTTCTCAGGCTCAAACTGAAGATTTGCACCTGGTACTTGAGATGTGATTGTTTCTGAGAAGATATTTCTGAATAAGCCTGGGATACTCAGGTGGGAAACTTTTGGCACTAAGACATATCAAAAGTGGGAGAGCATACTGTATGTATAAACTCAGAGTAAAAAAGGGTTGAAAAAATCTTTGTTGTATCTATCAGACCAGTGAAAGACTTTCCATATTTCCAAGCCTTTGGATCCCCAGAGGCAGAAGTAAAAAAATTCATTATTGATATCTTGTCAAAATTGCAACTACATCAAGATAGTTTAGGTGAATGAGGAATATTGTCTTTTTACTAAGACTTGGATGAAATAAAAATCCGTATGCAGCTAATCCAGAACAGGTATGAGCATTCAATGTCATTTCTGTTAAATGAGCCAGAATATATAAAGCAATATTTAAACAATCTTTATGTTTATGCAAAGACAGTTAGTATCAATTTTGGCCTAAAGCGATAGTGACTGGATCTGAGGTAAAGTATGCTAGGATCTCCACACTTTTTTTTTCTCTGAATGACTGTGAAAAGGCTGAGTTGAACTAGATCAGTGTTGTATGTCATATACTCATGGCTCACAGAATTTATGCACTGTAAATCCGTATTAACTATCTCATGGCAGTGTGCTATTAATTGAGTTGCCTAATGAGGTTGGTATCTGGGGTCCTCTGAGATGCTCTAAGGTATCTAAAACAGCTGCATATGCCTAGTAGATATGTACAATTAGACCTTCTGAATGGGAGCTGGAAACCAGGAAAGATATGTTGGGCCTTCTGAAGTGTCACTGAGCACCTACATCTCAGCAGCTGGACTCAGCCCTTAGACTTGGAGACAGTACTTTTAATTCTGTGGTACTGAACACAGACAAAGCCCTGGTGAGAGCATGACTGGAGCTGAACTGAGAGTCAATGCTAGTAAATGTCCTGCGGTGTACTGTTTGATATTCTATTTTAAAGCTTTTAGTATTACTGTGTTGATTGAAAGAACATTTTTATGCTGTACTTGTAAAAATGATAGTGATAATGAAAGCAGGTATGGTGTCAAGTATTAAGCAAATAATTCCACATAAGTACACTACAATAACCATGTACTAGCAGCAAATCAATACACCGATGGTTGCAGAGATCACTACATCTACTTTACTTGAAGCCTGGGGAAAAGGGTGAATTTGGACTAAATTTTTGTCTAATTTCCTGGACCACACTTCTAGTTTGAGGCTGTACAAACAGTCAAACATTTTTTTCCACCTTTGAACACTCTACGGTTTGGGCAGTATTTGTTGTGCATTTTGTAGAAATCTAGACTAGAGCTTCCAAATAAGTTTTCACCAAGAGAAACTTAATTTGTGCTCACCAAAACCACTCTTCAAACAAAAACCCAAACAGTAGGAACACCTGTGGGATTTGCTTCCAAACTTCTCCATGCTCTCAAATAAGATTCCAACGTAACGTATCTGTAAGTATGTCTTTGGGTCGTTTTGTTTGTTTGTTTGCTTAGAGTAATTTTCTTCTGTTGTGGTATAAGAATAATAAAAAATAAGTTAAATAACTTAATTATAAGTTTTTTTTTTTATTTATTAAGCATTTGATATTGTTGTGGACAGGATGCAGGACTTGGCACTGTTCTGGTGATTCTTTGGGTACTGGGGAAAGGTAAAGGAATTCTGGAGTTTTCTTCATGTGAGCTGACCAGGACAGATGTTGTATGGTGGATGCATACAACAATGGCAATTTCTGCAACAACTGTTTCCCTGGATAAAGCAATTTGCCCTGTCTGCCACTGTTTTAATGCCAAATGTGTAACAATTATTATTATTATCATCATCATCATTATCATCATCATCATCGTCGTCATCGTCGTCATCATCATCGTCATCCTATGCTTTCTACTGCAGAAAAGAGAATACTGGAAAAATGGTGTGGGAGGAGAAAGGTAGGAGATGACGAGTTCAAAAAGCATAACTGGAACCAAAATTCATATAATAGTGCATTAGCCATATCTGGAAAATACCACTGTGTGATATCTGTGGTCCCCAAAGGCTCCACTATTTCTATAGTGAAATAGAAAAAACTGTCTAGAAATATATTTTTACTGCATCACAACTGCAAAACAGTTTCTATTTTGTTTTCTGTTTTATAGGTCAAGTAAATAATATATAAGCATTTTTAATCTGGGGGCAGGGTGTGTGTGGGGGAACACACATTGGATTAATTTTGGAATCTGACTCCACTACTACAGGCGCAGAACTCTGCTGAAAAAAGTTGTGCTCAGAGCAGCTGTCCTGGCAACACCTTGAAGAACAAATAGTTTTTTATCATTGCATATCAACAGAATCACTTATTTTTAAGAACTGCCAGAATGAGTTACAGCAAATCTTCTCTCCCAGAATCTCATCTTTAGTGTTGGTCAATAGGAGATGCTAAAGAAGCAGGATAGAGATGTAGAAATATTCCACAGAATATTCTTCAATCTGTAGGTAATTTAAGGATTTCCTGGGCCACTAGCTGCATCCAGGTCTTTGTTTTTATTAGCTATTGATACTACCTATCCTACATGAATTTGCCTAATTTGTCTTTAAACCTTTGGACTCAAACCCCAGCCTGTGGCAGTAAGTTCCACAATTTCATTAGGTGTCATATAAAGTAATATTTATATTTGTTCTCTTCAAACTGCTGTTAGTTTCACTGTATGCTCCTTGTTCCTTTGTCATAATAATGAGTAAACATTGTCTATTCACTCCATTTTGCTGTATATATACTCATAGATCTCTGTATGGTTGCTTACTTAATTTTTTCTAAACCATTTACAAATCTATGTGTGGTAAATTGGTACTTTTGGCAAAGCAAGTAAGCAGACTTTTCCTTCTTTATGTATTAAGACTTGGAATTGTCACCAGGAAAAGACATATTCTGTAAAACCCTGAGCTTGCCGATCTCAAATATGGGAGAAACCACAAGGTTCAGGGCTTTTGCCATTGTTTCCATTGTATGCAGTCCAGAAGAAGCTGCTTTTGAAGATTATGTACAAAGAAAGCAGGTAAGTGGACACTGGGAATAACAAAATCATGTCAATTTGCAATGTACAGTCTGTTCATAGAGCCACCCAGTTTCATGATGTAAACTGCTAGTCTAGCTTCTAAAAATTAGCATAAGTTTGCAAGATCACATTAGCAGCACAATAACAACACAGTCAAGTTCTATAATGTGCTATGTTTTTAATAAAAACAATTTACAAGAACAAAAAATGGCATCAGCTATTCATTGGACTGAAACATTAAGATAAGCATCACAAAGGGTTCCTAAAACCTGTGTAAAGTCTGTCACTTTCAGTCTCCATCCACTTCTGAAAGACACTATTTTTCCCCTATTTTCTTCTAGAGATACAGTTGTCTGCTTCTAAGAAATCTCTCTCTCTCTTTTTTTTAATGGTTTTTGGTTTTGCTTGTTTGTTTTTTCTTTTTTTTTTTTTTTTTAAGTTTTATTGTCCTATTACACTGATTTCCTCTATGATGTTGAATGCCCCATCTAACAGTCTGTCCTTTCATCTTGGTTTTCTCACATGGCTAACACTTCAAAGGAATCCAGATTAGAAACACTTTTCTATGTACACATGAAGTGCAATTTATGTGCAAAAATATAAAATGTGTTTCTTTTTGAAAAGCAGAAGATACGAGGTTTCTCTTGTTTTGTCCTAATAGGATAAGTGTTAAGCAGTATTCAGTTAGTATGGCAGCTTCCTAAAACACTATGGTTAGACTGTTAAAAAGACAAAACTTGGGACTAGAACCTCCCCCCCCCCCCCCCCCC
>VXAA01000917.1:6841-19208 GCA_013399115.1 Anseranas semipalmata
TTTTTTTTTTAACAAACGAGAAACTTCTGATTTTTTAACTTGCTTTTGTGAATTGTTTTAAGCATGAATTCCTTCTCCTATCCTTAAGGTAACCCTCATAAAATATTTCTATTTTTGCATGTCCATATCTTCCGATTCCTCAACCTGTGATTCATTGTCTGGGAGATCTGCTGGGAATACTGAGTCAGGTTTTCTTCTCCTTTAAGCCAGGATGACTTGCACTGCTACTGGATGTACTACTAGCACATATGGTAATAACACCTGCTCCAAATTCTGAAGTTCCCAGAAACAGCTCTGGCTTGCACTTTGAACTGCTTCTCAACTAATCCCTTCCTTCAAAGAGGCAGAGAAGAAGACAGTGGTTCTTTGATGTTTTTAAACAGTACCACTGCTAGTTTTTTCTAGCAATTACAGAAGCAGGTTTTTTGTTAGTGGGTCCATTGCTTTAAAATATTTTGAGCATGGCTTTGTAGTTAATTTGAGCTCTGACTATATTTTCATCATCAAACTATTAAGTGTAATTGATCTTTGTTATTACTTTTTTTTTCTGATTTTCATGATGTATTAATAAAAAAATGGATGTAGATTATTAGCAAAATATGAGTAAGGATGGGGATATTAAAAGAAACAACAGATCAGAACATACAGTGAACTTGAGGCAATTCATCAGAGTACGTTTTCCATTAGTTAAATGGCAATTATACTTTTATGCATGAATATGTATAGATGACAGTAAGGACTTCAAAAGATGATATTTCTGACAGCCAACATTACAAACTCAAGCTGAAACATGAGGTAAACTTTGTTCTTTCTCCTCACCCTTTCATCATAAAAATTAATAGAATAGTTCAGCAATCAGAATATAGCTGACATGTCTGATGATGCATGAAGCAGAATGGAATCCATCTTCCTCTCCCATAGATTCTCCTGCTGCAGACCACAGAAAATAGTTTACCTTTTTGAAATAAGCAGATGTGATCTGAAGTTACAGTTGCAGTAGGATTTTCCACATATCAGATTTGCATTGCTATTGTTCTGATGGCAAATATACTTTGAAAAGTTTGTTGTTGTTTTGTTTGTTTGTTTGCTTGCTTGTGTTTTTTTTTTATTATTTTTCTTAAAACCAGGAAATGAATGAAATCACCAAAATTTTAGTCTAGTTATTCCTTTCAGAGTAGTCCAAGTGTTCAGGTCTCTATGTTAAAGAAGTTAAAGAGGATTTCAGTAAAGTTTGTCAGTCCTATTTAATTTTTAAGAGCTGCCAAAATGCAAAAAGTGTCCATCTTTTCTTATTTATTATATATGGAAATTTACAACATGAGAAAGTTTTCATACTGAAAATGACTGGAAAAAAAAACAACAACCAAAAAAANAAAAAAAAAGAAAGGAAAAAAAAAATAAAAAAAAAAAAAAAAAAAAAAAAAACCTACAGAATCTAATAAGCAGAAGAAAACCATTCATCCAAGTATTCCCAGAACCATCTTATTGGCTATGGATGGGTTTCACAGGCAGTAATGTGGCATAAACCTCACCAAATAAATAAATAAATAAATAAAATTTAAAAATAATTAAAAAAAAAAAAGAGAATAATATGGAATCTGGCAGGTCTTCTCAGGAAAGAAATTGTCAAAACATCAGGCAGAGTGATTGACCAAATCATCATGGAAACTGATATGGTATGGTATCTTCACATAAAAAGGAAGAGTGACATCTTTTTCTCTGCTATATACCTTCTGCAAAGAGAAATGAAGTTGGACAGGCACATTAGTTAGAGAGGCAGCCTATGTGACAAATGTCATTTTGTCCATCATCAGGTTATAAAGCAGGACAAAAGGTAGGAGCCCTTGCTTTTTAAAGAGCCAGCTGAGATCTGAAACAGATTCATAGCTATTAAAGAGCAGCCACAGACAGAATCAAATCTCACATGCTCACCACTGAGAGGAGCTTGATAATTTTATGCAGGCTTTCCCATCCTCCTCACTACTTGGCTTGTAAGATGCAATGAACTCTTCCTTCTTGTCAAATGTGCAATTGCCTCCTTTGCAAAAGACATGAAATAAAGCATTGCTATGTTGTTTGAACTTCTCAAAGTAGTAAAAAGATAGCATACTCCACAATAACTAAGGTTGGGCATTCTGGCCTTGATTCAACAGTGTACTTAAATATGTGCTCAAGATTATCCCCATTAAGCAAAGCACTTAAGCACATTCTTAATTTTTAACATATGTATAAATGCTTTCTTGAGTAACGATAGATTTAAGCACATGCTTGTGTGTCATACTGGATTCGGGCTAAAATCAGCACATATTAGTTCCTTCCAACAAATCAAAGCATCTGTTTCAAAAATAACAATGGGACCTTCATAGTAAACAGCTGTCCTCATCTACAAAGTGTTTCAGCCCAAAGAATGACTTGATGACTTGATGTGCATAATAAGAGCAATAATACTATTTAAGATGGACTCAAGGTTGAAGAAAAGATATTGGTCTTTTCTGAAGATAAAAGCTAAAGAAAAGGGCCATTACATCTTGTTTTGTCTCTGTAACATTTCCTTTGTAGTACGAATAGAATGTACATTATCTAAATGCAATATCTTAGGGAGAAAAGAGGAAAATTTCATAGTTTGGATTTCATGTCTCTTCAGTGCTCTATTTAGAACAGCTAGGATTTCAGTTTGCTAAAACATTTCCAAAGCTATGGCTATTTAATTTTTCCACAGGCAAAGGTTTGCATATTTTTAGTGTTAATTCACTTTAATAAATAAGCACTCTTAAAAAAGCTGTATAATAGAAAGAATAATACTAGTAACTCAAATCATCTAGGGATTAAGGACTAATAATATAACACTACTCATCCCAAAGGATCCCTAAATGCTGGAATGACTTTATAAAAAGATATCAGTCCTTAATCACTCACTCTTTCCCTTTTGGGGTAAACCACAGTAATGATTTATCAAGGCATAGCATTACATTTCAGAACAGAAGGAGAAGGATATTATCTTTGACTAAAACAAAAGGGAGAATTTTACGTACTGTAGACAGAATAATTACCCAAATTGGAACTGGCCAGGGCAGAGGAAAAAAATGGAGGAGGTGAACAGAAGGTCAAAATGAAGAGATGGGTGACTTCTAGAGAGCCATCTGTCACCTAAAAGGGAGGGGAGGAGGGAAGCGAGAAGCAGAGAAGAATTATGATTCTCAGTGGAAATCAAAGCAAAAGTATGCATTCCTGCCTTCAACATTGTTGTTTGGTAATATAAGGTTGCGGGGAGCTTGACAGAGAGCCAGAAATAAGTTTCTTTTACCCAGAGAGACAAGACAGATATATCTGGGAAAGAGGCTTGGGAGCCCTGTAACATGCTGAATGTGAGCCAAATATTATTGGAAAGGACCTGGGAGAAAAGAGAAACTCCAGGCACTGCACTGGCTTTCTTTGTTGGAAAGATCAGATCTTTTTGTATGCGATTTGAGATGTTATTATATATGTGAGTGTGCACGTGTGTGTGGGGGTGCATTTTGCTTTTACAGGAGCAGCACTTTACCAGAAGTGAGTTCATCTGGGTCTTTGGATATCTCCAGATGTTGGGATCAGCATGAATTTCTCAGAGGCACCGTAAGGAGTTCAGACCATACATTTGTTTGGCATCTCAGAACACAATGGTATTGTGATGTTGATTGAAGACTCTTGCTGCTACTGAAGATTACACACTATCCATAATCATGTATGTTTTTAAAATCTCTTACATCCTACCTAACAGAGTACTTCAGAGCAAAGGCAGTTCTGTTGCAACTTAAAGGTCATGGCTACACTGTTAGAAGATTAAGCAGAAGGATATTTATCTCATTAATGTATATAAATATCTGAGGGGAGGATGTCGAGAGGATGGAGCCGGTCTCTTTTCAGTTGTGCCCAGCAACAGGACGAGAGACAACGGGCACAAACTGAAGCACAGAAAGTTCTGGCTGAATATGAGGGGGTACTTCTTTATTGTGAGGGTGACAGAGCACTGGAACAGGTTGCCCAGAGAAGCTGTGGAGTATCCTTCTCTGGAGATATTCAAAACCCGACTGGATGCCATCCTGCGCAACGTGCTCTAGGTGGCAGGGGAGTTGGACTAGATGATCTCCAGAGGTCCCTTCCCACCCTGCCCATTCTGTGATTCTGTGATATCGCTAGACAGAAAGATCTGACTTTAAGTCTCTTCTAAGGTCCCTAGGTATGATTCTGGAAGTGAAAGACCTGTAACAATTATTGTGTGGATTCATTGTTACTGAACAAAATAAAAAAGATGTGGAAAATCCAAATGTTATGCAATTGGCATATCTTGTGAACATGGCTATGTAGATAACTATAAGTCACTTTTTACTGAAGAGGAATCATTTATCACTCTGAGTAGAGTATGAATTTGGAAAATCTAAGTTTTGCAAATTCTTCCCTTCCAAACCATGTTTTAATTTCAATCACTTTGAAAACAGCCATAATAAAAATTGCTTGAGTCAGTTGAAATTTATTTTGTATTTTTATTTATTATGTATTTTGATAACACAGAGATATTTCCCTTCACCTTTTTTATTACATCAGATAACATTAATTTAGAAATGAAAAATCATTTAAAATAAAACATTCCTTTATGTTTGTTATCCAAACTCTTCCTAACCACTTTCTTCTAAAAACATAAATGAATCGGTGAGATACATGCAAATATAAAGTCAGGTTTTAGAATTAGAATAGTTCAATTGGGAGGAACCTTCAAAGATCATCAAGTCCAACTGCCTTCAGGGCTAAGTTAAAGCATGCTATTGAGGGCATTGTTCAAAGGCCACTTGAACACTGACAAGCATGGGGCATCAACCACTTCTCTAGGAAGCCTGTTCCAGTGTTTGACCACCTTCACAGTAAAGAAATTTTCCCTAATGCCCAGTCTGAACCTCCCCTGGTGCAGCTTTGTGCCATTCCTGTGTTTCCTATCATTGGTTACCAGGGAGCAGAGAACGGCACCTCCCTCTCCACTTCTCCTCCTCAGGAAGTTGCAGAGAGCAACGAGGTCACCTCTCAGCCTCCTTTTCTCCAGACTGGACAACCCAAGTGTCCTCAGCCTCTCTTCATAGGACATGCCCTCCAGCCCTCTTACCACCTTTGTTGCCCTCCTCTGGATGAAGTGAAACTTCACTTTCTGACACAAAAATGGGACTTTGGTACAAGAAAAAGGACATCCCTCTTACTTAGCATGAGGAAACTCTGTTTCCTTCATGTCCTTGGCAGGGCTGAAGAGAAGTAAAACCTACTAGGACTCTAGTGTATTAGTACAAATCTGTGGATGTGAGTACTGAAGAAAGATTGGATTTAAATTCTCTACACTTAGAAGAATTAGCTTCCTTTCCTAGCTGAGAAGGTCATTTAAAAACAAAAAACAAAAATTTTGTCACAGTTTTAATCTTAAGCATATGTAAAGGCAACCATATTAGAGATTCTTTGATTATCGTCACATACTTTTAATTTTTGTCTCAGGACTTTATGTCTAAGGCCTTTTTGGCTTCTTTGCTTTTTTGTATACTGTCTCTGTTTCATGTACAGCAGCAATCAGTTCTAACCTCTGTCCTTATGTATGCTATTAATACAAAGTGAATGCTTTTTACTTCCAGTATTGCTTTGTGTGTACTTAAAATTTGGATGGTTATTGTTTCAGCTGCTTGGCTCCATTGATATGCTCCTGAATAAAAGACTGTTCTTACACCAACCAGCTTTGATGGAGTTTCTCCCAACTTCCAGCATAGCTTTGTAAGTAGCTAAACCTATCTATCTTACACTTAAAAGATAGGAAAAGAATGTTGCATTAAAGAAACAAAGTAAAAAGCCAATGGATTTCACATGTTGGCTGTAAAAATGTTTTAAAATAATTTCTGTGAAGATACCTACTTAATCCAATTACCTTCAAGCTAAAGAAATACTTCTTTAAGGTTACAGCTACTCTGGTTAAACCATTTTGCAGGTCTTCTGTAGACACATATGTTAGGCAGCTCCACATGCTGATTCTGCATGACTGTGCAGCATGGCACAGTCTACAACTTCCTTGCGAAGGGGAGTGGAGGGCCAGGCGCCGACCTATTCTCCTTAATCACCAGTGATAGAACCTGCGGCAATGGTGTCAAGCTGGGGCAGGGGAGGTTTAGGTTGGACATTAGGAAGAGGTTCTTCACTGAGAGGGTGGTTGCACACTGGAACAGGCTCCCCAGTGAAGTTGTCACTGCACCAAGCCTGTCTGAATTTAAGAGGCGTTTGGACTGTGCGCTTAGTCACATGGTCTAAAATTTTGGGTAGACCTGTGCAGTGCCAGGAGTTGGACTCGATGATCCTTATGGGTCCCTTCCAACTCGGGATATTCTGTGATTCTGTGATGGCATGATGTATCTTGGGCACTTACTAAAGTATGTGAGTTACATTCCCTGCCTGGGTTTGGCATTCTTTTCTCTCTGGGAAAAGGAATGTAAATAAGCCAACGTCTGTGGAGTCAGATTTTTCAGAGACAAAAAGATGTTTCTCTTGCCAAGTGGCTTCTATACCACCCCTGTTGTTGTTTGCAGGAGGCCCATAAAGGAACACTTTGCTTATGGTGTTCAAATGCTCAATGCCAAACTTTCCCTAGTAAAACGATGACTAAGAGCATGCATCCCACATGCTAATTCATATTCATGCTTAGTTGCTATCCTGACTTCCACCAGATTTGTTCACTACACATTGTAGAAAAAAAATGACATCAGCTCGAACTTAATTTTCATTGTGAAAACATTAACCTGGAGATTTAGAATCATGCCTGCATTGCACGTATGGCAATGATGTGGTAACAGGGAGAAAGCCAGACTTGTTGAATTCGTACCAAGTCAAGTACAACCATGCTTTGCAGTTCCCTGACATTGTATTAACTGTAACACAAATTCACTGGACTGCAGTTACATGTCTGATAATTACATCTGTACCGGTAATTTAGCAGTACCAGGCTTTGTTCTGTGGCTTGAAGGCCAACTATCACAGTCTAGCTAATCCATGCTGTAAAAATCTCTTACCATTCATAACAAAGCAGTTATACTAAAATTGACTATCATGAATGGTTTGATTCCCAAACTGTGATGGGCATTTCTTTTTGGAGAATGCTAGGCAGACTGCCATAATGTGTGTCCTGTCCATCAAGAAAATACATTTCTGGCAGCTGGGTCTGGGTCCTAGCAGTGTTTAATTTGCCACTATAAACATAATCTCAGAGTCCACCTGAGCTCTTTGCTCTTCGATCTATACTGACACATTAGAACAACTGCAGCCTGGGAATTAGCATTCCCAAGTCAGCCAGACAACTTTCTGTGTCATGGATTTAGTGATACAACTGCCACTGCTTCAACAGAGTTTTAACCATAACGTGTTCGTTGTTGTATATATGTGACAATTAATAGCTTCTGTATTAACACAAAATGAAATGGAATTCAAAACAGTCAGAAGTAGGGAAAAGAGAAATTGAAGGACTAAAAAGGTAAGAGAGAAAAGCAGCACTGTAAGAAGCATACCATATTTCAGTTGAGGTTTTCTGTAAGAATGGTTTTCAGACTATCAATATTAACAAGTTGCTACCTGACTAGCTGCTGTTAGATGACAGTTTTCATCATGGCAGTAATAAATGGCTTCAGATCACTGGGATGTCTGATGGGATGGTTCTACAGAAACTTCTTCTCATGCACAAGATGCATAAATGGTTTGGACATAAATATAAGGCAGTGTTTAAGGGAGCAGTTGTTGATAGAGGCAAGCAGAAACTCACCTTGTCCTAAGCCAATGGCAGATAGGTTCACAGAATCACAGAATGTTAGGGATTGGAAGGGACCTTGAAAGATCATCTAGTCCAATCCCCCTGCCGGAGCAGGAACACCGAGATCAGGTCGCACAGGAACGTGTCCAGGCGGGTTTTGAAAGTCTCTAGAGAAGGAGACTCCAGAACCTCTCTGGGCAGCCTGTTCCAGTGCTGCGTCACCCTCACTGTGAAGAAATTTCTTCTTATATTTAAGCAGAACCTCCTGTGTTCCAGCTTGTACCCATTGCCCCTTGTCTTATAGTTGGATGTCAAGGAGAAAAGCCTGGTTCCATCCTCCTGACACTCCCCCTTTACATATTTATAAACATTAATAAGGTCACCCCTCAGTCTCCTCTTCTCCGAGCTAGAGACCCAGCTCCCTCAGCCTTTCCTCATAAGGGAGATGCTCCACTCCCTTAATCATCTTTGTGGCTCTGCGCTGGACTCTCTCAAGCAGTTCCCTGTCCCTCTTGAACTGAGGGGCCCAGAACTGGACACAATATTCCAGATGCGGTCTCACCAGGGCGGAGTAGAGGGGGAGCAGAACCTCTCTCGACCTACTAACCACACCCATTCTAATACACCCCAGGATGCCATTGGCCTTCTTGGCCACAAGGGCACAGTGCTGGCTCATGGTCATCCTGCTGTCCACCAGGACCCCCAGGTCCCTCTCCCCCATGCTGCTCTCCAACAGGTCAGTCCCCAACCTACACTGATACCCAGAGTTGTTCCTGCCCAGATGCAAGACTCTACACTCACCCTTGTTATATTTCATTAAATTTCTCCCCGCCCAACTCTCCAGCCTGTCAAGGTCTCCCTGGATGGCAGCACAGCCTTCTGGCGTGTCAGCCACTCCTCCCAGTTTTGTGTCATCAGCGAACTTGCTGAGGGCGCACTCTATTCCCTCATCCAAGTCGTTGATGAATATATTGAACAGTACTGGTCCCAGCACTGACCCTTGAGGGACTCCACTAGATACAGGCCTCCACCTAGACTCCGTCCCATTGATGACAACTCTCTGGCTTCTTCCCTTCAGCCAGTTCACAATCCACCTCACTACCTGATCATGGAGACCACACTTCCTCAGTTTTGCCGCGAGGATGCTGTGGGAGAAGGTGTCAAATGCCTTACTGAAATCAGGAAAGACCACATCCACTAGGTTGCATAGGTTTACAATGAGAAAGACTTCAACATAGTTCTGACTGATAGAAAATTAGAAAGGAAAAAGATGTGATAATTTACCTTTACTGATATTAGGAAGAAATTCTTTACTCAGAGGCACTGGTACAGATTGCCCAGAGAAGCTATGGATGCCCCATTCCTAAAGGTGTTCAAGGCCAGGCTATATGGAGCTTTGAGCAACCTGGTCTAGTGGGAGGTGTCCCTGCCCATACCAGGGGGGTTGAAACTATATGGTCTTTAAGGTCCCTTCCAACCCAAACCATTCTATGATTCTATGACCTCTTGACAGGTGTCTTTATACATAACCGAGGGTTTCTCACAAATCAGCAAACACTGGAGAGTTGATCCATGCCTAATGTAAACTGGTACTCCATTGAATTATGTCAAAGATTTGACCCTAAGCTAGTGCGCAGAGTTAACCCTTCCCCTGTTAGCTAGAATTCTAATATAGGAATTGTTACAAACTCGTCACAAGCTTAATGCAGGAGCAGTTTCTACATGTATTCCTGTGTCCCTTTAGCCCATGAATTCTTGAGCATATTTTGTACAACTAAGAAGAAAAACTCACATGTAAGAGATCCCACAGCTCTTGAATGGGCAAAAGAAGACTTGCCAAGCTTCTTTCCTCTCAACACCTGTTAGTACTAATGTTCAGAAAGTTTTTAATACACTTTTCTCAGTAATGTCTTTGCTTTTGGGCCTTTGTTTGTGTTTGTTTTGTTCCCTATGGCAGGTCAAAATAGCTTGGCTAACTCATGAGCTCCCAGTCACCGTCTTAACCAAGGCACTAGACTTCTAAGGAAACGCATTTCAAGCAAGAAGTAGATCAATTGCAAATAATTAGAGAAAATAGTGAACTGCTCTTTAACAAGTCAAACAATTGACTTATTGAGACAAAGCCTGAAAGAGGCTGGGAAGTGGAATGCCCAGATATTTTCCCAGTAAATTTTTCAGCAGATGCATGAATTATATTTTGACACAATCTGAGCTAGAACTCTTGAAAGTAAACTTGGCACCACTGTATAAAAAATGAAATCCTTTTATGTTCACCTAACATTTCACTGTGATATATAGATAACAAGTGTTATGAGTGCAAAATATTTTTACAAATTCTTATTACTACTCTGGAAAAGATTGTTGTGCCTACACTTATTTGGCATTGATATTGACTTCAAAGTAGGAAGAAAAAAACAATATGAAATGACTTGAATGATATGAGATAAGGGTATAGAAAAAGATATTTGGAGAGACCTGAAAGATCTGTTATTAGACTAAAAACTTGTTATTTTATCATTCAACTAATGATCTAGATAACTGTTTTGGTTATTTATCCTATAAACTGTCATTCATTGCAGACAGAGTTTATCCTCAAGACATTCAAAATGAGTCATCTGTGCCTAAATCTGACAGTCAATCTGAAAAGTCTTGGATACCTTTATTAGGGAAGAAAGTTTATTTTCTATACTCACAACTCAATAATCATTGTATTTTATTAATATTGATATTTTATATTCTACTACTAATTAATAATATGATCACAGGTAGAATTTTAAAACTTTCACATTTTTTGAACGTTCATTTGTTGAGGCATCTGAACATGTTCACAAACAGGAGATCAATAAATTTTAGATCATTAGTCCTATTTCAATAAGTAGTTTAGGTACCTGGGAGAGCTAGGTGGTAATTAGACTTCTTTACCTATGTCCATACATCATGCAGTCTGTATTGTATATCATGGCTTCTTTAAAATTTCATTAATTTAGCAAGCACAATTTAATATTAGAAAAAAATGAATAATGCCAGGAAACATAAGAACGTTGTACAAAAAGATTTCAAACTTTGATAAAATCAGGTCTTTATGCAAAACAAAATGAAACAGATTATAGAAAGAACCTGGCGTTTTCACTGATGGACAACAACAGCAACATTTTTTAGCAGTCAGTATCTCATGGTTCCATGCATCAGTTCCTATGAAAGTGGACTCTGAAGTATCTACGACAGTTAAATAATGTAAGTAGCTGAGTGAGAGTAGAAGGAAGAACAACAACAACAACAACCAAATCTATTTGGATTTGTTTCAGAAGGAATGAATTTTTGCTGGATGGCTCATTCCAGAAGCTGAAATATTTGAACTCAGCCATGTTAGCAAGAATCATAGCTCCAGTGTCTTTTCTGCATTTTAGTATAAATTCTTTTAGGGAAAGGAAAAGTTTTGTGTATTTTTAAAAGTCAAAACATGGCTTTAAATATTCATATTTTCTGAAAGAAAGCATATTGCTTTTCTATTGAGTCATGCTATGGGAATAGAACCCAGACTGTGCTGCTGGGATTCTTACAAGAACCTTCATTTGTTTGTGCATATTGTATAATCTGAGAATCAAGGGACTCAGCTGCAGTTAATTTTCATTTGCTGTTTGTATATAAATGCTTTTAGTACTTAAACTAAATTCAGATCAATTAAACTAATGTTGTTTGACATAATATTCTGTGTTCCAAAATCAATATCCCTTCATTTGACAGACTTATTTTTGAATTCAGGATGTTTATTATTCTTAAAGCTTACCTATAGACCTGGTTTTTGTCTTTGATGATGTAAAACAGTCTTCCTTATGTAGCATAAGCCAAAGAATAATGGGGTTCAAATTTCTCTGGTAAATATCTTTAATTGTAAGATCATGTCTGTTAACCTCTTACAATAGTGCTAACTTCCTATCCTGTTCTTTTGTCTTTGTTATTTTCTCTTTGAGACATTCTACCAAAGAAGCTACTTTATTGCTTAAAGTACTCTGCTACTGAAAGCATCTTTTTCTGAGACTGTGGTATGAGACTTGATGATGAAAGGTCCTTCACCAGATTTTGGAGGGTGAAGTCTTCCAATTTCACGTCAATGAACAGATTCCATAAAGATCTGTGATCCCAGAATCTTCCTCCATACTGGGATTGACATTTGTGCCATTTCTTAGTAAGAAAGGAGGAAGGGGAACTATAGGGAAGCACTAGCTCTGTCAGTGTTTATTGTCTCTATGTCAGGAGGATGTACAATGCCAGTCCCTTGCATTTCATGGTGATCCAGAGTTGAAGTAGGTCATGGTAATACTTGCTTCACAGGCCCCTTCATACATAAGGAAAGCTGATGTGGGGAAATACTCTGTTGCCTGGGCTGGTACTCTTTTGTCCTCCCACAATGAAGAGCATGAATCACAGTTTGACTCTCAACTGTGTATTTCTTTAGATATATCCATACTAATGGCTTCAAGAGCTTGCCTGAATGATGGCTGGTAAAACACTGAATGGAGTCCTTAAGATTTGATCCACTAGCAGTATTTTTCTTCAGCTTTTTTTTTTTTTTTT
>VXAA01000917.1:25750-55422 GCA_013399115.1 Anseranas semipalmata
CACCCAGCCAGTTCTTTACCCATTGAAGGGTACACCTGTCCAAGCCATGAGCAGCCAGTGTCTCCAGGAGAATGCTGTGGGAAACAGTGTCAAAAGCTTTACTAAAGTCTAGGTAGACAACATCCACAGCCTTTCCTTCATCCACTAAGTGTGTCACCTTGTCATACAAGGAGATCAGGTTTGTTAAGCAGGACCTGCCTTTCATAAATCCGTGCTGACCAGGCCTGATCGCCTGGTTGTCCTGTATGTGCCATGTGATGGCACTCAAGATGATCTTCTCCATAACCTTCCCTGGCACCGAAGTCAGACTGACAGGCCTGTAGTTCCACTGGTCCTCCTTCCGGCCCTTCTTGTAGATGGGCGTCACATTTGCGAGCCGCATCAGATGGGACTTCCCCTGATAGCCAGGTCTGCTGATGGATGGAAATAACATTATTATTTATGTCATTTACTTACATGGAGCCAAGACTCAGAAATACTAGGATCAATTCCTAAACATAGCAGATGTTTTCCTTTGTGACTGGAAAAAGCTTAAAATCCTTGGTGCTTCCTGTTTTATCCAAATATTGAGACAATCTTCCCTTACCTTCTTCATTTTGTTGATTTATACTGTAAGATCTTTTATGAAAGTTTTTTTGATCATTTCATATTAATATGTTACTTAAGTGCCACTGTAAATAGATATATAAAGAAAAGTTTTATGTGGTCTAGATGAGGTCAGGTTCCTCATAGGTTGTCTCAACAACCTTTTTCTGCTTCTTCCTCATTTGACCATCACCCTTGGACTAGCATTAATCCTCTCTTCAACTCCTTCAGCTGAAACCAGAATGAAAAAAGCAGAGTATACTCATATGTCTGAAGAAAAATGATCTTTGATATCTTGATTTTAATAAGATACAAAGAAGAGCAACTTCTCTTTTATTAACCTTTTAATGATGACATCCTTGAATTCTCAGATAATTATGCTGCATGGGCTTACACCAGCCTGACTGTTTAAGTCCTCAGTTTAAAAGTGAAAAACACCTCCCCCTCCCCTGCCTTTAAACACACCTGGAAGTTGTTCAGGGATTCGGGAGCTGTTTATTTCTTTTGGATGACACGAAAATACATTTTTACTTATAGCACATCTACTGTTTCCAATCAGTCCAAAAGGCTGAAGAAAAATTAGGGAAATAATGCAAAGAAGACATTTATATTGAGTTCCCCAAATCACTCAGTGAAAGGGTCATTCATATTTTTGCCCTGGCCTCTATGTATAGGACAGTACACAGCTTCTCTTTTCCAGGAGCAGACTAGAAAGCAGTAACTCTGCCTTTCATCTTCTACCTCTCCAAGATAGCAGTGATTTACTCCATATTAACCTCTCAACTCCTTCATGTTCACTGCATGAGGTTCTCCCTAGCAGACAGTCATGAGGCAATGGTGTACATATTTGTCAGGCATTGCACTCAGGAAAGGAATATCCCCCGGCATATGCATTGGCATTGAGAACCAGGGATTTGAACACCTAAGTTTAGTTTAGAGTTTCATATCACTGTGAATTAGACACGTAATTGGCCAGCTGAGAAAACTTTCTAGACTCCATTGAATGTGTTAACTACACAGCCATTGACTGTCAATGGGAGTTTAGAAACAAAGCTTACATTAGACACCTACATGCTGCTGTTTAAATTTAGCTGACTGAATAAGAAATTGGATGACATGAGAGAGAAGGAGGAGATCTGTATTGTGGAGTGTGCTGCTGAACTAGACAGTTTTGACCAAGGGGTCTCATCAGGAGGTATGGAGAAGTGCAGCTTCTGTTCTCCAGAGCCCTGTGCTTCATTTACTGCTGAATCATTGAATGAAAGATTGGTCAGTTAGCTCAGCCTGGTACGTGGCATCCCCTGAGGGGATGGTCAATTCCATGTCATGCCTGAAAAACAAGCTATGGATATCCTGTGAGGGCTACACTGAACAAGTCCAATGTGAAATTTATGGCTACATAAATACCAGTAAATAAAACAAACCCAAAACATAGATTTTGCTCATGGCCTTTGCCTACTACCATGTTCATGCTAGGAGCTTGTTCCCAGTCCAATGTCTTTCTAGGCTCAGTCTCCTATGTTGGGTAAAAAAAGAATTTATGTAAATGGACACAAGCTACAGAGACTTTCAGTATCATGCCTGGAGGATGGGTCCAACCCACTGCCATATTTAAAACCTGTGGACCTACCAGCAGCTGTGATATTCAAAGTCTAGGTTTGTTTGAGCCCTGTTCCTAAGCAGCTTTGTTAAACCTGAATTCCTTCTGCTAATGCTGTCCATGGTATCAGAAGCCAATATGAAGCAATAAGAAATATACTTTAACAGTCTCTACGGCCCTGTGTATGTACAGGTCAGGCTACAGTCTGGTTTTGATCAAGTAAAATGTAATCTAAGCCTTGAGCAGAAGGAAAAGAAACACCTTGACATTCTTTTTTTTTTTTNAAAGCAGACACCAATATTAGTTTATAAGCAAAAGGGATTCAGGACCTTTATACACTAGTAATATTTCAGGAACCTGTCCCAAAGAACACACCATCTGTAGTTCTGACCTTGATGGAATCCACGAGTACACGTCTGTATATCATATACTTTACTTATCCTGTTAAACTACAAGGGTCTTCTCACATACATCACGTTACTCAGGTAACAGTCCAGACTTAAGCCAGCCATACTTGCTATCCTTAATTTATTAAACACTCTCTTTTTGTTCCTCCACTGCCTGTTTCTCCAATGCCTTGGGGTATGTTTCTGGAAGAGCTCAATGTGATTTCTAGAAGACAAGGAGTTCTGAGTTTTGAGTCAGTGTTTCTGAGGGACTCATTTTGCCATTTCAGCATCTCAAAATAGGAGAACCCTGATACAAACTGAATATGAACTACAAGTGCATTTTCAAATCCTTGTATGATCACTGACTTGTATGATCACAGCATTTTAGCCATGGTGGTGTATTTAAAGCAAGATTTATACATAGGGGTAAAAATTGAAAAATTTTCTGGTTAATAAAAGTCACTACCCTTAACAGTAATCTTGTCCCCGTCCTTTGTTAGATTCTTGTTAATTTAAAGAGTGACAAGACCGCTGTCCAGACAGTGAGCTCCTACTGCAGCTCTGTGTTGACTTATAGTGTTACTTGACTTTGGGGAGCCTTTGCATGCATAGTAAAATCAAAAATTTCAAAGAAGAAATCCTGTGTAAACATAATCTTCAATGTACTTAAATTAGACCAATACGTGTATTAACATTGCAGTACCTGTGTTTAGAGAAAGACATACAGAAACTTTAGTTTCATATAGGTCAGAGCAGCTATACTTCAGGGAAAAAATAAAAAGGTTCCTGACATTTGAAAAACATTTTGCTTTGTATTTATTTGTTTGTTTAGGCTGGTTAGTTAGTGGGAATGCGGCACTTTGCTGCAGCTCCCTACCGCAGTGGTTTTCTGTTATCTGAAGGGCTTATGTCCACACAAAGCATTCTGTAAATGACAATTTGTCATCAATTGAGGAGGATTAAAGAGGGATCAGTTACAAGAGAGTCTGCTGCTTATATTTACTTTATCCACATCAACACTTCTTCCTACTTTAGTGAAAATGCAGCCTAGCACATGAGTAATTTGTGTATCTGTAACAAGTTTACCTGATATTAAGAGCTGATTGAATATAAACCACAGGCTGGAAACTTTTGTCTCAATATTTGCCTTTTAGTTCTTGTCACGATTCACCCATTGATTTCAAGAGCACAAACATTTCTCGATGATGAGAGCTAATCTCTCTTTCATGCTTGTTTATGTACTGAGTTCAGTCCAAGAAGCCAGTTGCACTTTTCACCTTGGTCTACAAGTAGTCATGCAAACAAATGTCCTGAACCTGAGCAAACCCTTTCTGTGTCCACCCCTGTTTGTTTAACTCATGCTTCTTCTCACTGTTCCTCGCTTGGTTATGTATTCATTTTAGAGCTAAGACCCTGAGATCAAAGTCTCTGAAAGCACATTATGAAAACACTAGTGAGCAAAGGGTTGGACTGACTTTTGTGTAAAACCTGTAGTTTCAAAAATGTGTCTTCTGATACTCAAATCTTGTGTAAGCACTTATATATATATATATATATGTATACTTGTGTATGCATATATATAACAAATATAGAAATATTACATATCTCTATATAGAAAAAGATTCAGAAACATTACTTTCCATGAAGAAGAATTAAGCACATGCTTAATTTAAATCCAAGATTTCTTTGAATAGGAGATGGAGTGCAGGTTTTCTTGAAATATTTGACAGCATATCCAAGGATAGCCAGAATAACTATCCTTGTTTTGATTATCTGTTAACTGAGCTGCTCAAATATATGTATTTTTATTCTTGTTCTTGTTCAAAGTTCATAAACTTTTTGTTCCATGATGTGCACATAAGTAATGTTCTTGGAAGGGCCGAACAAATGTGACAATAATGATGGACAGTAGTAAGACCCAAAGGACCTTGGGTGATTTTTACAGTGATAAACACTTTGGCCCCAGTTCAGCAAAGCACTTAGGTTAGAGCACATGTCTATTGAAGTCATTATCTGCAGAGCAATTGGTAACAATACAATCTCACACAGCAAAACTGTTTTTCTCTCATTGAGTCACTTCTGTTTTTTTTGTGTTTTATCCTTTCCTGACAGTATGGGTTATAGATTGTGTGCTACAATTTGTAACCCTGATACTGTTTCATTTACATATGCAATTAAATTTCCAAAGAATCCATTTATTCCCAGAAATGGTAAAGTTTCTGGTGTTTTTAAAGACCGTATCTTACAGAATCACAGAATCACACAGAACCACAGAATCACAGAATCTTAAAGACTGATGACAGTATCTTAAGACAGTATCTTAAAGACTGATGAATATAATACACTTAGAAGCCACAATGTTGGTTCAGACCAGAGGTCTTTCTCTTCATAGCTATGCTACTCTGTTACTCCAGAAGAACAAAGTCATGATGGTGTCCCAACTTGGAGTCCAGGTGAACACTAGTGTTCATCAGGCTACCTTAGTTATGCTGACACTGGCTCTCAAATAGACACTGAGATTACAAATCTTTATAGCCCATCCTTCCAGTGTCCAACACAACTCTGTTTGTCTGCTCCATCTGATACCACAACTTTCCTCAATGTATCTAAACATCACAGAAACATAGAATCACAGAATCACAGAATCACAGAATGGTTGAATTTGGAAAGGACCTCTGGAGGTCATCTGGTCCTGTACCCCTGCTCAAGAAGGGCCACCTGGAGCTGCTTGCCGAGGACCATGCTAAGACAGCTTTTGAATATCTCCAAGGAGGTAGATTCCACAAGCTCTCTGGGCAACCTGTTCCATTTCTCTAATCCACAGTATTACCTACCTGTACTGCATAGCAACAGAAAGAGAGAGAGTGACAAGAAAAGTTCTACCATGGCCTGAATCTGCTAAAGGCTACTTTTGTGTGTGTACCTGGAAGATATCATAGGACAAGGTGATCTTACCTAGCATCCCAAGGACCTTAATTCCAATGAAAAAAGATGGCTGTTTTCACCTTTACTTCTAAGCCAACACATATCACTGCCCTGAGAAATTCCTTCATCTTACTGGCAAGTCACTGAAGGCTTTAATATTTCACTTTTTGGAAATAATTTATAGGCCTGGCCCAGTATTAAGAGAGTTCACAGGATCCAGGACACAAAACAAATTATTGTGATCTCTTGTTATGTCATTAGTGCTGTTAACGCATACATGTGTGTGGGGTATGATTCTTTTTGTAAATTCAGGATATAAAACCTTTTTCCCCAGACACAAAGTCAGCAGATGGCATGTAGTCAACACAAACTTTTTATCCCCAGAGAGAATAAAACTACATTACTGTTACCACAATAATTTTTCTCTCCTCTGTGTAAACCTTCATAGTAAGATTCCAAGAAAGAGTGTTACCAAGACTCAGTGATCATTATCTGACCAGGAGGTATGTAAGACACTAGACACTTGAGTCTCTCTCTCCTTAGAAAAGGGACATTTATTAAGCAGTCAGCCTCAATGATGATTTTAAGATTACACAAAAGCCAGGCAATATGAGGAGACCTGAAAGGGTCTTTTAAGCAACCATAGGGAGGGAAACGGGGCTTAGGAGTCACATACTATGCAAGCAGCTAAAAAACAGTTATGTTTGCATAATCTATTCTGTGTGAGATGTTCTCCTTCACCACAGCAGATGCTCATGAGGTCACCCCAAGGTGTCTATAGCTTCTCAATCTTTCTCAGAATTTCAGACCTAAAAATACTAGTTAAAATGCAAGCAGATACTGATGGGCTCATTCTTTGACAGTGGTATGATGTGTGATTTGCATCTCAGTGAAGCCCATTCCCACAATGCTGATATATACCTATGTGCTTTGTTTCCTTGCATAATGACTGTACCGTACATTTAGAAATAGCATGTCTGTCTGGGCTGGCCTCGGTAGCCTAGCATGTCTGAGCACACACTGGATGTAGCTGTTTACAGCAGCTGGCAAGAGTCTCAGTGGCTTAGGTTACATGCATGTGTTTGCGGTTGGCATCAAATTGTATTGATGTTATCCTGAACTCTGGTGTGCCTTGCTGCTGAACAGATTTGGTTTGTCTGGCAAAGTTGGTCTTGACACTCAGCCTCCAATACCAGAAAAGAGACCCCCTGACAGAATGGCACAAGGTTTGATAAAGCCTGAGAACTGATGGAAGGAAAGGGAAAGATGTGATGGTCTTACCAGGCCTCTCCATTTCTCAGTTAGGGACCGAGATCTTCTAATGAACCAAATTTGATGCTTAATCATTGCTAATGAGAGCTTGATATGGGATTTCTCTGCAGTTTAAAAAAGTCTTCCTCTTAGGAGGCATTTTCTTGCTAGTGTAATAACGTGGAGAGACTAACAAATCAGAGCATTGTGTGCTGCCTCTGCCACACCTCTTTCAAAGAGACATCTGGCACTGGAACGTGCTCACAGCTGTGTTGCATTTCAGGTTGCTCCATGTCGTGAGGCACTGTGGTGTAAGTTTTCCCGGTGGCTTCAAAGGATGCACTGAAAGTCTTTGTGACACCTGGGGCTTGTTAGGGTTTTCCTTTGGGCTCCAGATGGAGCACTTCAGTGGTACTTCGGAGTGTGCTCTGAGGGCAAGACTAGTATGTCTACAACAGCATTTTTTTTCAGGTCAGGAACACACTGTTGAAGCAAATCATCCAGTTAACCACTCTATCTGCTTTTTGGATTGCATCATGGAGTGGTTGTATCACAGGAAAGCAATATTTTGGGGGTCAAAATAAACCAATGGGTGCTCTTTGGCATTGCAGCTAGCATAGTGCAAGTGAAAATGGGCTGAGGTTAACAGGGCCAAAACACAGCTAGTTCAAAAACAAGCTCCTGAAATGCATATAATGTGGCTCATTCTCAGCCATAACTGGTTACCAGATATGCTCCTATCAAACCTTGCTAATATAAACATAGCTTGTGTGGACAGTTGGGAAATCAAACTTGAGGGTGTTGTTGGGGGTACTTTAACATCATTTTGTAATGACTGATATTTCAGAAGACAGTGCAAGAAATTATCATTTGAGCTTCCCCACATATAGAGTAAGGTTTCTTTACACCTTCATTAAGAATAATTATTGTTGCAATTATTACAGTTCTTTGTTTTTTGTGTGTGTATTGTTTGTTAGCAGAGCTAGGGCTGGTACTTCTGTAGGAACCCAGTGATCCCATTGTGCTAGGCAATGCACATGCATGAAATAACAAAATTTAATCCTTTTAACTACACTTTACACTACAGTGTAAATCCTTTGTTGATTTATGCCCTGAAGCATGAGAGTTTATTTTGTTTCCATACTTTATTTAGAGCAGTAACATTTGTGCTGTTATTGCAATGTATTGTTCAGATGCCTTTCAGAGCATGTACTTTATGTTATGGCTTGTTCACAATGCTGCTGCTTGAGTGATAACTCGTTCAAGGTTGACAAGTATGCATTGCCAGTTGTAAGATCTTTACAACAGCTTTAGATGCCATACCTAATTAAAAATATATATATATGTGTGTGAATGTGAATTGTGGTGTATGAATTCATACCCTAAATGTTGTTATACCAAATACCAAAGGCTGAAGGCCAAAAGCCATCAATGTGAATAGGTGTAAACTTATATAACACAATCTTCATGCTGCAATGTCTTTTTGAGATGATAAATTACTATGAAATGTTAGTTTAAACAAAGAAATATCTGTCACTCGCAAGTTCCAAAAACACTGAGTGTTGCATGATTACTATCACAGATCTCAGAATACATGCTAGCTTTCCCTGTCTTTCAATTATGTATAAGTGGGCAGTCTCATAAATTCAGAGCCTTTCTGAAATCTTGCTATGTTTCACTGATTATTATCCAAACGCCACCTAAGTGATGATAGAACCAGGCTTCAGATTCCTAACAGCTACTTAGATCTCTTGATTTCTATTATGTATTTGCAAAGTTGACTCCGCTTTTTTATTAATCTGGCCATAACTTAAGTGATCTCTGTGCATGGTATCACCTGAGAAATTTGATGAAAGAGGAAGTCCTGAGATACTGAGGTCCTTTGCATGGAGCAATGGTGTGGGAACCAGGAGAATGCTTCTTAAATATACTGACTTACTGTAGACAAAACCCTTGACCACATAACCTCCTTTACTTGTTCTACCCTCTTGCTCTCACTCTTCTTCTTTCTTTTTCTTTCCATCTATTATCACCTCACTCACTGTCAGTTGTGTTTAGAATTTGCTCTTGACTGATTTATGTCTGTGGCAGCAAGGAAAGGTAATGCAAACCACAAATGATAGTATTACAAATGGTGGATAATAATCTAATGAATATGAATAATCAAAGCATTTGGGGGAGGAAAAAAGTCAGCAATAACATGGCTATCTGTATGCTTATCAGTTACTTATTACTTCTTCTGTCAGGCTTTCTGGTACATCTGATGTTCTAGTAGCTCTAACAACTTCTGTCATTATCATAAATAAATGCTGGGATCCTCTTACATAGGAATTCTATTTTCTTAATATTACTGTAAGAAAGGAAGCCAGCTGAAGACATTCACAGCAGAAATGGATGTTTCCAGTTCTCCTGGGTGGGAATGTTATTCAGGAATGACAGCAACCTGGAAATTATTATTTTTCTGCTCATGTCATTAGTATTGTAAAAAAACATATGTACTTTTTCTTTTGTGAACTTGAAACCAGTATTTGCTGCTATGTTGTAACATTGGACCCTTGGAGTTAAGGGACCTCTGGTTTTATGTCCCAGCTGAAGTTCTTCCCTTAGAGTTTGGGAAATAATGTGAATATAGCAATAAATATTTTGTTTTTTAAAAGAAAAAAGAAGACATGAAATGCAAAGTATGGTAATGCTGTGGTTTGATGGGAATTGTTCTTCTTGAATAATATGTTAGCTTGAAAAAACTGTCACTAAAATGAATGAGTCCTTACCATGAGTATCATTTTAGTCAATGTGAGTTAAATCACTGGAACTAAGTGATCAGTAAGATAAGAGATAAAGCAAAAAAAGATTTTGATACATTCCCCAAACTACCTCATCAATTACTAAAAACATAATGAGGAGACAGAAGAGAGAGACAATAGAAATGTCTTTTGTTATTATTATATTTTGCTTATGTTATTCCATTTTAAATATTTTTCAGTGACATTGTTGCAGTTTGCTTTGGGAACTTTAGATGTGCTTGACCTATAATGTGCATACTATAAAATTAATTTAATGTTTTCCTACATTTCCCTTTGAACATGGGTCCTCTTCATTTTTTATGGTTAAGTGAAATGTGGAATGTTAAATTCCAGAGTTGGCAGCCATGTGCTCTAGTAGTTATTCATTTCTACACTACAGATTTTGTTTCAAAGGCATCTTTCCTGAGCTGGATTGTGTCCATTTTTTATGGGTGTTTTTCTACAGAATACCCCCAAACATGAACAAACAGTCTTATTTTTGCTGATTTCTTAAGCATACTAGAATTTGTAACTTAATACATGGAAAACTAATTCTGAGATTTTTATAAGCAAACTATATGTAGATATGTATATAATCTTCCATTGTTTTTCTGAATATATGGACTTACAATATTTTTCCCACCCAAAAATAAAATAAAATAAAATAAAATAAAATAAATTAGAAACTTGTGTTTAGGTTAATCCTGCAAAATTATCCTGGAATTTTACCTGTTTTTGAAAATAGAAAGAATAAGGCTATATAGACAGAGAGAAAAAAATCTAAACTTTTTCTAAATGATAAACATATTCCAGATCTTGCACAGCAGTACTGATTTTGGTAGAGAGAGTTGTTGTATTCATGTAAGTAAAGTCAGCCCTCGACATATAAAAGCAACATTTTTGTAAGAAAACTGGTCAATAAGCATCACATTGACTCAGTTAATAGAGCAGTTAATAGGTGAATTAGGGATTCTTTTTAAACAGTTTTCACAAACTAGAATTTTCATGAGAGAAATTTTCATGAGAGAAAAAAACAGTCAACAAATAGCATCTAAAATCATAATTATTTTCTGCAGTACAATGGAAAATGACATGGGTTTTTAATTATTAAGCATGGAACTTTTATTAGTGCAAATTTTCATTCCAAGGAACTAATTACAACCTATCTTTTCCAGTGATTTTACCAAGTAATAATTAAGATATCTATTTCATACATGAAGGAGAAATTGAATAAGCAGATAGAAGCCTTCAGCATGGTGAGGAATGAATGCTGATGTCAAAGATTACATTGTTCCATTTTTATAATTATACAGATTGTCTGGCATAATGCAAGGATATCACAGAGTGTAAGATGCCAGACACATTGAAATTAATTTTGAGTGAGCTTGGATGACATCATCACACAAAACTTCAATCATTCATCATTACATTTATAATATCTCTTTGGAGACAAATATTTCAGATCAATAAGCATCACATTGACTCAGTTAATAGAACAGTTAACAGGTGAATTAGGGGTTCTTTTTAAACAGTTTTCACAAACTAGAATTTTCATGAGAGAAATTTTCATGAGAGAAAAAAACAGTCAACAAATAGCATCATCTCAGTTATTTCTAATTGCAACTAAACTGACCTCTGGGGAGTGGTTTTGCTTTTCTCAAGTTTGCTTGGTGTGGAAACCAGAGTAAGGAAGGACACAGGTGAGCATCCACATCTCATTTACCATGGAGTCAAGGTACAGCTGAAAGATGCACAGGCTTTTCTTGAATAACTCAGTTTGGGAAGAACATTCAATGCCTATCAGAGGTTGAAATGATTTTGCTCCTAAGGGATATCTGTTTCTTTCTTTTGGCTATGATGAGCAAAGGATGTTTAGCTTAAATTTAGACAGCAAACTTGTAGATGTCTAAGATAAGATGAGATCACCCCTCTGGGTGCAAAATGCTGTCCTACAGTAAATATTTTGGTTTTTAGAGGTGTTTATATGTTTCTGATGTTACTGTTGTTTTAGCTGGTAAATATTTCATTTGTTGCTACCTTTTTCTTTGCTTCTTGTCTCTAATGCATGGTGAAATAGCTCATTCTTATGTATCCTAAACCCACAAGCCATCACTAAAGGGATAATACCTCTTTACAGAATCACAGAATCACAGAAACATTTAGGTTGGAAGAGACCTTCAAGATCACCTAGTCCAACCGATGACCTAACACTAACAAGTCCTCCATTAAACCATATCACTAAGCTCTACATCTAAACGTCTTTTAAATACCTCCAGGGATGGTGACTCAACCACTCCCCTGGGCAGCCTGTTCCAATGTGTAACAACCCTTTTAGTAAAGAAATTTTCCCTAATATCCAACCTAAACCTCCCCTGGCACCACCTTAGCCCATTCCCCCTCGTCCTATCACCTGGCACGTGGGAGAAGAGACCAATCCCCACCTCGCTACAGCCTCCTTTAAGGTAACTGTAGAGAGCAATCAGGTCGCCCCTGAGCCTCCTCTTCTCCAGGCTAAACAACCCCAGCTCCTGCAGCTGCTCCTTGTAGGACTTGTTCTCCAGACCCCGCACTAGCTTCGTTGCCCTTCTCTGGACACACTCCAGCACCTCGATGTCCTTTCTGTAGTGAGGGGCCCAAAACTGAACACAGTACTCGAGGTGTGGCCTCACCAGAGCCGAGTACAGGGGGACAATCACTTTAGTTAGGGTCTATTTATTTAAGGAAGAACTATTAAAAATAAATAAATTTAGAAGAGTAGTTTCTGCCTTTCTGCACAGAGAGAGATTTTATTTTATAGATGATCTCATTTACATTGAACTTTTGAAATACAGATCTTCTCCTGTAGCAAATAAAATTACAGCCCTCAGTTGTTCCAAGACAGAAAAATGGCATCTTCTCCATTTCCTTCTCCTGTCATTGAACTTCCATTTCTTGTAACAAATTATTCAGAACGAAAAAAAAAAAAAAATTGCCATTTTATAACCTATGTTTATCCTTCTGTCTTTTTTTCTGTAAAGCAACACTGTTTAACTTAGCTGTATTTTGTTTTCAGAGAAGAACAGCAACTAGACATTTTCAGAGACTGGTTTCATACTGATAAATTGCTAGAGACAGAGGAAAAGCTTCACTACAGCCTTCAGGTCTGTTTCACTCTGCTAGAAGTCTCCAGAGAAACCATTCTGGCACTAGGAAGAAGTTCATGGCAAACACTAAGAAAACTTAACATTTCCACCTTGTTCAAGAGCATTCTTTTGGCTTCTGTTCTTCTGTCATTTGCTCGCAGCATAATACCAATTTTCATGCACTTTAAATAAGAGCCGAGTGGAACAGCTGTCTGTTTTAAAAGTAGTAAACGTTGGTATCCTGCCATCATGCTACTTGCGTGTGTGTCAAGTTATATTAGATTGGAGTAAGAAGTGGATGTCTAATATGTGTCAGGTTGATGGATCTTTAGTAGATATGGTTAAACTTTTGAAAGGGACAACTTTTGCTCCTAAAAGCCTAGTCCCACCACACTGAGTCCATTTTGTCTGATTAGTAAGTTTTTTTATTATTTGAAACTTGAGGAAGTATGCTCATATGCTAGTGTAAATTACTTTTTTTTTTCCATTTTCTTTACTACATCAATATAACAGATCAGAACCTGCTTTGCCTTGTATAAATTTGTCTTCTAGATGCAAAAATCTCTATTTCTTCATTAAAGAGTGTGGTTTAATGAGGGACAAAAACATAAAAATGGCCACTCTCTGCTGTCAATTTGATAATTACTTCGAAAATAACTTTTTTTTTGCAACTTTCACTTTCTGAGTCTTTTGCCTTTCTTATGTATTTGGTTTGTAATTTTCTCTGTGCTTAACTGTCTCTTAGTATATCTATGCACAGAATTTAACGAAGCGGAATCCTAACCTCAGTAATCATGTCTGTGGAATAGAAATAAGAAATACAAATGTAACTCCACAACTCAGAAGATCTGAAGATCAGCTCATTAAAGTAGCCTTACCTGCAAAGAGAGGTTTGTTGCCCATTATAGGAGGCATCAATAAAGTTTTAAGCATGGTCAAAAAATCTTCTTAAAAAGTTATTTGCTTATCATAATAGATCATGTTCTTTCTCTGAGAGTTTTACCAATTCATTTTTGCATTGCTAAATCTCTCAGTTTACTTGTGTTAATCTAAATCTACTTCACAATGAACACCCCCCCCCAAAAAAAACCCACAGTCCAGGAATGGTTACACTGATTAACAAAAAAGTGAAGCAATACCCTGGGAGAAATATCCTTTGGTGACTTTGTAAAAAGTATGTATATGGAATGACATTGGAATTATGGGTTTGACAGAAATTGTTAAAGATAGATATGTTTTTCTCCCAAAGGACATACACAAGACTAGGAACCTACATGTGCTAGTGCATATAAAGGACTGACTTTTACTGTAATTACACGGCAATATAAACAGCACAATCTGTCTTGATGGGAATAAGCTGAGTAGGAAGGGAGCAGCCCGTATAGGAGTGAGTCAGGAGTCCTGGGCTTCATTCCTAGTGCTGTCTTTGTCAAACTGCAGCACCTCATATCACTTTTTCTCAGTTCTTTGTTTCCCCATTAACCACTGCCTGCTTTGACCTCTGTGATGGCAAACTGTGTGTGATGATGGTACCCTCCCATTGGTGTAAAACCATTATGGGAGTCTAGGAATTCAATGTAAAATAGAGGAAAAAAAAAAAAAAAAGTACAAATAGTCATGGTAACACCTTAGGCAACAAAAATGCCCTTTCTGCAGTTGGTTTTCTTCTTATGTCCACTGCAGTGAGGAGCCAAGGCTTCAGGGCATGAGTGTATAAATATTGTGCAGGAAACTGTGTCATCATTCCCTCCTCCAAAATAACAATGTGTAAGTCTGGGGCCAGTTCTTTGCCAGACATTTGTCTGGGGTTTTCCAGTAGCAGCAGCTAGGCCTAAAGTTTTTTCTTTGGCAGACTATTCTGATGATCTCTGGCACTACCCTGTTGCTGGTTTGGTTGGCTTCTGTGCAATAGAAATAAGCTTAGAGTTAGGCAACTACTGAGGATCTGGTTTGTCTTTATTTCTTTCTGACATTTTTTCTGGTTTGAACATAAAATGCAACACTAAATTGAAGCTGGATTTATAACATGGGCCTTCTATTTCAAGACAAAAAAATTGTACAGTAAAAAAACCACAGTAACTGTCCTTAATAAAACTATGTTCCTCATGGTTGATTAAAGAAGGTTGGTGTCTTTACTGTAAATAAACACACAAACCCGTGATTACCAATGATTCAGTTTGCACTTGTAGGATTTTAGGATCACCAAATAATTCAGGTTGGAAGGCACCTTGGGAGTCTCAGAGGAGGGTCTGCTATGGGGTCAGACCAAGTTGCTCATTGTTTTTTCCAGCTGGGTCTTAAAAACCTCCAAGAAAGGAGCCTGCACAACTTCTGTGGGCAGCCTGCTCTTCTGCTTGACTGTCCTAATGTGGAAAAAGTTTCTAAGTATATCCAACTGAACCCCTTTTGTTTCAACTGATGCCTTTTGTCTCTCATCTCTCACCAAGCACTGCATTAAGCACGTGCAGGCTGCTGTTGTGTGCCAAAAACCCACCCCTTTCCCAGGCTGAACAGGCCCAGTTCTCATCACCTCTCTTCACAGGGCAAGTGCTGCGGGGATGGTGACTACTCTGGAGCTCCTGGCCATGCTCCTGTTCATACAGCCCAGGGTGACGGTGGCCCTGGCTCCTGCCAGGACACACTGGTAACTCCTGTGGCTCCCCCTGCCTGGAGCCCCAGGGACTTTCTACAGAGCTTCTCCCCAGCCACAGGTAATCTGCTTTGTACTTGTACTTACACCTTCTATCCAAAACCAGAGAAACTCAGATATGGAGCTTCAAACTTCAGCTGCCCAGTATGATTAGGTCAGGAATTGAACCCTCTTGGTTCACAGCAGCTTCAAGCACCTCAGATTTTCATATGCTCATATGTTTATGTCACTCATGGCTCATATCTGCATTTTTTTTTGTATTTTAACCCCCACCTCTTTTTCTCTGGGCTGAGGAAAGGCTCTTCAAACTGGCTTAGCCTTGTTCACAAAGACAAACAATCTTAAGTTTCACATCTGACTTAGATCAAGTTTATTGTTCCTCCTCTTTATTTTAACAACTCTCAAGTACTGTTATAAGTTATACTCATACAGTTCTTCAGTGGCAATTATTGGTATCTTACCCAGGTAGAAACTGAGGTAGGCAACATCTCTGAACATAACCAGCGTGCCCGGAAGGGATGGCTGAGGAACTAAGTCCTGCATGTGTAGTAGCAAAATAAACTATGAGGAAACTCAGCCACCTGTTCTGTGACATTGTTGGTGGGGTCCTTGGTACAGGGCTGTGCCCCAAGGCCCTGGTCACAGCCTGGGAGCTGGCGCAGGCCAGGGACCATTGCCCATAGGCAGCTTGAAAGCACATGCTCTGTTTTGGAGGGCAGAAGGTTGCAGTAGGAGGGATAAGGCCAACCTATGTTGCTTGTCTCAGGGCTAGAGAAAAGGCCAGGAGTTACTCGAGTTGTGAAAACAAATCTGACCTAAGCCCATACTCCAGCTGAGACTTTCATTTCAGTTTTATTAAAGACTTACCAAGTTACAAGTGGTGACATTGTCCTTTAACTGTCAGGTACGCTCAGTGGATGCATCCATCTAGTTCTGGTTACGGATTCAGGGGTCCTGTTGTTCTTTTTCCTTTTCATAACTTTCTTGTATGCCATGAGGCCTCATAACACACTGAAAGACAAATCAGAGGCATATTGTGGGGAAGTGTGAGGCCTGAAATGACTCCAGAGGGGCATATGGAGTTCCTGCTCCCACTTAGCCTGCAGCTTAGGGTCTTCTAATGTGGAGAGGGAAAAGCTTAATTGGCTGAGTGCCTCAGTTCAATCCCTACAGCTCACGGTTCACTCACAGACGTGGTACTCCACTAATACTTCTATCTATTTTAATCCCTCTTCTTGCCAGAAGAAATTAAGCCACAAATGAGCTATTTTGCCTATGGTAAAGTGGGAAGTCTATAAAACCGCAAGGAATTCCTGGCTGAATACAACTACACTGAAGAGAAAGAAAGGAGATTTGTTTTGGTTTTGTTTCATTTTCCTTATTATTCTTTTTAATGTTTATCCATAACAACAAGAAATTCTTCTGAAACCTGATTTAAAGCTGACACGAAAAAAATACTTGATGCATAACAGCAACAAGGTTGCCTTTGTAAAACACATCTAATAAAACTGAGATCTACTACTGTTTAAAAATGAGCAGGTCAAAGTATTTGACCTAACACTGATGGATTCTGCTTAGAGAGTGTGGACTCCAAAAGACTTCTAGCCAAATGATTTAACTATGAATTTTCTGCATATGTGGATATGTGCATTTTCTGTGCATACACAGAAAATGTATATAGGTATGTGTATATATAAATAGATAAAAATACATACACATACTCACGCATGTATATACATGTTACAAGCGGGAAGAAAACAGCCTAGGCCTTTCCTTTCAGGAAAAAGCTAAAGGTTTTTATGCAAACATCCTCTTTCAAAATAAAGAACTTTCTTTCTTTGTATATGTAAGGGACAAATGCACAACAAGAAATTTTTTAAAATATTCGTATTAAATTTCTTCTTTTAGCATGGAAAATTTACCAGATAAATCTCATTTAAAATCACATAATTCATCTGCCCACAACTGCAGGAGACTGATGTCAGGACAATTTTCTTCAGTTGATAACCTTTCACCTTCAAATTCTTTTTTTACTTCAGGCTGTCATGTCTTCTAGAAGTGAATGAGCTTAGCCTACTAATACAAGATCAATTTTAAATCCCTTGAGAAAAAAAAAAAAAAAAACACATTTTGCTGTATGTTCTCTGTAGTTCTCCATTTTGAAAGGTGCTTATATGCCACATAACAAAAACTTGACTCCTTAAGAAATGGTAATAAAATGTATGCATCTTGAAAAGAATTATGCATTTCTCTTTCTGTTCAAAACCGAATCCCTCTCAAGCCTCCTAGCCAAGATTTACTAATGTTATTAGTTATTATAATAGCCAAAAGAAAGTCAGCTGTCCTGAACGAAATCGCCACAGCCCTCTCATAAGAATTTATCAAAACTATATACCAGATTCAGGCAAATCACTTCTCAAAATAGTTCTTTTTGTGTGACAATATTGGATACAGATATTCCAAAGATTTTGCATTTGGAACATTTATTTGAGAGCCAATAACAAAAGCAGGTTTTCACTTTACACCTAAAGCATGTTTAAAGATGTAGTTTGTGGACTATAAGCACTGCTTGTATATGACTGCTTAATATTCACTTCTTTTGTGACACTTTCAGTTTTAAGAAGCCTGATTTATATCTGCTTATATCATATTGCTGTGGTATATACAAGTGTATACTCTAGATAATGGTTGTGTTTTCTTCCCCTCACTTTTGCCAAATAAACTAGTGCACCCTGTAGTCAGTGTGCATTCTCTGAGCGCAGTTTTTATATTCATGCACCTGTAAAATGAGCTCATCTGGTATTTAATCTTGTTTCATGTTATAAATCAGGAAGTAATGTGTATGGGAAGACATAATGTCTGATACAGTGCAATTGCTGGCCAGGCATCCAACATCCACCTGGATGGGAGCATCACTGCAATATGGGAGCATCACTTAAATCTCTGACCCTAAGAATATATACAGATGAGTTCAGCATCTATTGGACTTACAAAAAATAACCATATATGCGTGTCCAGTAATAAAATGAGATGCATCCCCCAGTGCTTTACAGCAGAGGTTCTGAACCTCAACTATTTCCATTCCAGTAACCACTTCTCACTTGCCAATACAAAATAAGGTGAAATATTCTCCCCCTTAGAGGCAGAGAGCTGTCCTTTTCAGAGCCAAATAAAGACATACAATGAATAACACTTTCTTTCTTACTTCCAGTAAAGAAAAAAAGAAGCAAAAACAACCCTCAGTAGAAACATTTGGTGAGAGTTAAGCTCCTGCAATCAACAGACAAATCCTATCTGATTTTATCTGAAGCATCAACATTAGTAACACACCCTTCTTTTGAAGAGCCCAAAGTCCTTCAAACTTCAGCAAACAATTCAAAAGAAAAATGACCTTTGGAAAGTAATGAACTATTTTTAGAAAAGCGTGATTTGGAGAAGAGGAATAAAATAAGACTATAGTGGTATCAAAGGCAAATTACATTCAAAAGAAAATTCATGCTATTAAATTTGCTTTTACACTATTTTGTAATTTAATAAGAAATGTGGTATTAGATGCCCACTTTTACAGACATGTGAACCCATCATCTGCAATCCTCACTGAATGCTTCTCTCAGAAAGCTCTGAAATGCGTGTGTCAAGGAGACAGTAAGTTCAGGGGACTAGACCAACAGTAGTCTGAAGCAGCATTCTCAACTTCATATAACAATTTGTACAGTCCTAGCAGACACAGCTTTAATATACTGATCTGCTCCTATTACATTGAATTACTCGCTTATATGAACATACAAAGTTAGATCCAGACAAAACCAGTATTTTTCCTCCAAGTTTTTTGAAGATTCACATATGTACAAATTTAAACTCTCTCTTAAGTCAGGACACTGGGTAAATCATTTTGTTTGTTGGCACCAGGGTGACTCATGGAGAATAATTTGTACAGTTCATGGCTTTGTTATTGTAGCTCTTCTTCCTTGTTTCCAGGTGTCTCTACTATAGTCAATAGAACATTTATTTCCCACAATTTCTTTTTTGTTTGTTTATAAATCAAAAGTGAGGCTCCTACAGAATGTGGATTTGAATGTGAATTTTCTTCTAAGAGGTCTTCAGAAAAAAACGGTTGTTGAAAGAAAAGTAAATGAAAAAAAAATAGTGTCATTTGAGGAGCAATGTTAGAAAAAAATCCTAATTTGAAGACCCAGTGTGGACAACACAGTTGGAAATGAAAGTGGAAGCAATGCAAACTGGCACTGTGGAGTGAGAATATAAGTGATGTGAGATTTTTGGCAGGGGCAAGGTTGTGAAGGGCTGTGAAGTTGAGTTCTGAGAGCCAACATGAATGGCTTTTAGTTTCAGGTATCTGAGATGAAAAAAAAAAAAAAGGAAGAAAAGGAAAAAAACTTGGAAGGAGCCCCAGTTCTTCAGAAAGTGTTGAGAATCAGGCCTTCTTTAAACCTGGATCTGGTTGTGTAATAATTGAGAAAATTCAAATTATCTTGTCTTCTAAGTATAACTGGATAAATCCTGCCTATTGAAGCAATTACACACTGTTTCTAAATTGGAGATGAAAGATCTTCAAATTTTAGATCACTGAAAAATATTATCATTTAGTCCTGGAGTTTAACATCTTCAAAAAATATTCTTTCACTAGCAAAATAAGAAACCTTATTAGCCTAAAAGAGAGTAATATTTGCTTTCTGGTGCACGTTTGACCATGAGAGTCTTATCATTAGATAAGAGTTAGAGTAGCTACCATCCCACATTCTCCAAACATAGCCAGATGGTTTGAGGACTAAGTGGTGGAAAAGCTCAGTCTTCAATCACGCAAAGCAGTTTGCATCTTTATTGCACCATTTGTTTAGTAGGCTGACATGGGATGTCTAACATCCTTAAATATCAGTATTTAGGCAGCTGCTTAATTAAATTCTCAAGGCTGCATTTTGATGGGGGTAATTCGTTTTAAATGAACAACAAAACATAAACACTTTCTTGCCCTCCTTTTCTCTTAGCAGATTATACTCCGTTATCAGTTGCTTCTGGCTGACCACAAATAACAGTGACAGCTTGAACTGAGTCACTGATCTCCACAGCCTCCCCTCCTCTACAAATCTGTCTCAAAATCTGATGGAAATTAACATAGGTGTTTTATAATAGCTTAAAAAAAAATACAGTTCTAAGTCCTTTGTATAATCCTTAAGTGTCAGAATCTGTCCAGGAGAACGTCTGTGTTTAGTAGTGGGAAGAGTTTTGCTGAACAGATTGTATCTTCTTATATTTTACATAATAAATAAATTATCTTCTTATATTTTACATAATAAAACAATTGCTGCTTTACAAAAGGCTGTTTATTCTAAAAAATTAGAACCATCTAAAACTAACAGTTTGGTTTTCTTTTACCTGATAGAAATTCATCTTATTTACTTTCTATATATAAATGGCTGCTGTTATTTTTCAAGGGCATACTAATTAAAATTGTCAATCAGAACAACAACAAAAAAATGATAGTTTGTATATATAAATTGCCACTGTCATTTTAAAAGTGCATCCCAAGTAAAATTGTCAGGCAGGAAAACAAACAAACAAACAGAAAAAAAAAAAAAAAGTGCTGTGTTTATTGTTTGCTGGCCAAAGTCATTGCAGCAGTAAGGAGATGCTTTGGCCCAAACCTGAACTTTGGTTCAGTTCAGAAAAGCCTTTGCCTTAGTCAGAGCTGTCCTTGTGTTCCTCATTCACATATTTCTTGTTTCTATAAATTCTCATTTCCATGAATGATCCAAACACTGAGATGTCTATTTTTGTGTCCTAACCTGAAAATTGTGGCAGTGCTATTCATCCCATTTCCAGAAGGACAAAGAAATGATAAGGTAGTTGAAATTGATATAATTGATATAAATATAAGTTGAATTGATATAAGTAGTCAGTTTCTTAATTATTAATTTCATATAAATATATATACACATCTGTTTAATATCCATATACAAATATATATGTGTATACATATCCACATACATACACATATCCATATACACAAAGTGTAAGAGAGACTCTCAAGTCACATATGACCCTACTGTAACTAAGGTAGTTTAACAAACTTCAGGGGAGTTGTCATAGGAAATTAATATGCCCCATTTTTTCTTTCATTCTTTCTTTTATTTTTTGATTTTTTTTTATTTTTTATTTTTTATTTTTTATTTTTTTTAATATATATAATTTAAATTACTCAGAGGTGGGATTGCCTTTCCTTTAAATTTCATACAGCTTAAAGCACTTTCTTAAATAATGGTAATGATGATGATGTTGATGAAATAGAATTGTTAATCACCAGAGCGATTACAAACCTTTAAAACAGATCTACATTTTCTAATTGAAGGTGCTTCACCCTCTGAAATATCCACTAAGACTATTCATTTGCTGTTGCAATACTTCCTGTGCTCATACCCCAGACAAAATTAGCTCCTACTGACTGCAGTGGCTTATCCAGGGAGCAACTAATCTTATCTGAATTTCACAAATACCTCAAATGGTAGCTTGTGACTTTGATTACTAGGAGAGTAGGCCTAATCAGATTCCTTTCCTTAAAACAGTGGTTCATTCAGATCCTTCACTCCGAGAGATCAAAGCTGTTTCTTCTCTCTGTCTGCAGGGAAGCTCATTAGAAGGAGGTTGTCAGGGTTATAATCACGTAACAGTTTTACTTCTGGGTTACAACGCTTTTCCTTTCTTATCAGTCTGTGAGGTCCAAAGTGAGAGAAACAAAGTAGGTATCACTGACATATGATACTTTTAATACTTTCCGAAATTGCTGTGGTCTGCTATCTGTTTTATTCAGTTCTTCACTTTTAACGTGTTTTGCAAATATATCTCAACTATATAACAAGATTGGAGTGGGGATTATCTGGCTTCTAACTTTTTAAAATCAACAACTATGTAAACAAGTTACTTTCAAATTAGAACTTCATTAGTTTGACTGCATCATATATTTAATGTGCTAGCTGTTTGTACATCAAATTGATCTTAAGAACTATGTATCATTTAATAATTTCCTCATCATTATTTCTGTCTATATTTTAAAATAGAAAAAAAATAAAATATGTTCCTGTTGTAGGCCACAAAGGCATCTTGTACAGAGGTTGGACTGTATGTCTTGCAATTTCAACTTTAATTCTGATATTGTCACTGATGTGATAGGTTATTCAAAACATCACATTTACTTTTCTGCAACAAAAACTCTAGATCTTGACTCCAGTGTCATTTTCTGTCTTCCACTTTAAATTCTCAATGTGTTTGAATTCAGAGTTCTGATTAAGGGTTCACATTTAATAATGATACATTAATGATGATACCTGGAGACTACCAGGTACTTAATGATTGAACAAGATATTGGAAAGATAAAAAAAAAAAAAAAGTTTGACTTCAAACTTGTAAATACATTCATCAATTTATTGTATTCAGAGACCCAGTGAACTCAGATGCAATGTTCATCCAGGTGAACAAAATGTAAGATCAAGACTTAAGTTATAAATAATACTAACAATGGTGGCATGAAATACAAATATATTTTTAAACTCTTCTATTTATCAGTTACTGAAAAGCAGCTATTTACCTACAAGTAATAATGATCTTTGGCCAAATTTGCCCTCTGAATCCAGAACATCAAAACTTAATAATGTATTACATCTGTAAGATGTATACTAAGAGAAAACATTATTAGAATCTGCCTAGATTGAGTAATTGATTGCGAAATGATGGGACTGAATGAACTGGTCATGGAGCCGAAAGCTGAATGATCACATCTGTATGGCAGTAGGGCAAGCCAAACAATCAGAGAGCAACATCATGCCAACAGTTACACAACCTCCAAGAACTAAGCCATGCCTACACCACACCTCTTTATATATCTATAGCCTTCTTGTATATGGGTCTAAGTCTTCCAGTTCACTCAGAGCTAACTCAAGGATCTTTAATGTAGTCTCTTGTACAGCAATATCATTATATGTTCTTCCACACTCAGGCATTGCTAAAACTGTTGGGTTTTCCAGCATAGCATTGGGTAAGTTTCATCAGCTCTCTGGAATCTACTCCCAAAGACATCCTCTAGACTACTGCAACTAAAATCATGTTTCAGCTTAAAATAGTAAATAAATAAATAAATAAAACTAAAAAATTGTACAAAATGAAGAGACATTTTGGCACAATATACACTGGTGTACTAACCATTGAAAAGTGCCCTACAAATAAGACAATCTTCTGTTTAAAGAACAAGTCTTTACCTTGCCCTCCAGCTGAGATCTTTGCTCTTTTGTATGATTTCACAGTTTGAAGATGGCAGTTAAAAGTGATCTGAATATAAGAGAAGCTGAACACTGGATAAAACCAGCTGGAATCAGTTAAAGCTGTGACTGTTCAGAATCACCTAAGATGGATACACTTTATCCACCCTAATGCCTGATCTTAGACAAATACAATAAAATATGAAGCTACAAAATTGTGTTTACTGAGTCCTCTGGTTCACCACATTACTTCTGGCACCTCAAAAGTATTTTTGCATCTCATTTGAATAAAATAAATAAGAATTCACTGAATTGATTGTAAAAAATCTAGGGATTGGGGGTTTTCCTGAACTGAACAAAAAATATTGGACAGCTCTTCTTCCCCTAGCTGTGCTGAAGAGGAACTAAACAGGTTGTGTCTTCTATATGCATCTTCTCTATCTAATTTACCTGGTGTGCTCAGAAGATCATAAAGGTGGAAAGAAATTGGTTTTGATGCCTTTTTGAAAAATACACTTTCCCAGAGCACAGAAGGCACTAATTTTATGCACTTGAAAATACAGGAAGAGATAGCTCTAAACATTTGCATAAAATGAAATAAAAAAGGGAACATTTCCTGAAAATTCACCTCAATTTAAAGATGTGTATGCTAAGATCAAGAGCCTCTTTGACATATGAATAACATCAGGAATGAATAGTGTTAGTTTATAAAATTCCAGATGGTGAAGTTTGTCATGTTGGTCAGTGATATTTTCTAAGTTGAATTTCTCAAAAGTGCCCAGCAGTGAACACGTGTCCATACTCCTGTACAAAGCAACATGAATATTTGGCCAACTGGACTGTGTGATTGGCAAAACATTCAGACATTTCATTTTGGAAAACAAATGTCACTTTGTGGAATGGAACTTCCAACAGACTATTCCATTGCCACAACTGAAAGGGAAAGAATCTCTAATTTTTCCTTTATTTAAAAGTAGAATAAATTATTTTTAAAACATGCACATGTGAATACAAGCTTCTGATATTGAAAATATTGTCTTGTTGTCAGATTACAGGAAAAAAATACTGAATACTTTCTGTGGGTCTGTGGAGTTTTTCAGCTTGTTCCAATGACATCACTATGGTATTTAGGACAATTAATTTTATATCAACAACTGCTGGTTAATACTCTAAATATTCTTATTGTTTTACCACCTGTAGATCGAAAAATACTTTCATAAAAACACTAAGGAAAATTGCTTTCATTTTATATGAGGTGACTTCAAAGCACAGGGTTTAATGCATTTAGATGGCCATCAATATGATTCTGCAGAAAACTACAAGAAAAAAAAAAAAAGTAGGCTTGTCTACTTGTGTTTTAAAGTAAACACTGTTATTAAGTTAGATTGTGAAAAAGAAACAGCAGCAACAGGTACCTCTTCCATCCCTTTTGTATTGGATATTGCAAAAAATGATAGGAATGGAGGAAGTGAAAATATATAGGAGCAAAGTTTCTTTTCCAAAAAAGAGGAACTAGGAGTAAGTAAGTTGTCTAGAGCTACTGATCCTCTATGTTCCTTTGTGTTCTCTGTGAAAATGATGCCAGGTTGTTTAGAGAATTTGTGCTGCTCGGTGAATAACCTTAACAAACGATTTCACTAAAGGAATCAGATACTGGGACAGACAGAAAAATAGAGGAATATTTCTCCACGGAGACCAGCAGGCATGATTTTTTTTTTGTTGTTGCTGTTGTCACAAGACTAGCTCCAGTTCTAAACAAAATTCTGTCATTTTCCAGGAAACTGTAAGACACGACAAGATCAGTTTTGCTCAGTGACAACCTGGCACATTTTAATTCAAGTATATAATATTTTGCGTTTTGCAGATTAAAGCAAATCGGAACAACAACAACAAAAAGTAAAAAAAAATTACTTTCTGGGAAAAGTAAAAACTTAGTTGCCCAAGTCTTGGTATTCCCTTGGTGGGGCACAAGAGGGAGAGGAGAGGAAGTTTGGAAGTGTGTGCTTCTCTTCTTGAAAGAGTACCCTCCAGCTACTGAAAAATCCACCTCAGATCTGAGCTGGATATCGATTTCTCTCTGACAATTCTATCCTGAGTGAGGATTTCTTGACCTGCAGGAGGCTAGAAATGTATGAGCTGTTTAAGAGGCAGCTCCTGGACAAGCACCAGTGTGTTATCTACTGAAGTCATCCAGGACAGGAGCACAAGGGAAAAACTCTTGTAAGAAACACCCTTTCAGTTTATGGCTGGTGCAAGGATGGAGTAGTTTTGGACTTAAGCAAGCAGACATGCCTCTTTAGTTAATTAGTAAAACAGGTAAAAATAAAGTGGAAAGTCACATCAAAGGGTTTTGCTCATCAAAATCCTGACCATTTTAAATATAAACACAGGTTTATAATTTTTATCTGAACTTTTCATTTCCTTGAAGTCTTCCAAGTTTTCAAGTGAACTTGCAAAAATGAGTGATGATTGACCTTTGTATCTATTCCCACACCTCTCCTGAGATTAAGTTCAACATGTTCTTCACAGAATGTTTTGTCTGTTGCTGTAAGCTTCATTTTCTTCTTACAATATAGACATTCAATAAGATAAGAGAAAATGTTCCTAGCATTTCCCCATTAAAATTTCTCATCATTAGCTTTCTTAGACCTTAAAGAAAATGACTGATAGCTTCTTTGGTCTGTTTTAGGTTCTTTACCACTGACCCATCAGAAATCCCTGTGGCTTTACTGAATGCATACCATCTGTAGATGTCCTTCAGGCAACAGCTTCTGCAACAAAAAAAAATTATTTTCGCTGTTCTCTCCAGTCTCTGTTCCAGACCTGTTTGCCCTGAACCTCACCTTCAGAACCATTCTGGTTTCTTCTGCTGATACAGCTTCTCTTCAGATTTTCTGTCTTGTGCATGTGCAGGAGCTTGTATTTATGAACCCAGTGAGGTGTTCCAAGGAAGCGTGACTTGACACATTAACACGTCTTGCAGTACATTCAAAGGCATAGCACGTTGCACTGTCAGTGGCAGAGGAGAACAGTTCATCACTCAGCATGACACAATGTTCTTCAATTATGTGAAGTGGGAAACACTTCATTCTTTGCAAATAGATTAGCTGTGTATGAAAATCTCTTTATTCACCTCTGAAATAATACTTTTTCAATTGTGCTGAAGACATGGAAAGAAAGGAAAGAAAGTCTTTGTCTCCATGTTAATTCAGCTATATCTAATTTTTTTGTTTCTTTTTATTGCACTGAAATACTTGGTTCATTTACCTCCCAATGATACAGCTGGTATGAATATTTTTTATAACTTGTTTTCTACATTTAAAGTCTGAAAATATCCCATTAGAGATATCATATGACAAAAAGCTGAATTAAAGTATGATAGGAATCTGGCAGTAAAAGGATATATACCATTGTTTTAATTTTAAAGTGTATAAAATTACCTTATTGCTCCAAATATTCACTTGCTAAAACTAGAACTTACATATTTTTAAGCAAGCAGCATAACAAATATGTAAGATTACACACACATTCATGTTACAACCCCCTGAGAAATTGTGACCCATATAAATGCATACATTTCTTTAATTTTCCCTTCCAATTTAAAACTGAACTCTGTTCAATTAAAAAAAAAATGCCAACTTGAAATATTATATACTTGGAAATTTTTCAGAAATTATTTTTAACTGGAGTTTTATAAAGCAAATTACTTTGTGGAACAATAATATTTACATTTTATAGAGATCAAAAAGATCAATGCAAAGAAAAGAAATATAATTTACAAAGGGGAAACAGGTGCAAAGAAAGGAAGTGATTTACCAACATCCCTTTGCAAACCAGAGGAAAAGCTATAAATAGAAATCTGTTGGTTTTTTTTTTTTTTTTTTTGCTTCCAGTCCAATATTTTATTTTTTAAAATATACTGTTCATAAAAATAGAGTCCAATATTCTATTTATTAAAATATACTGTTCATAAAAATAAATAAATAAATAAAGATCTTTTGCTGATCTCTTTTTTCAGTTGATTTCAATGGTCTTTATACACAACCTTTACTAACTGAATCCTGCTAATGGCAGATGGTGGAGCAATCTTCGAAGTTGGAGGGTGAAGTTCCTTTTGTATGATCTGTGGATGGAGAACACATTCTGTTTCACAACAAAGAAGAGCACAGTCATTGTCATAATTATATCTGCTCCTTTCCTGGAAGACTATTAGATGTGTTCAGGACTCTGACAATTGTTGATAGATGAGACATACCGGATGGAAGAAAAAATAAGTCAGGAAAGACAGTTGCACTTTGTCATCATTTTAGCTTGAACAAAGTACTGTAGATGGGCTAACAACTTGTATGTATTACTATTTCCTCTGTGAAGAAGATTCCAGTGGGAAAGTATTTCAGTGGGAGAAGGGTGTCCCTGGTGAGAAGTTGATTAGGCATGGTTGTATATCAAATTTTCATGTCTGGTAGTTTACCTTTCCCTCAGGTAGGACTTTCTGGTTACAGCTCACATGGTTAGCCTTTCCCTAAGAATTCCTTATTCCACATGGCAAAGGAAGAAAGCACACAGGGATCTCTCTGAAATAGAAATAAGTCTTACGATCAAGATAGGGACAATGTTTGCATGGGAGAAAAAAATGCCTTCTGTCTACAGATGCATTTGTACTCCTGGCCAACTGTGGAAAAAAAACTTTTCCTTACACCAAGGGAAGGTGTTGTTATTGTTACTGTGATAATTCTGAAAGAGTTGAGCATATAATGTCTAGGCGTTTCTCAGCCCCACTCTCACAGTCCTGGTCATAGACAATTAGTCTATGTCCAATACTGTTCAACAGTATTGGACTGGTATCTTGCAAGGGATCATTTTTGTGTCAGATACTTATGTAGCAGCAAGCTTCAACTAAGGAACAAGCTCTGGTGGCAACATTTTGTTTGTTTGTTTGCTTTGGTTTATTTAGGCTAAGAGTTTGTAACAATGATAGTATGGTGCCCATGCTAGACACTCAAAGTTTTAGGGTAATATTTCAGAGTCCCTGAGATATCTCCAGAGATCCTATCTCAAAATCAAAGGACTACATGTGATCTATGCTGTTTTTGCAGAAGTTCTATGTCACATCCTCATTCAACCACCTCTCAGAAGAAGTTTAACAGGTGTACAAGGCACCTGATCAACAGACTTCATGGATCTTTCATTGAAGACTCTCTCTTAATCAATGAAATGGCCCTAGGGACAGAGCTGGAGCTTGTGTGCTGTTGGTATGTGTGAAAGGGGGGAGAAGTATTCAAGCAGATTTTGGGGCCAAGTATCTGAATTTGCTACCTGCTTTTAACTACCACAGCTGGAGAGGACAAAATCATGTACTTTTCTCACTTCTTTCATGGGTCCGTCATCTATTGTTGTTGAAAACACATAAAGAATTTTGTATTATGATGTAATTTATGTAACTTGTCCAAAACAATATTAGATTTATTCCATTTGCTATATATGAAAGATATCGTTAGAATGCAGCCCATTTGGCAAAACTTGTCTCATAGTTCCGGGCACGGATTCAATCACCTGTTGCTAAGATACTTAAAAAATATTGTCTGTTTTTAAATGTTCCTTTTTAATTGAATAAACTGTTAGTTTGAAATATTGCTGCCGAGGTTAAAAAGGTTTATAAAATCATATAACTTTTTTTACTGGAAAGCAAGTTTTAGAACGGCTTAAATGCAACAGCTGCAGCTTTTATGTATTCTATTCTTTAGTTAGACATTAAAAGTTGTATTGAAATAATGACTGCTTGAATATTTTGGAACTGAGTTATTAGAACAATGTCACAGACCAGCTTAAAATTTTGAGTACCAACACGTTAGATCTGCACTATCCACGTCAGCTCTATAAAAATTTCCAGGAAATAAAATCATTCTTAGGGGCTCTGAGAATGCACAGGAACGTTACACTGACACTGGTACATCTTACCTCCATGTAATAAGGCTGAAAGCATAAAGCTGTATACTTCCTATCACTATATATTCAGAGTTATGTAACATGGTCATCAAAGACATCACAAATATTTTTTTTCCCAAAAAAGTCGTAGAATCATAGAATCATAGAATCATAGAAT
>VXAA01000917.1:69918-101450 GCA_013399115.1 Anseranas semipalmata
GGTCCTTGCTTAGCCATGCTGGTTTCCTGCCTTCCCTGCTTGATTTCTTACACATGGGGATGGATGCTCTTGTGCTCTAAGAAAAATGTCCTTAGAGAGTTGCCAGCTCTGATCAGTTCCTCTGTCCCTAAGGACAGTGTCCCAGGGGATCTCATCCAACATTTCTTTAAACAGCTGGAAGTTCGCTTTTCTAAAGTTCAGGGTCCTGACTTTTCTCTTTGCCAGGCCCATATTCCTCGAGATCATGAACTCAACCAGGGCGTGGTCACTACAGCCCAGACTGCCTCCAGTCTTCACCTTTTTGATGAGTTCATCTGCACTGTTGAACACCACGTTCTGTAACACTTCTCCTCTGGTTGGTTTGTCTAATACCTGGACCAGAAAGTCATCCTCAATGTACTCCAGGAGTTTTCTGGATTGCTTGCAGCCTGATGTGTAGCTTTCCCAGCAGACATCCAGGAGGCTGAAATCCCCCATCAGGATGAGAGCCTGTGAGCGTGATGCTTCCTGTAGCTGAAGCAGGAAGGCCTCAGCAACAGGCTCCACTTGATCAGGTGGTCTGTAGTAGACCCCAGCCACAAGGTGTCCTCTATTGGTCTGGTCCTTAATTTTTACCCACAAGCTCTCAACTTGTTTGTGGCTGTTTCTCAGAGGCAGCTCTTCACAATCTATATATTTAACACAGAGGGCAACACCCCCACCCCTCCTTCCCTGCACTTAACTGTACTTCTGTCAATAATATTTGTAAAGGGAAGATTTGGGAATAGGTAGATATGGGAAAAGGGATGTGGAAAAGAAGGAGGAAACTCCTGTGACTTAGTTCTCACGGAGACAGTTTCCTCCATGTTCCGTCCTTGATTCCATGAACTCTGCAAGTGGAGTTCCATTCTATGAGGTTACTTTTTCATCTTCTGTGTAGAAGCTGAGGTCTCAGCTGAAATGTATTTCCCATTCCACCCACGTTTCTTAGCCACTGATCTTATTCATGTGTGTTACTTTTTTTTTTTTTTTTTTTTTCTGTTGTCCCTTGCTGGAGCTGTTTCCATGGCTGTGACTTGGACAATATGTAAAGTACAACTGCAAGAAATATCATGTTACTTAGTTCATTTTATGCTTCACTTTGAAGGTGTAGAACGGTTTTAAAATATTTAGGATTATTGACATTATCCAAGCTAAGATATAACTACATTTGGAAATAATTTGAAAGTACAGTTACAAGCTTATTTATAATCCACTCCTCTATAGGAAGTGATCAAATCGTTGAAATTATCCTTTTTATTAATATATTTATTTGCAAATTGCATAGGTCAGGATGCACAGATATCCCTTACAGGATATGAAGAACATTACCAACACCTTTTCTGGGTGCAATGTTCCTTTTACATGTCACCTGGCAAAATGGCCTTCTGTTAGTGACATTCAATTGAGTTTTAATGGAAATTGCATGTTTTTGAGATATCTTTGAAATTTAAATGTGTGTATTCTCTCTTCTGTTCTCCTCTGTGTTCTTTCTGATGTATACCTTTTGGACCATGGCCCCATAATGAACTACATATGCAGAGATCAGTGTATATGAAGCTGTCCATTGGCTGTTTTAGAGCTGCATATGGAGGTGGTGGTCCACCCAATAGAGTAATGCTCAGGTTGGAGATGTTGAACACTAAATTATTGGCAGCAGAGACCATCTTCATTTGTGTCCTGTACAATACAGGGCATGTTATGGGTTGCTTTGTCTTTTCCTCTCATTATACAACAAAATTATATATAGAAACCACATGGGCACAGTGGGATTCCAAACAAACTTCTTTACTAAATATAGAGAGCATATGAGACCAAGTTACTTATACATGGTATTGCTCAGACAAGTCTTTAAAACACTGAACGCCACAACATAAAAAAGTGCTCACAGACTACCTACAGAAATTGTACTCTGTCCACTACCCATTCCAACACACTACATTATTACTCAAATGAAGAAGAAGAAGAAGAAGAAGAAGAAGAAGAAGAAGAAGAAGAAGAAGAAGAAGAAATTATCAGAAAATAAAAAGGGGAATTGTTTCTGACTAAATATAATTAAAAGAAACTGTCACGAATTGGTAAGTGAAGATTGTTATAGTCAGAAATCACATAGTTTTTAAATAATGCCAAACCACCAGCTTTAAATAGAATCTGATTTTCATTAATAATTCTGCTTTCCATTTTTTTTTATGATTTTTTCAGCAGACCTTATGGATCATATGTAACAATAATATGAGACATGCCACAAAATGTCCATTTTTAGATGAAATTCTGGGATTTTGCTTAGTTTTATGAGCACTGGATTCAAACACTGTCTGCATTTGCCAAAATGTTAACCACTCATTAACTCAAGCTATCAACAAACTTGAAGAAAATAGCTATTTGCAAAGTTATATATGTACATATATACATACATGCATATGCCTCTACACAAATATACATGTATGTACACATGTATGTGTGAGTATATATCTGATTACACCTGGAATAAAAGGCCAAAAAATCAGCAGTATACATAACATTGACAGAGATAAAGGTCTCTTTGAAGTCCCAAGAATGAAAGACAAAATGTCTAGGGAGCATTTAACTTTCTAAAAATGTAAAAATTCACACTGTCACAACACTAGTCTCTGTTTCTAACTACAAGACAAGCTCAAAACATAATATAATTTAACTAAGCTAGCTACTTTGAGTTATATTTTGAAGTCCTGATTAATTTCTTCCTAGTCTTATGGCCAATTTCAGACATCTTGGAGGCTGTTGACTTTAGGAAATAATAAGCATCCTTATCCCCTGAACAATAGATCCACTGAACTTTAAGCCAACATCTTTGGAAAGCTAAGAGTTATGGATACAACCCAGGCAGTCTACGTCAGAAATACTTCCTTCGTGTGTCTGAATCAGTCATTCCAAAAGCGTTTAAGTCATCTAAACTTGTTCTAAGTAAAGGAAAGTGGGTAAAGGTGAAGGCATGAAGGGGTTCTAAGTGCCTAAAGTCAGGCAAAGAACTCCTTTAGGATTTCAGACACCTCCCTTCATCTAGCCACTTTATATGAAATGCAGACAGTAGACTGAGGAAAAACATGATAGGAAGCACCTAGTATTAATATGTAAATTGTTTATTCAAGTTACTCCAGTAACTTGGTTTTAACTGGAATGGTTACTCCAGTACAAGAGAGACATGGATATACTGGAAATAGACCTACAAAGAAACAGGAAGATGGTGAAGGGAATGTAGTCTCTCCTATAAGGAAAGGCTGAGAGAGCTGGGAGCCTTTAGACTAGAGAAGAGGAGGCTGAGGGGGGATTTTGTCAAATATCAATACCTGAAGGGAGGGTGTAAAGAGGTTGGAGCCAGGCTCTTTTCAGTGGTGCCTGCTGACAGGACAAGAGGCAGTGGGCACAAACTGGAACACAGAAGGTTCCCTCTGAACACCAGGAAGCAATTCTGTGCTGTGCAGGTGATGGAGCACTGACACAGGTTGCCCAGAGAGGCTGTGGAGTCTCTCTCCTTGGAGATCTTCAAAAGCCACCTGGACATAATCCTGGGCAACCTGGTCTAGGTGGCGCTGCTTGAGCAGGAGGATTGGACCAGATGCCCTCCAGAAGTCCCTTCCAACCTCAACAATTCTGTGAGTCTATGTGTAAGTGCATGCACGTTCCATTTTATATTTTAGAAGTGGAAGATATCATGAGACTTTTCTGGTCCTATCCGTTGGCTGTTATGATGCTAAACAATACTCCCAGGTAGCTCACGGTACTGTATTACTCTATCTGATTTTCTTTTCTTTTTTCAGTGTATATCTTGATTGTTGAGGTTCATATTGCAGACACCGTGGGCTGAAGAGAACCCAAGTTCCATACATGATCCATGCTGCTTTCATTTAAAAACAGACAAAACCCTTTAGTCGTTTGATTTCCAATATTTATCTTGGTCAGCATGAAATTTAGCTAGGTGCCCTGGTCCCACAGACTCATTCTGAGAAGCTGGAAAGAACAGGCGTAGTGTTACAGACTTTCCCTATATCCTGTGAGAATATTCTGACTCTGAGACTAGCTAGCTGACGAAAGTTAGACAGGAAAGAGCCTGAATAACCATCTTCAGAGTTAACCAGAAGGAGCAAGACAAACCTTGACTACTTGTTCTGCTGCTTGGACTGTCTGGCTATAGTGACACCCATAAACTATAGGACAAGGCCCATTCTCTGGCCTTGAGGCCCAACTGGAATGATCTGTCTACATTCTATTCTATGATCTACCCAGAACAGGGTAGCCATGTCATAAATTCTGCACTATGTTTGGGAATTATTTTGGAAAGTGCTAACTGGGCCCAAGCCAAAACTGTATTAGCATCCATGCTATCAGTTTAACAGCTTAGACGATCAAATTTCAGTGCTCACAGCCAAGCCCCAAATCCACCTTAATTTATTGAAATAACCATGGTCTTTGTATCTTAGAATACAGAATACAAAAATTTTTGGCCATGGGAGAAATACACCATGTTTCCCCCAGCCCACTGGCTGTACATTGTCACAGCTCTTATTGAAAGAGGGAAGTTTTTTTCTTCTCAGTTAGTCCTGTAACCTTAGAGTTAGGACATTAAGGAAGCAGAAGATTCTGGTTCAAAGTTTTCTCTTAAATCAAATTATCTTTATTACATTAAGCATGTAGAATCTTCATTGTATTTTGGATCCAGGATGAAAGGATTTGTGCCATATACAAATATTTCCTTGGAAAGGGAGAGTTCAGACACACGCTGTGTCCAACCTTTCCTAGTGGTTAGATTTAGCATCCTTGTTCTACTTTGACCATTGTTCATGTTTAGCCCCCAGACTTATCTTTGGAGACAATTAACAGTCTCCATTATTAGCTCCTGGAGCCTTGTTGCCTATCCTGTGTGCTTAGGTTAAGTGGTAGTGATCTTGCCCTATTCATTCATTCAATAATTATCCTTGTTACTGAAGTTATTTACTCCAACCTAAAATGGTCTCCCAGATGTGTTTTAGATTCCAGTATTCTCAAAGTAGAAATCTGAGACCAAATGCTGCTTTGTATTTCACTGGTAAAAAATCTGGAATATTTCCATTGGTGGATTTCATGGCTATGTTCATGGGATGTATTCTGGGCTATCTGTTTATTCTCTCAGTGCAATGTAGTTGCAAGCAAGATAGATCCTCTTTACATCCACTAAAACATTAACAGAATCAAACAGCCTCTGTAAAGTATTTGTATTTTGACAAACTGGCAAATTTCCATAAAATATTTTTCCATGGAATTTTTATGATCAGCTTACCCATAGTCTTTTTCACTCATGCATGAAAAATGCCAAAAAGCTATATAAATATTTAGCTTGATTTATGATTGTTTTCTGGGCTTGAGAAAGGCTGTGAAACAGCTAAGAAGAGCAAAGAAATCACAGTCCAAAGAGCATGTGGCAAGGCATCAATTGCTGTTCCTTATTAATCCCTAAAGTACATCCCAGCAAAATTAAATAAATTAGTTAAGCCTGTTCAACAGGCCTTACCATTGTCCCCCAAAGGAATAGCTCCTACTGCCTCAGAATCAACTGAAATGCAGATCATCAAATTGCTGAAGTTGGAAAGATATGATTAACTTCTGCAATTGTTCCATGTTCTTTCATTTCTGCAGTGATCTATACTAATTCCATGCAAAAGGTATGAAAATCTAAAAGAAAGGCTTTCCTCACAGAATTTCCATCCATTTTTACAGCCCAAAGTATTTGGAATTCTTTGAACAAGGTTCAGAAAAGCATCCAAGCTTTCTGATGTTCCTCCCTAAATTACATGGGATGCTGGGGACACATTAAAGGATTTTAAAGGGTAGGAAACGTACTATATCATGTTTTGAGTCCATAAGTGATTTTTTCTTCTTGCCAACTGTACTCATGAGACTCAAGGGCACAAACAGACAGCCAAAGATCATTTTTAATGGATTCTTTCACATAAAAATATCATTTAGTTCTGCTGCCTTTGCTCATGTATTTTTCCCAAAAAATATGCTGTAGTGATTACTTCTTAAGGAAAAGAGAGAGAAAATGTTTAAGTACCAAGATGTGAGTTTATTTTTAATAATCCCTCATGTTCATTGTGTTATGTATCCAATGGCCTTTTAAAAGTTTGGCAGGCAGCCTACAAGTATAACACTAATACTGTGGGCTCTTTGTGTTACTGGTAAAATTTTATTTTCAGGAATTTTAAAAGATATTAGTGACAAAAGCCATTTCAACAATAAGTAGGTAGCTAACATGCTACAGGAAACAATGAGTTTGCTATTAATTTGCTCACTTAGCAGCACATCATAGAGTGAATTTTCAGCTTCATGTGGAGGAAATTTGGTAACTCTTTCTATTATTTTGGGGAATTTCATATCAAATATACAAAGTTTCACAGCAGCTTTCAGTCCAAAACTGAGCAATCCAATTTTATTTATTTATTTATTTATTAGGATCCGTTTCTCATTTTTTTCAGGTTCATGTAAGGGTTTTTTGCAAACAAGTGTAGTGACTAATGTTTCAACTATGAACTTGTTCAGCAATTAACAAAAGAAAAGAAGCTGCATAGTCAGGATATTTTCAGTAAAACTAAATGCAATTCAAATGTTTCACATGAAAGATGATCTACAAATAGTGGCACACATATTAATCTATACACTGCAACATCAAATGCATGCATGTCACAATGCTTTGTTCTTACAAACAAGCCCATATATCTGCCTCCACTTATTGATTCCATAACCGTGGTTCAGTCATGATGTCTTAGGGTAGCATAACATAGGAGAGAGTGGTACAGCTAAACAATTTTAAACCGGGGGTCTCCTTCCTCAAAAGTCTCTGCTAGCTGACTCATTTGTGAAAAACTTTTAGCAGGAGTGTGGATAAAGACATGCTTTGACCAGATACTACCACTAAAAGTCTTTTAAAAAATCTTATGGTTATTTTCTATATGAAATAAACCAACATAAGCAGGATGAATTATAAGAAAGAACAAAATCACAGGATCACAAAATGGTTGAGGTTGGAAGGGACTTCTGTAGGTTATCTGGTCCAACCCCTGCTCAAGCAGGGACACCTACAGCATGTTGCCCAGGACCACATCCTGACAGCCTTCAAAGATCTCCAAAGAGGAGGCTCCACAACCTCTCTGGGCAACCCGTTCCAGTGCTCCATCACCTGCACAGCACAGAATGTTTCCTTGTGTTCAGGGGGAACTTCTGGTGCTCCTCTTCTCAGCCCCAGCTCTCTGTGTATGACAGGTGCCCCAGACCCTGATCACTTCCATTGCCTTTCACTGGACTCTCTCCAGCCTGTCAATGTCCCTCTGGATGGCAGCATGGCCCTTTGGCTTATCAGCCACTCCTCCTTATTTTGTGTTGCCTGCAAACTACAAATTCTAAATATAAACCATAAATATTCTGAACATAAAAGAGTTACCGTATTTTAAAAATAGATAATAGTCTAAAGCATCGTCTTGCTGCATTCTCAAGTGAATTTTATGAAACATTTTCTCTGGAAAAGAACATGATTTTAAAAATACACAACGTAATCTTTTCTTTAATATTAGTGATACTCCTAATCCAATTTACTGAAAAGAAGGATCATATGGTACGAACCAAAAGACTGGAGAGAGCTGCAATGTGAGAGGTCTGTATGCAAATGTGGAGAGAGATGGATCAAAGTTCAGTTCAGCTGCTCTTTGTCAGTCACTGGTGGACAGAGGAGCTCGTGTGTGACCACAATTGGACCTACCTTAGGTTTTCTTCTAGCAAAGATCTGTTTATCCAGGACAAGGTGTAAAAGGAAGACATTAACGGTCCAGTGATTAAATGTGCAGTCATGTTTGTAAGCTGAAAAACACCATTGACATGGCTAAGTGCTGTTAACTACCGGAGTTAATGGGCATCATTGCTTGGCATAGCTCTCTAGTTTCACATAAACTACTGAATGCATAGAAAATGATAGTTTCTATCACTGTAGTTCTTTGTTGGATTTAAAATCATGGCCATGAGGTAAGAAGTCCTGAGTCTACCAGCCCTCTGGGTTAGACACAGTCCTGCAAAATTCTAATTCAATGTTTTATTATTTTTATTTTTTTTAAGGATTTTATATTGAATTTAAATGGCTCAAGACTGCTGAACCTAAAGAAAAACAGATCCTACCAATTTATAGCCTTCTTTCTTGTTTGTTTTTAGGGAAGCTGAGAGAAGCTGTGCATGCTCAGCATTTCAAAAGGCAGCCCTTTATAGCATTGTGTTAGTAATTGCAGTGAACCATACCAGAAAGGTTGAACCAGTCACTGCATGGCAGCTCTATCTCCTGCTTCAGCTGTAATCGTCAGTGGGCTGTTTCTTGATTCATGACACTGTCGAAACGTCCTCTGTTTCTCACAGTTTAAAATCCTAAATCACATTGTTGGGAAGATGCTTCTCCCCATCTGCCTCCTTTGACCACATAGGTGCTATTTTTTTTTTCTAAGAGCAGTAGAAGAAGTTGAATGTGACGAAGCTGTTCCTATGCAGAGTAAGGCAAGTTGGTAGAAATTTGGAGAGCAAGTCCCTTCGTGGACTGAAGGAGGAAAAATAATTTTCTTCATGGTTGTGTTATTCAGTAGTTTTCTTCACTCCTGTTGAAGCTGAGCTATTACACAGCAATTATGATGTGTATGGGACGGGAATGGAATTTACAAGGAAACACCTGACTTCCAAATCTTTGTTTTTTCTTTGTATCTTTTTACCATGCATGTTAAATACATAAATAAACCAGGGAGATCAGTTGCTTCCTGTTCGACCCAGGAATATTACTGTTTTTATGGTACCACAATACAGCTTCAAACAGAATAGTAAGCACTATAGCACATCATTATGTGATTGATAGAGAACTCCATAGGCTTTAAGGAGCTGGGGCTTAAGGAATTTTACCCAGGTTTAAGTACTTCCTGGGTAAATCAACTAATAATCTGACAATTTTGTAAAAGCCAGTGAACACCACTTTCTTTTCAAACAAACAAACAAACAAACAAACTAAACCAAACCAAACAGAAACTGTTTTAAAAGATAACAAAAAGGATTATAGTTTGTGAGAGGCTTTGTCCTGCTAGAACACATGAACTGGGCTTCAGGCATGTTTATGGGATTAAACCCTTTAGGGATCTTTGGCACCACACAGCTGAGTTTCTGGATCCCATTAAGACCTGGGTAGATCTGGGCATACAGACAATGCAGAACTGCAGGTGCCTAGAGAACGTCCAGGTCCAGATGTGCTGTGCCTGATGAGTTCAGATGCTTTCAGAGTTACTCAAATGTTGGGTGGGATTGAAATAGGAGGAGGAACGACAGTGAATTTCAGTTTAGGGCATAGATATCTAAGGAATATATAAAATTATTTGTCAGATGAACACATTTCTCCTTTTGTTAAGTCTTTGAAATGCAAATATAAGAGTAGACAAGATGGCCCAAATTCTACTTACATGGATGGAAAATATTTTGATTTATGCTGATGCAAATAATAGAAGAAGTTATTCCAATAACATGAAAAAAGAGTGATTCAACACTTTCCCAAGAAATAAATTATTGTCCCTCCCTCCCCCCCATGGAAGGGTTAAGAATAAGCTAAGTAGATACCAAGTTTGGGGACTAAAATTCTTTGTTTGAGAAAGCAAATAAATCAATGAACATCAGAGAATAATGAGAACCAGATTTCCCTAAGTTAATTTCTGGGATATATCATGGTTTTGGCTAAAGTCTTGTATAAAATATTCATGATGCAAAAATTCTATCACCCATGGTAAAACGTATTTGTGAACAAAGACAAGGAAAAATCCTATACTGTATATGGGGCCAATTTTTTTCTACTACAGTGTTGTCAATCTGGAATATTTCACATTCATACATATATATATACACCTACATATATACACACAATCATGAACAACTTTGTTATTACTGCAATGCTGTACTGTTTCCCAGAAGGCAGTAAATCAATGTGTTGTAATTAGAGCAAGTATTTACTTTACTATCGATCTGCCTAGATCCCCAAATTAAACCCAAATCTATAGGAAGCCTTTTTACCAACAGTGAGTTTGTCCTGTCTTTATTCAGTAAGCCAGGTACAGCCTGAGAACTGTGGAAAGACGTTGATAACCCTTAATTGAATATGCTCTGACTGATTTCTTGCATCTTAATATAGACTAGACATTTAATAGAGTGGTAAGAGGCTGATGCCTGTAGTCCTTGGAGCTAGCTTAGTTGTGAAAGTAAGAAGAGCTGGACGCTTAACTCCAAAATTTGTGCCAATCCTTGGAAAAATAGGATACGAATATGAATTTTTAGGTCCTTAATTGTTACTGGTGGAACTCTGGTTCCAGGCAGCTGAGGACATGACCACATCTGTCAGTGCAGGCAGACCTGGGCTAATCGCCCGAGTGCTGAGGTAGTTCCAGGCTGGATTACACAAGACTGCTTCGGCACAACCCTGCGCCTATGCTGCTTGCCTGTGTTATCTCATTGGTCTGAAGCACAGCCGGAGGAATCCCAGGTTTGCTCTTGTGCGACATAACAGTGCAATATGTGATTCATTATGTTATGGACAGAGCGTATGCCATGCATTCCTCGGAACACTTCTGGTCTTCTTTTTTATTGATTTGGTAACGTCATTATGGACAAATCAGAACTTTGGAATATTACCCTTGTTCTAGCCTGCAGTCCTGCTGCAGATACAATATCAGTGTTTACTCTGCTGGTTATGAAAAGCACGGTTCTACCATCTCTTCCACATTCTGTCCTACTTAGACTCTGGGGCTGCTCTCACAAACATGACAGCACAACTTCTATGTAGAACATCTTAACCATAGAGCACCAGGATTTCCATAAAAAAGGCCAAGTTACATCAGGGGAAACTAAGGCATGCAGGGTGAGAAATGAATGGCCCTCAGCTACACATCAGAAATAAGAAGACAAATAATTCTTTCTGGGGCAAATCATTATCACAGAATCATAGAATGGTATAGGTTGGAAGGGACTTCTGGAAGGGATCTGGTCCAATGCCCCTGCTCAACCAGGGACACCCAGAGCAGGGTGGCCAGCACCACGTCCAGGCAGCTTTTGAAGACTTCCGAGGAGGAGACCCCACAACCTCTCTGGGCAACCTGTGCCAGTGCTCCATCACCTGCATAGCACAGAAGTGCTTCCTGGTGTTCAGAGGGATCCTCTGGTGCTCCAGTTTGCCCCTGGCACAGGGCACCACTGAAAAGAACCTGGCTCTGTCTTCTTTGCACCCTCCCTTCAGGTATTAATAGTTATTGACATGATCCCCCCTGAGCCTTCTCTTCTCCAGGCTGAACAGTGCCAGCTCTTTCAGCCTCTCTGTGTACAACAGATGCTCCAGTCCCCTAATTACTTCCATTCCCTTTCACTGGACTCTCTCCAGTAGCTCCATGCCTCTCTTGTACTGCGGAGCTCAGGACTAGACACAAAACTCCAGGTGTGGCCTCATCTGTGCTGAGTAGAGGGGAAGGATCACCTCCCTCAACCTGCTGGTGATACTTTGCCTAATGCAGCCAAGAATACCATTTGCCTTCTTAGCAGCAAGGGCACATTGCTGGCTCATTTTCAGCTTGGTGTCCACCTACACCCCTAGGTCCTTTTCCGCAGAGCTGTTTTCCAACTGGGTGGCCCCCAGCATGTCCTGTTGCCTGGGGTTGTTCCTTCCCAGATGCAGGACTCTGCACTTCTCCTTGTTTAACTTCATGAGGTACTTGTCAGCCCACCTCTCCAGCCTGTCAATGTCCCTCTGGATGACAGCACAACCCTCTGGTGAGTCGGCCGGTCCCTCCAGGTTTGTGTCATCTGTGAATTTACTGAGGGTGCACTCTACCCCATCGTCCAGATTGTGGATGCTGCTGCATCTTAAATGTTTGTATATACTCAGACTTTCATGAATCATTCACTGACTGAAAAGGTGGGAAAAAAAGCTTCTACAAAACGTTCCGTGGAGTTTATAACTCAAGCAAGCAGCTGAAAATCTTTCAGTAAATACTGCTCATAAATAATTAATGATTGGCTTCCTAAAGACAATATTTTGCAGTAATTTTGAACAAGATTGTTAGATCGGGTGGGAGAAAAAATGTATCAGGTCATAGTCTATATGACCTAGAACTACATAAAATTGGGTACCATTCAATTATGTTTAATGCCACAAAATCTGTTTGTTTTAGCTAATTTGTCTTGTGGGAAAATATGTTTTCTAATGCATTCCAGAGTCCTTGCAATGTTAAAGTTCATTTTACTGATCTTAGACTAGAGCTTTAAATATATGACCACCTGAGCCTCCTTCTAAACCTCCTTGGAAATCTCACTGTCAGATGCTACCAAGATGAAAGAGCATATGGTCTTACACAGGTCTTGGAATATCAGGTACATATCCCAGATCCATCTGTGACACTGAAGCCTAGTTTACCCACACACCCTCAGGCTGGATAGTGACTTGCTTAATGAATAGAATAATCAGGCTAAATCAGTGTGGTTCCACTTGGGCATGGAGGAGAGTGTCAAACACTCAGGATCACTGCCTGGACTGCAAAAAAACACCTAGTGCTCCAGGCAGAATTTTATGAATTGAAGATAGAAAGTTTTGAGCATTTTCATCCTATTTGCAAATATGCTGAAGAAAGCATATCACTTGGCTTTACGGGATTCTTCCTAAGAATTAGCTAGCTCATGTGCCTCTGGTACAGATGCATTTTCTAGAGCACAAATGGCATTTTGAGGTGGAAAGTGCTCTTTACATGTAAGATATACTGTCAAACACGCTCCAAACCACAAATGTCAGATCTTGAACCAGATATTCATCTCTAATTCCCCGAAGGATTGTTAGTGGGGGAGGGATTGGACAACACTGGGCCAGGAGTTCTGTCTTGGCCCAACGTGCAAATAAATTCAAACCATAAAGTTTGGATCCAAATTTCCCTGAAGTTAATTGGGGTTTGGATCAAATGTTCCATCTCTAATTATGACTCATATTAATAACATTGTGGAGTGTGATTTTTTTCCAAAGTGCTCAGCATTGCTCTTACTCTGATTCCATTGAATTCTAGGGTAAAATTCTTATTTTTTTCTGTGGGGAAAAAAGTCCACATGGAGCATTTATGATAATCTCTTCTCCTTCCTGCCTTCCTCTCTCCCTCCTCGTTTCCCTGCACCACCTCTCCCCCACCCAACTCAATATGTTTAGCTCATTCTCTGTAAAAATTTTAAGGCAGTGAAAATACCATCTGTTAAAAATTCCAGTTCTGTGTTTTTGATAAAAGGGGAAGCTGTTTGAGAAGTGCACAGTTTCAGTGATGGTATGCTAACTGAAAGAGGTAACGTTTGCAGCACCACTATTTGAATACAAATTCATGTAATGAGGAAGAGTCCTATTTATATAATACTAGGTAAGATCAGATGCCTTGAAGTATTCAAATTGTTTCTCCAGTCAAGCTTTTGACATTACAGATAGGATCAGTTAAAACATTTCTCTTCAAAATTGCTTTGACTGAAAACTGGACAGAGAGAGTTACTGCCTTTTTTTTTTTTTTTTTCATAGAAAAGGACCTGTAGAAAAAAAAGGAAAAAAGAAAAAAGAAAAAAAAAGAAAAAGAAAGAAAAAAAAAAGATATGTTGTTGTTGTTGAAAAGGAAAGCAGAATGATTAGGCAAAACTTTTTCATGCTTCACTTTTCAGTGGAAAATTCATGGCAGGGGCATGGGTTTGTTCCTGTTGCTGTTGTGTTTGGGGAGGCTTGTTTTATTTTTTCTATGGGAAATATCCAATATTTCCAATCAGCTCAAGTTACAAGTGCTGCCAGAAAACTTCGTAGACTCTAAACCCATTAGAAATTCCTTAGTTTCTTTCTACATCTACTTAGGTATGATGGAGTCAGTACACCTTCACTGACATAGGAGCATCTCTCCTATGAGGAAAGGCTGAGACTTGGGTCTGTTCAGCCTTGAGAAAAGAAGACTGAGAGGGGTCCTTATTAATGTATATAAATATATGCAGTGTGGGGGACACAGGGATATGGCCAACCTCTTTTCAATGGTCTGTGGGGAGAGGACAAGGGGCAATGGCCACAAAATGGAGCACAGGAAGTTCCGCACCAACGTGCGAAGGAACTTCTTCATGGTGAGGGTGATGGAGCACTGGAACAGGCTGCCCAGGGAGGCTGTGGAGTCTCCTTCTCTGGAGATATTCAAGACCCGTCTAGATGCGTACCTGTGCAACCTGGTCTAGGGAACCTGCTGTGGCAGGGGGGTTGGACCCGATGATCTCTGGAGGTTCCTTCCAACCCCTACAATTCTGTGAATCTGTGAAAAAAAAATGAATTAAAAAAGAAAAAAAAATCAGGACACTCTGTCCTGGTGGTTGTGAGCTTGAAAAGAAATAATGTTGCTTAAGGCCTCATCTATGTTTCATAGACATGTTGGCAGTGATTTTGAAGACAAGTATGTTGTGCTCCAGCTGTTCCCAGTAGACCTCAGCTGATATGCTCAGTGACTTCTACGGTATCATGGTGGAAGAAGGAACCAGCAGAACATGTAAGAAAATGGAATTTCTACAGTCTCATTTTCCTGTGATGTAGTGTGTGTATGTGACTATACGTGTATCTACCTGTATGTGTGTGTGCATGCAGGGGTAGTTGTTCAAAAGATGGCAAGGTGTAAGGAGGGGTGACTGTACCCTCCACTCCTGAGGTCTGTCTAGAAAACGCCTGAGCAGCAGTGTATAGGGAGGTGTACATGGGGTTTGATGCAATCCATTTACATGCTTTATCCTCCAGCCTGTCAATCGGAAAGCTGTACATGAACTGAGGTAAGATCTTGGAGGCAAAATTTACAACGACGTTTAAAATCAGTAAAGCTTGCTGTAGCTCTAAATGTTGAAGCATACATGCACACTTCATATAATCTGATCTCAACCACCCACCAAATTGGAGGTTAAAAGTATTGTATACATTGCTACCAGTTACCACATCAACATTTCAGATATGTGCATGTGATTTAAGTGCAGATGACCTGGAGCTTGCCGATGCTATAACTTAAAAAGCAATTGGGCTGTGTGCTGGCTAGAACAACAATGTGGGCATTATAACAATCTCACTTGAACAGCCATTAAGACATCTCCAGCACACTGTTGTACCACTAAAATGTAATTCCCAGTAGACAATAATCCTAGACCCCTAGACTGTGAATCATGGGCAGTAAACGACTGACAGGCAGGTTAACAATGGGCTCTGTGGGCAGTCTGACATTGTACAGGTGCGCATCATCACAGTAAAGTAATTAACAGGTACTTAAAGGAATGTACATTTAAGCTCAAAAAACCTGTTAAGAGACTTCCTAAGTGGACTGCTATTTTTTTTTTTTCTTGGTAAACCCCACTTATATTTTATGACCAGGTAAAAAGACTGCAGAGCACAAAATCCAATCTAAAAGCAGATCTGCAATCATTAGATTTCCTATCAGCGCTGGGCTGCTCTATCAAGAGTAGCATTTTATAACTCTGTGACATGCTCTTGACTAAGGATTTAAAGTGACTCAACAGTTCAGTCCAACTCCTATAAAGAAAGTAAGAAAGAAAAAAAGAAAACATTTACCATTTTATCCCCCCAAAAGCTAAGAAAAATATTTTTTCTTAGGAAAAAACATTGTGTGGATAATTATAGGAATGTGCATTTATGCATACATGCAAATATGCACATATACGCGTGTGTGCATATATATTCACACATATATGCAAGCCAGGAACTCGACCTGATATATATCTGCATGCTTTTTTTTTTTTTTTTTTTTTTTTTTTTTTTTTTGGTTTTTTTTTTTTGGAAAGTATTGGAGTTACTTGCTCAGTGAACTAAGACCCAATATGAAAGGAGAATTAAGAACTGGGGGCTGCAGGCTGCAGGAGAGACTGCAATTTTATGTGCTGAACTAACGAGTAGTAATGGGAGCGGCTAGAGTTCCCTCTGCATTTCCTCTTCTATTTCTTCCCTCTCCCCTCTAGTAAATCCATGTCTGGCATATATAGCAGATAAAGAGTTTTAAATGCACAACTTTATCCAAAGTTCTTTATAGGAGTAACAAGATCATCTGGTTAATAAATGCTTGATTCAATCCTCTGCCTACAAAACTCTGGCTAAATACTTTCTAGGCATTAAAGGCTTATTCCCAAAGCATTGGTTTTCTGCCTGCTTGGGTTGGCCAGTGCAGGTTACCAGCACATTTTCTGGTAGACAGTTTTGGACCTGGTGAGAAAATGTTGATGATCAAACTGGTAGCAAATCAAGAAGCAAGTCTATTGATTAGAAACATGTTTATCCACAAAATGTCATTTGCATAATCATTTTAATATGTGGAGAAACAAAACAAGCTACAATGATATCATCACCCTGTGAATTGTTATAGGTCTTCATATTTCTGAGCAGTAAGGTTGGGTCACTTTTACCTGAAACAGTTCAGGTTCCTGGGGTTTGGAGGGTTACACTTTCACCCATAGCTCCTGTGTCTGCTGGTAAATGTGATGGAGGCTCTGCTTTTCCTCTTGTACTGAAGGTGATGCATTTTGATTCAATGCAGTGACAGTACACTGACATACCTGCAAAGGTCTTTCCGTTGTTTACAGAATCACAGAAACATAGAATCATGGAATGGTATAGGTTGGAAGGGACCTCTGGAAGTCATCTGGCCCAATGCCCCTGCTCAAGCAGGGACACCCAGAGCAGGGTGGCCAGAACAATGTCCAGATGGCCTTTGAGGATCTCCAAGGAGGGAGACACTCCACAACTTCTCTAGGCAACCTGTGTCAGTGGTCCATCACCTGCACAGCACAGAAGTGCTTCCTGGTGTTCAGAGGGATCCTCTGGTGCTCCAGTTGGTGCCCATTGCCTCTTGTCCTGGCACAGGTCACCACTGAAAAGAACCTGGCTCTGTCTTCTTTGCACCCTCCCTTCAGGTATTAATAGTTATTGACATGATCCCCCACTGAGCTTCCTCTTCTCTAGGCTGAACAGTGCCAGCTCTCTCAGCCTCTCCTCATAGAAGAGGTGCTCCAATCCCTTCATCATCTTTGTGACCCTACATCAAACCCTTTCCAGTATGTCCATGTCCCTCTTATACTGGGGGGCCCAGAACTGAACACAGGTTTAGAGGTTTAGCCTCTGCTCCCTTCTCATGGACCAGAGTGTTTTCATGGTCTCTGCCCCTCTGACACTGACAATACCTTTCCATACAGCAAAACCACCCTGGTTCTCTTGCATCTGGTATCCAAGGGGAAAGACACTTGAACTCTTCCCAGTTCAGGACACAAAAGCACTCTTGAAATATGTATGCAGCAGAGGCTTCTGCATTGCCACAACTTCACGGCGCTCCTGCTTTGATTTTTGGCATGGTAAAAATGCTCCTATGGAAAGTGTTTCAAGCACTCTGGACTACTTCTCTTGCTGCTGTGGGAGTTAAACCCTGAGGAAATCTGGCACATTTATTTGGACATTTTTGCATTAATACATTTACTTCAAAACAGTATTAGCATGAGCATATGTTTGTTTTATAAAGTCTTAATATCATCCAAAAGAAAATGCTTTGGAACTATTACACAGATACATGTCACTGGTGTACTTTCCAAGCTCTCCATGCACATTTCATGCTAAGCCTATGTATTCTATATGAGACCGTATTTTTGCCATCCATCTGTACTATCTGATCTTTTCCCAAGTGAGATTTTGATTTCATTTAATTTCATCTAACTCAGGAAATTTTTCACTGAAGACAGAGTAGTCCCTCTGCATATAAAAAAGCTGAACACTAATTTACCCTATTACATCCTCCTTAAGGGACCGAAAAACATCATATGAAACCATTAAAATGTATTACTATTTTTATTCAAAGTAGATACACTCATTTATATTAAAGATCCAGATCTCCATTTGGAATGGATTTCCCTTCACCTACCTAAAGCTACCTAGAAGTTGTACATCTAAAGTAAACCACACCCTGGATTCCCTTCAGAGTCAAAGGAAAGATATAGTCTCTTCCACTTTTTAGGATCCCATCTGAACATAAGTATCAAAGATAGATGTGAGTGTCATGCTGTAGAATTGTCTGATTCCCCTTAATATGAGTATAATAGAAACCTACATAATTCGTTTATAATAATTGACTACTTTAGACACCTAAAATCATGTCAAATGAATTTCAACTCTAATGTAAAGAGTTCCATTAAGGGGATTAATATAGCTGCTCTATATCAGCAAAGAATATGATTCTAAGAAGAGTAATTTTTCTTTTTTTTTTTTTTAATATATATGTGAATAAACAGTTTTACTGACTGATGACTGATCTTAGGAAATACACTGAAACACAATATATACTATAATATGGTATTAATGTATAGTTTAAATAACTTTGTTGTTGTTGTTGTTATTTTTTTCCATTATAGGAATAGTATAAGTAGTAAATGAAAATATTTCCAAATTTTCAGCATGCCTAACTGGTCCAAATTGAGCCTTACTGTTTGATGAGTGCAGCCCTTAGAGTCTTAAATTTTTTGCAAATCAGGTAATTGATATAATTTGCAATGTTCCTTGGAAAGAAAGAAAAAGAAAAAGAAGAAAAAAAAAAAAAAAAAAAAAAAAAAAAAAAAAAAAAAAAAAAAAAAAAAAAAAAAAAAAAAAAAAAAGAAAAAAAAAAANAGAAAAAGAAAAAGAAAAAGAAAAAGAAAAAGAAAAAGAAAAAGAAAAAGAAAAAGAAAAAGAAAAAGGAAAAAGAAAAAGGAAAAAGAAAAAGGAAAAAGAAAAAGGAAAAAGAGTAAGGATAATACTAGTCACTACTAGTTTATTCGGAAGCAAAAAAGGCTCAAAAAGATGAAATCTGATCAAAATAAATAAATACTTGCAAACTTTCAGGTTATCACTTTCAGACAAAAATGTTTCTAATGTTAATAAAGGACGTAGGCCAAAGGCTTTAGAAGTTGCTATTCTTAAAAAAAAAAAATCATGATTTATTTGATTTTTTTCCAACTTGAATGTCATGAACCAGACATACATAATTATATTATTTGTCTTATGCAAGCGAACAAGAATAAATTAAAACTGGACATGTTGCAACAGGGCTGTTGACATTATATACAAAGTCTGCTTATTGTCATAAGATACTCTTAACCTTTAAGCCAAAATCTTTCAAAACTATTAGTGTTAAATCTAGCAGCTGTTGTCAAATTTTTCCCTTTCTCTGCTTTATGCATTGTGCTTTATTTGAAATGTTTGTTATATTTGTGTATATAACTTTCTGCAAGCTGTCCCTTGAAAGCTCAAGGGATTAAATGAGTAGGTTGAGCCAGTTCAAAGGAACAAAAGTTAGCAAATTAAAAGAAAACTTTCTAAAATGAATGTGTAAACCATTAAAATATTTAGCTGTATTTGCGTTGGATAGTTTCCCCTATATAAAACAATATGGATTGTTTAAATAAATGGGGTTAAGGGAAACTTATTTCTACTGTAAAGTTTATTAAAGCTTTAGGAATGATGGCTTTGGTCCTTCAAACGCTTACGTGTTTAATTTAGGCATGGAATAATCTCATCCTGGCAGTGCTAGCCAATCCTCACAGCTTTGTCTTCCAGCAAGACAAAGACGAAGAAGACATCCAAAGACTGGAAAACGAGGTAAGGGCTTCCCTGTACTTCTGCCTAGCCCTTGCCTGGATGTTTAAGCCACAGTCCAGAGACGGCATATTCTTGCCATTTGTGAATAGCATGTGAGTCTGTGTAGCTGCTATTCTAAAAATAGGCTCAGGTGGCAAAAAAACTCAGAGATCACAGAAGAAACAGAAGGACAAATTGGCGGTTTGGGGATTATTGCAGCATTTGAGTTTTAAGGAGTTATTCTGCAGGAAGATGATGACAGATGGCACGTGTCTGGTAGCACATGACGTATCCTATGGTATCCTACGACATGCTGTGAAGTGGGTTTAGAAGATCCTTTTTGTAGTTGAGACCAAAACACAAGACGAGTTTGTCCTAATCTGGTGTTGTGCCTGGAGAATTAGGCCTGATTATTAACTGGGGCTCTGTGATGATCTGGTGCACCTATGACTTTCTGAAGACTCGTATGTTATCTCTCTACATAATCCAGTGCTGTGTCATGCAGGTGTGTTGGCCAAGCAGGAATGACTCAGGCAGACCTTCAGGTACTTGTTCATCTGTAGTGTAGACAAGTCATCCAGAGTAATCTTATTTCTGACTGGATTTCACACAGACTTTTTCATGACCAGAAGTCATCCCAGTGAGGAATGACTTGCAGTATTATGAAGCAAGGGGCTGGGAGCATCCCTTCTCACAATGATAAATTGGCTTAAATCTCACTGGTGTGTCTAACAGCTGCTTTTTGTTCACATTGAGTTTGTAAAGCAATCAGAGCCTCTTTCTGGAAGGGATAGCTGAGGCTATAGGTGCCTCACCCAGAGTAAGCCACATGCAAGGCAGTAGTTAGAATTGGTTTTATCATACAAAGGGCGAATGATTTTCTAAACTCAAAGTTGGGACTCAGTTGCACTGACACAGGTTTGTTTGTGAGAAGAATTCAAGAAGAAAGAAGAAGAACAACAAAATGCTCCAGAAGGGAAAGGTAAACCAGAGGAAGTCCCAGGGACAGCAATAGGATTGTGTGCAGGAAAGGAAGATTTTCTGGTCAGAAAGTTGGCTGAAGGATCCCAAAAAAGGGGAAGAAAAGACATGAAACAAAATCAAATCCCATCTTTTTAAGTATTCCTGAGCTAGGGGAGGTAGGGTGTTATGAATTATTTGCAAACAGGCAGGGCTTCATCAAAGAAATATCTATCCCAATCTGATTTAAGAATTAAAAAGTGTTCCACGGTGCCAAATTTTGCCTTGCCAAATTCTAGTTCCAGGTTAGAAAAGATGGAACTTAACAAGAGTTTCTTAGCAGAGTTACTCAGTGAAATCAGACGGAACTTGGTACCCATTGTTTTTCCAGTTTGCTTTGATATTTCCAGCCAAATTAAACAACATTATCTCTGAAACTTATTTCTTTATAGGTAGAATTATAACTTGAAGTACAAATGGCCTTTCAAATATACATAGGGTTTGAACTGAATATCTCAGACCAGTCTTTACTATTGCATGGACAGGTTTTAAAGTACATTTCCAGACTTTAAACAATGTCTAGAATATTTTTTCCCAATAGCATTTTTTTTTTTTTTTTTTTTTTTTTTTTTTCCCAGGAAGGAAAATGAAAAAATAAAAAAGATGAGAAAAAGAATGCATGAAAGGCTTTGCTTTCCTATCCAAGTCTGACAAATATTCAGACTTGATCTAATCAGTCTAACCTGCTGAGTACATGACATTTAATATAGGGTTGTTTTGCAACTCTTTCTCTTCATTGTTCTTGCACTATTCAGCTTATTATTTCTCATATAACTGTTAACGAATTAAAACCTCTTACCTTGTGACCAGAGCCAAAACCAAGGAATGCTGACTTTAGTCATGATTAGTCAAGTTTTTCAGTTTTTCTAACAGCCTTAACTACCAACATATGATTACCTAGAGAACCAAACAGACTATTGTTTTGTTTATTCATAAACCTGAATTCAGATAAAAATGGTCTGATGCACATAAAAAAAAAAATGCTACAGTTCTGAATAATGTACATAAATATTAAAATGTTCAAATTTAATAACATCTCAGTGCTAAGTAGATATAATTATTGGAAAAAAAAAAATAAGACTAATAACTGCTAGGTCCCACAGGCTGGCACTCAGTGAACAGGGTGTATTCTCACCTAACTTATGCTATCTGAAAGCCAAGCATGAACCCAAGCTGGTTCTCTAGACTCCACCCATAATCAAAGGTGAAAAATAAACTCCTCCAGAAGATTTTTTTCTTTCTTTCTTAAAATGTTCATCTTGTTTGCCCCTGATTTTTATTATTCAGTGCAGGGGGACCAGATGCTTACCTTTATTGGCATGTTATGAATCCCACCTCAGGAGCTGGACTCAATGATCTTTGTGGGTCCCTTCCAACTCGAGATGTCCCATGATTCTATTCTATGAAACGCCTTTGCATCTAACCATGCAAGCCTGTGCACCACAGTCAATGTAATTGGACCAGTGTAGTGTACCAGAGCCAATGCAGGGGAATTAGTACAATGTGCCACCTGGGAAGTAAGTCCTGCTTCTCAGTGAATCACTACAGCATGCATTTCACTGGTGCAATGACAACATTTGTAGCAACAGGCCTAGTTGTGTATCTATATCCAGCATTGTGCTCTAGCAAAAAGACATCATATAGGGGAGCAGCCAGGACAACCTGCCCTGGCCAACCAGCAAAAGAAAGGAGAGTGAAAAGAGTTGCTGAAAATGACACACAGCACAGAAGGAGAAAAGATGATGCTACGCTAGGATCACGATTTTGTAATATTTTTATTTTGCCTGGGAAATTGCCTCACTCTCAACATGAAGTAGGCAGGAAGGACCACACAGGCTGGAGTGGGGAAGATGAGAGGGTAGGTTTTGGAATCCAGGTGAGACCAGGGCAGAGAACCTGCCAACGATGCAATGGAGGACCCATCCATCCAGCACAGAAGTGGGATGCCATGGAGGACCATCCATCCCTCCAGCATGGAGGTGAAAATACATAGAGCCCCAAACATGCACAGCACCCTGAGAGTGCTCAGAGTCCTGCACAGTGTTCACTGCAGCTGCCAAAGCTGTGCAGCATCACCTTCATTCTTAGCCCACAGGTTGCTTCTCTTTGCTGCTCTGAGGGTTTAGCAGGCAATCCCTGCTGTCAGAAGCACATCATTGGAACATCCCATGTGCACCAAAGGGTGGATGTTGTTCAGAAACCATCCTTCAGGGGAAAAGAAGAAAAATGTATCCAGGACAATTTTTCAAGACTCTGTCCCACTAGCTGGGCTGTGCTCTTCTACACCAAAGATCCACACATGGAGAGGACCTTGGTCCATGGATAGTCTGCTTCTGCCCCACAGGAAGCTAGTGGCTTGTATTTTATTGTAATGATTTCTGTAGCTTTTGGATGCCCTCCTGTTTAGAGAATGTGATATACACAGAGCAACTTCCGCTTGCCGATGGAAGCTGGGGGAGGAGGAGGCTGGGGAGCCCAACCAGTAGAATTTTGTAACATTTATTTGTTCAGATAATTTACAAAAGGTTTACTAGAATAATCCCATGGAAAGATTCACTGTTCTTTGTCATAACATGGACTGGAAGCTTAAGTTTGTTTGTAAAGCTCTAAAATGACTGTGGCCTGATGGAAGATACGTTATTTAACAAGCTCGCTGTTTAAAACGAAGACTTTGTTTAGCGGCAATGAACATTATCACTTTGTATTAACTGAAGTTCAAGTTCAGCAGTCTGGACACAGGCAAGATGCCTGCTCTCTGGTGTTTGTGAGGCAGAGCTGGGGGATGAAATGCAGATCTGAAAAGGAGATACAAGGAAATTGTTTACCTGGGTCAGAAAACAAACAAAAAAAAAGATATATTACAGAAAACATATGGTTGCTATTTAATTTATGCTTTATCATTTTTCATTCTGACATTAACATTGTTATGAGTGGGGTGAGAGCACTGTACATTGTACAATGTAATATAAAATGAGGGTTACCACTCCTTGCCAGAGGAAACGTGATTCAGAAACAATTTGGGGGCAATTGCAAGGTGATGTGGCACAGAGAACCAGAAGCTATTGAAACTTTAAACATCATTTCTGGACAATATAAGAGTTGCTGCAAAACGACTTGTAAAAACATGAAAACATTTCTTTCCTGGCCCCAGAGAATTAGAAATCTTTAAATATCAGTTCAAACAATGCCTCTTAAAGGGCACCACACATTTTCATTGCCAGCTACCATTATTTTTAACAGTTTGTTTAACATACCGCAATAAAGAAAGATTAATGGCCAAGATTTAACCCAAAAATGCAGTGGGCCACTTTGAGATCTGTTACATGCAGGCAACTCAGTGGTGAGGCATAAAGAGGGTATTTAAGTGAAAAAAAAATTAGCCCCAAAACATTAACTTTTGAAAAGCAAAGTTTTTAAAGATTAAAATGGAAATTAACTGTTTTGGGAAAACAGACTAAAAGGCATGAAAAATAGAAAGATAGAGCATAAACACTACTTTATTAAAGAGTACAAAAAACTATAATGATAAAGTCTTACCTTAAGAATTACAGCACTGGTGAAAATATGCAATTATTATACCAAGAGGATGAAAAAAATGGCAAAAATATTCTTACAAAAATATGCAAGTATATTATTTTTTTATTTAATCAGCAAAGAAATCAAAAATCACCTGTAAATAGTCTTCCAAACACTTCTCTAGAACCATACCTTATTAAAAAATAAAAATAAAAAAAAAATAGTATAAATAATGGGATTCATCTCATCTAGTTGTTGCCATCTAAAATTGCATTGCCTAGTTAAGATATTTGTCTACTGAAAATGGAGGGTGCACAGGAACTTCCCCAGAAGGGAAATTTGCCTGTTTTTAAAGGATGAAGAGTCTTCTGGAGGATAATTACCTGAAGTTAGACACCTAATTTAAAACAGCAAATCTTCAGTGAGATTAAATTGTGACTTTTAATGGTCCGACTTGAGACCAGCAAGAAAGAAGGTGGCAATGTCTGTGTTGTAATGACTAACCCTTGCCCCAAACCATGTCCATACCAAAGCCATGAACAGAACATGAATAGTCCATACTCCATCCAACATATTTATGGAAAGGAGTGCATACTGGACAGGTGATTTTTAAGAACAGTCTTATCATCTGCAGATGCAGGATGAGAAAGCCCACTCAGCTAAACCCAAACACCTAGTCATGTGGGATCAGAAGCCAAAGGTGCTCAAAGTGATGCTAGGCATATGTGCAGTTGGAAATCATGCACCTTGATATATTCAGGTTGAGCAAACTTTTGCCCAGCTTTTTTTTCTTTCCCCCCCCTACCAAAATTCATTATATCTGCCCCTAAAGTGTCACATTGTCAAAGTGTGACAGATCTTTCTGTGACTTCTAGTGTTTAAATTTTCAACATACACTGAAAATAAATGTTGGGAAGAAAATGACTTTCTGATCACTGAAAAAACCACTGAGATTTCAAGACTTTCTACTCTGCACTGGTGTAAAAGCAAGACCTGGGGTTTATTTTCACAAAGAATGAGAAGTCTTCATCAAAATACAGAGTGATCTAACGGCAGTAGACTTCCTGCATCCTAAGATAACATCCTAAATGTCAAATTGTAAGTTATTTTGATGTTTCACTTTGGTTCTGTACAGAACACCTGGGGAAAAAAAAAGAAATGTTTCAAAGCCTGTTCATGTTGTGAAAAGTCCAGATTTGGTGTATCAACATTTTCTGATGGCAAAACTATGAAAAGCATTTCAGGATACCCTTCTGAGCTTTCCTTTGCATCTCTGAGGCCTAAAACATAATTTTAATATCAATGCTAAGAATCACACAAAATAAGATGACACAAAGAACTGGAACTTCAAGAAAAACAAAATAAATTGTATTGATCTTAAGATCATGAAAATATTACAAAGCAAATAAGAGACCTGGTTACATTTCAGTAACCAAACAAAACCTTGTTTAATACCTTTGACAACTTTAGTTTTCATGAGTAGGACCATGAAATTTAAAGGGTAAAAAATATTGTATTTTTAAAAGGAATTATTTTATTATTTTTCATTTGTAAATTGAAAATATTAGAATTTATGTGAGCAATAAATAGCGTGTATGCCTATGTATATACATAAGTAATCTATATATGTAGTAAGCACACAAACACATGAAGTTACACATCAATCTGGGCAGCTTTTCTACTATGTTTTCTTACATTTTCTAGACTCCAGTCTATCAGAGTATTTTTGCTTTCAGAACTTTTGTTCACTATGAAAATACTGCAAACTGAATGAGAGAGATGTATCTCGGCACTCTTGAAGCACATTGGACATTTATGGGCTGTTAGCTTGATGCTCACACTCATCATGACCAGTTAGATCCACTGTGTACATCCTGTTCAGAACAAAACTAGTGTAGAAAATGCAAAATCAGCTGCTTTTTTGGTGTTTTTTTTTTTTTCATTGCAAACCAAGCTAGCAACGAGTCCCTGTCTAACTTAGTTTTTAGCTTAAGAGAAATAGTTTAACAATGAGCACTGAAATTCTATTCTATTTGATTTCAGCATCTTTGAATATAAGTATTGTTATTGATATTATTTCTATTTTCATATGGACAATATAAATTCAGATGATTAAAAAGACCTTAAAAGTTTTTACAGATGAATTAATGAACTGATCTCAGTAAACCTAATGGCAGAAATGACTATAGTATTGGTTTAGTAAACCTGATATAGTCATCACCCTTAACATTATGGAACAGCTATAAATAATGTCTGAAGAGTTTATACATGAGTAGTAACCCTTTTAGTAAATTGTAAATCACTTCTTAGTGGTTATTATAGAATGAATAGATCAATAACACCTACTAATGTGCTTGTAACCACCCATAACAAATACTACCAAAGTATGTAATATGCTTCTAATATCTAGTATTCAGTTACTAACCTCTGTAGAAACCATTTATATTGAAACCTTAATATAATGTTTTATTACTATATTAAAGTAGTGATTTACTTTGTCATACTTATACAGTTAATTTACTGTATAAATCTTGTGTCTGATCCTACAGTCTACATTATAAAGTAATGCTCTGAGAAGTCATAAAAGAAGCTAGCTGGAGAAAAAATTGTTGGGTTGGGTGTCCTATTTTCTTACCTGAAATGTTTCATATGAAATTACTATCTTTGTCAATAGGTTGACATCTTTTAGAGACTTAGTAGGAAAGTATCCTGAAAGTTATGAACTGCCCTTCAGAAACAGACAGATGAACCCAATGTGTTCTTTTGTTGTTGTTGTATTTTTTTTTTGATGTTTTGTTTTGTCTTTATGTTCCTTGCACACTTGAGAAGCTGGAGTCCTTGTTTTGTTTCATTGCCAGTTGAATTGGCATCTAGTCAATAGTCTGCAACTGGCTGATAGGTATTTTGGAGAGAATGTGACCTCTTTGGAGTTAGGAAGTCTGAAGACAGAGAAACCTGCAAAATCAAGTGAAACTGATGAATAATAACATAATGGAAACTGGCTGGCAGCTTCAAATACACTGGCAAATCCTTAATATATTCACCGAAGACCTAAACCAGGGCTCTGGAAAGTGGCTGCATAAGTAAGAAATTCTGCCCATGACTGCAAAGTCAAAATGTGCTTCTGGAGGCATATTTGGTGCCCATTTTTCTTCACATCTTTGAATATTCCTTTTAGTTAAACATTGGCATCTGGTGCCTCTCCTGATGTTTCCCAGTTAAGCAAATCAGTCCATTCCGGCAAAAGAATTCAGAACTGGACCACTTATTTCTTACTTCCCTGTCCTCCATTTACCCAGCAAAACTGAAGGTTACAGAATTATCTGGGATATAAGTTACTCTAATTCAGCTTTCCTCTGAACTATTTTGGAGTCGATCCATAATCTTTTGTATCAACAGAAGCAGGGTCTGGAACCTCAGCCTCCTCATGTGGCCTTGTAACCTCAGAGTACTGAGTTGTTCTAGCCTTTTCTCTGTGACCCAGAGATTGATTAAAATCTTTACATAGCAGAAAAATGCCACTTCAGAAGGGTCTATAACCCCTTGACTGAGGCACCTCCACAGGAGATGAAGAAAACATGCAGTTCAAGTCGTGTTAGAACTCAAGAGAATGTCTCATTTTGGCTTCAATCCAAATCTCTAGGTACAAGGAGAAGCTGGGCAGAGGAATGAAAGAAAGGGAAAGCTGAGATTTATAATTTTAAAATTAGGACTCAAAAGGGACATTTACTAAGAATTTCTATGATTTGGAAATTCCCAATATTTAGAACTGTAGGAAACGTTGTCCACTATCTTATTTGTTTGATTTCTGCAATTGATTAAATACCATCCGGGGAAGATGACAACGAGAAGTACAGTAGCAAATAATAATGATATGATAAATTAAACACAATTTTTAGAAACTTAAAAAACAAAACCAAACAAAGTTTGTTTTCACTGTTGTGTAACTCTGATTTACCTAATTGTCAGTTTCTACATATCTTTCTTCTTGAAGACCAATAAAAAACCCAACTGATTTAAACTAGGTTATTAAACATTTGTATGTTTTTGGATTTGAATATATTAAGATAATAGAATAATGGATTGTAAGTAGTTCATCAGTAAATAATCCACAATTATGGAGTTTGCAGACTGATTGAAAATAAATAGCAGCATATTGTATAATTAAGCCATAATCAAATGTCTTTCTATATACAAATGATAAAGTGTCCCCTTGGGCCACGGCCATGTGCTGAGGGTTTTATTTAGTTCAATAGCAAAAGCCTTTCTGTGCCAAGTTTACACAAAAGAAAAGTTAGTGAATTGCTAGGAATAAAGTTGACTGATCTCTCCACACAGTGTAATAATTAGAGCCAGCATTACTCTGTGCACATTTTGGATACAAGCTTTTACAGCATCTAGCAAGATTAACCCCCACTTGTATTCAACAGTAGTGTTCCCTGGCCAAAGAAATACTATATTTTGTTTTGTATGCAAAGCCAACAACACTTCAATTTAATTTCACTGCATATTCCATTATTAATACAATTTGACTTTGGCTTCAAGTAAAGAAAGTTGAATTTGCTGTATTTTAATATCATGTCAAAAATGACGGGTTTGAGATTCTGAGCAGAACTTAGCGCAGGACCCAAGTTCTGTCTGAGTCTTTCAAATGGTGGGTTTGGGACATGTAAGTAGATATAGAACTTCTGCTTTTCTATTTACAAGGCTAGAAGCTGGACAAGAATATTTTAAAACAAGAATCACTGCTTTTCTAGCACAGCCTTCCAATTAGAAAGTCAAATGGTGGAACAGTTGATTACCGTTCTCCTGAAATGAAATGATTTACATTCAAGAGGAGGAAACGTTTAGCAGAACATTTCAAAAGACTAGCAAATCTTGAAGCAGGGAAAAAGTATATTAGCATGCAGGATATGGGTCTGAAAATATCTTATTTCAAAAGGGCTCTAGATGCAATTAGGTGAATGTCATTTAATGAAAAGGCATATTCTGCAATATCTGGTGTTTAATTTGAAGAGGGATAAACAAGGAACTTGTTATTTCTGTTGTTGCAGGTAGCACCACTGCTGCCTAGTATTGGATCTGTGTAATACCCTTTGGTTAACCTTTTCCATGCCATATGTTCAGATACCAACAACATTGCTCAGAATTCAATATTACTTTTTAAATTATAAACAGCCCATAGCCCTAAAAAATTAATGCTAGGAATTATGCAGCTGCAGGTGGTTTAGCAAGGAGCTGGCCTACGTGTAATTTACAACCTTTGAGTGGTTCTTTGGAATCAAGAACTCAAAGAGTGGATTGAGTTTGATAAAGCCTTGAACAGTGCTGGGAGTCATAGTCTCTCTGGGGTTGTTAGCTTCGATTGGAAAGCCAACATCTCAAGACAGACAAGCTCAAGACAGACTCTTAGGGTCTTCAGTTGTACTCTTAATGTAGCACCACATTATACTGCTTTACAGCCACTTTTCTGCTTTGATGCTGCTGCCTGTGCTCTCAACTTTTACAAATCACAGCACAATTCTGGAAACTGTTTCAGTAAGGGAGAGGAGCCAAACTTGTTCTCCCAAATTGACCCCTTTGTAACAACAATGTAGTTCTGGCTTTTAATTCAACTCTCCTGCTTTGCGCTATCAATCTCTACAAGTTCCTTGACTAATTAATGCATAATGTCGAACCCTATGGTCCTTATTTAATACTTGAAGTTCATCTACTTTCTCACCTTTCAATAGCTTAAAACCCATGCCTGGGATTTCAGCTCTAGTTTTGGACTAGAGGGAGCTGGTCCAAACTTTTTCAGTTCTTATAGTTCTTACAAAGTTCTCTAGAAAAGCGCATGTTCCACATACAGTTATTCCTTTATCAGACAATTGGTTTCACTGAAACAATTCATTTACTGGAGTGAAGCAAACCTGTATTTATGCCTTTCTTTGAATGGTCATAAAAAATTAAACATATTGAAACTTTCTGTAGAAGTCAAAAGTTTGAAACAGGTAGCATCTCATCTTGTGTGCTATCTTACCTGTCAAGTAATGTTCATGACCACGTGAATAAGTAAGTTACTTGGAGGGAAGCCAGATCAGAGCTAGAAAATTAGGCATAGGCTACTCTGAGGTAACTGACTATGTGGATTTTGTTCTGCTGCAGTTAATGTGATCTCAATTGTCCCCTAATAAAAGTTCATGAGAGGTTGAAATATAAATGTTACAGAGCAGCTGCTGTGAGTTTAATCCATGTTCCATTAATGAAGATCTCTTACTCCCAGTGCTGGATCAGAACCTGACATGTTTTCTTGCATTTCTTGCTGTATACCTGCAAGACTTTTGGTGATATGCATTAGACAAACTGTTTTATAAAAATAATTTTGGAATATTTATCCATTTGTGAAATAAGGGGAAATGTAGAAAAACAAACTACTGGATTGTGCTCTGACTGTACACTTGTAGGAGAAGGCTTTGCAAGTAGAGTATAAATATACTACCATGCCTAAAAGAAACAAAGCATAAGACACAGTACTATATGAGACAGGAAGGCACACAGTCCAAGAAGCAACAACTTAGTCAACACCTTCTTTCATCTCCTTTAAATGTCGCAAATGCATATCATTCCAACTCAACTATTTATTTCCGAAGGTGCTGAGCAAGACTTAGTCTTATTTGAACGAGTACTTGTAAGGCCACCAGAGAAAAGTTTCTCTTAATACAAATCCTAAAAATGAAGTAAAATAAAAAGTTCTTCTTAATATTAGAAGAGGGAGTCCAGAAAGGGGAAATCGGTTATCACAGCTTAATTTGCAGAATAAGCCAAAACAAAAAAAAAAATCCCTGATAAATGAGAAATAGTCCCCTTATGTTATTATTCTGTTACCTAAGAAACTATCTTCAAAACAGAAGCCCTCATAAATACTCTGGAGATGCATCAGACACTTTTCCCTGCTGTACGACATTGTGTATATGGTTTGGCAGGAGTTCATCTTGTAGAAGATAAACTAGCACATAGTGCCAGGATTCTATTACTCTTGACCCTGACCTTTGGCTGCATGCTGTTTCCAGTTGCACTCCATCTTTAAAAAAAAAGACAGCGCCCATTTTTTTACCCTTTCTTTTTTAACTTCTGTTTTTAAACTTCTCCATAATCTACCCTTCGTCTGATATATATTTGAAAAACAAGTTTTCTGAACTCTTTCTTCTCTGTCTCTCTCTTTTTTTTAACTTCTGTTTTTCATTCCTTAAAACCATCAGTAGTGCTCCTGCCAAAGTCGGCTTTCCCATTCAGATTTCTCCTCTTTTTTTTTTTT